>JAWNOK010000107.1:0-16484 GCA_035046005.1 Drosophila acutilabella | reverse complement strand
TGTTGAAAATAGGCAAAAGTAACATACAAAATCTATTGTATCGTATTATCGATATATCGATAATACAATGTAGCCACATATACATAAAAGTGTGTATGCACTGACGATAAGTTAATTCTAAGCTATTCTATTCTGGTGACAGGCGCGTGTGGTTCAAGTGACGAAAGCTAAAACAGCTTGAAGTGTCTTATTATTTATTTGGTGGGTCTGGGCATGGGGAATTGCATTTGAATATTAATAATTTCAATAGGTTATGGGCGTTGAGACACCAAGCCAGTAAATAATTGGATTCTTTTGTTGGTAAAAGAGAAAAGTAAAAGTTATTGCAAGTGGTGTATGAAACTTAGCAATTAATAAGTATGTATTCTTTTCCCCCTCATTGTGAATGCTAAAAGTATATACGAAATTGTTCAAAAGACAAAAGAAAATAATTGTACGGAAAGATTAAGAACATAAAAGTTTCGAATTGCAAAATTGTGTTTGCAAACGCATATATTGCAACCAACAGACGACGCGCGCCTAACAGACGCCAAGTTCACGCGATTGCCGCGACGCTCGTATGTATGGGGATCTGTAGATTCTTGTATGCAGAATTTGACCAATTCATCGAAAAAAGAATTTTTGTGTATATGTATTTGAATAAAATAGGAAAAGAGGTGAAGCGAAGAAATAGAAAAAGGATAAAGGAAAAAGAAACATCAAACCATTCACTGGAGATAACTACTCTATATGGAAATTTTGAGTTAGGGCTTTATTAGAAGAGCACGATTTGTTAAAAGTGATAGATGAGCCAAAATTAAATGAGAGTGATGAAAATAATAAAGCAGAAAGGAATGCTAAAATCATTATTATTGAATACTTAAGTGATTCATTTTTAGGTTTTGCAAATTCTGGGAATTCGGCAAAACAGATTTTTGAAAACTTAGATGCCATTTATGAGAGAAAAAAGTTTAGCGTCGCAGCTATCACTTCGAAAGAAATTACTATCGCTAAAAAGTTAAAAGGTGATACCGTATGCTGCTAAATCATTTCAATATCTTTGATGATCTTATTATCACTGAACTCATTGGTTCAGGTGGCAAATTAGATGAAATGGATAAAATTTCTCATTTGCTTTTAAGTCTACCTTCAAACTATGATGGTGTTATTACCGCAATAGAGACTCTTTCAGAGGATAATCTCACATTAGCATTTGTCAAAACACGGCTTTTAGATCAGGAAATTAAATTAAGAGGTGTGAATAAAGACACAAGTGCCAAAGTATTGCAAGCTATTGGAAACAAGCAAACAAAGGGTAATAAGTTCCATAGTAAACAAAATTCCAAAAATACCAATAAGCCGTATAATAAAAATAAAAACTGGCCAAATGTTAAATGTTTTCATTGTGGAAAATTGGGGCATTTGAAAAAGGATTGCTATTTTTTGAAGAAGCAGACAGGTAATGAGAATGTTAGCGGAAATATTGGCAAAGAAAAGCAGGCCCAAATAGCTACAACAGCACAGTCCGATCGTGCTTTCTCCTTTATGGTTAGAAATAAATATAATAGCACAAGTTCAAATGAGGTGGAATTTATACTTGACTCCGGCGCTTCAGACCATTTAATTAAAGACATTGGATTATTTGCGGAATACGAAAATTTGCCATCAAAGATTTCAATACAAGTCGCAAAACGTGGACAATGTATTCATGCTACGGCTAAAGGAGTAGTGAATCTTAGCTGTTCTGGAAATGAAATATCGCTTGAAGGACGTGCTGTACAGCAAGGAAATTCCACACAACTTGCTGTCTGTGAAGAAGAGATGCAGGATGCTGGACTGACGATCGAATTTAATCCTGGAGGCATAAAAGTCACCAAAGATGGTAACATGGTATTTGAAGGAAACTGTGAGTATAATGTACCAATCGTAAAATTTAATATGAGAGGTAAATTATATAATTTAAATAAATTCAAATGGTGGAGAGTATCGCTTGTGGCATGAAAGAGTTGGGCCACATGAGTGCTTGAAAGTTTTTAGAAACAAAACGAAATAATTTATTTGAAGATATGAATATTTTAAATTGCGCAAAACTAAACAATGAATTATGCGAGGCTTGTATAAAAGGAAAGCAGTCAAGACCCAAATTTGAAAAATGTAAAAATAAACAACATGTCAAAAAGGCCACTGTTTGTGGCTACAAACAATTGATAATAAAAATTAATAAATTGTTTTTATTGACCAGTTCACACATTATTGTGTGACATATTTAATAACATACAAGTCAGATGTATTCTTTTGTTTCACAGTTTTATAGCCAAAAGTGAGGCTCACTTCAACCTCAAAATAGTAAATTTCTATATAGATAATGGTAGAGAATATCTTTCAAATGATATGCGTGAGTTTTGTGTCGGAAAAGGCATCAGTTATCATCTAACAGTTCCTCATACTCCACAACTAAATGGTGTTTCAGAGCGGATGATTAGGACAATCACCGAAAAGGTTCCGTTCAATGATAAATTGTGCTAGACTTAGCAAACAATTTTGGGGAGAAGCTGTTTTAACAGCAACATATCTGATTAACAGATCTCCAAGAAGAGCACTGAATGAAATAAAAGAAAACTCCATATGAGATGTGGCATGGCAAAAAGCCACTTTTAAAATATCTGAAAATATTTGGCTCGACAGTATATGCACTCAATCTAGTGAGGAAACGAAAATTTGACGAAAAGTCAATTAAAGTTATACTGGTCGGCTATGAGCCAAATGGGTATAAATTGTGGAATATGGAGTCAAGGAAATTTATGATAGCAAGAGATGTTGTGGTGGATGAAGTAAAAGCATGTTTAAATGTAATACTGTACACAATGAAGACTCTAATTGAACTGGATAATGTAATTCAAAAGCAGGAATCTTCAGTTATAGAAGATGGAGAGTTGGATGCTTCTTTAATGGAAGATGAAGGTGTTTCTTCAATATCTGAGGAACATCCTGTTAAATATAATTATGTACATAATGAAGACTCTCAAAATAAATTTGATAATGTGAATTAAATTAAGGAATCTTCAATTTTAGAAGATGGAGAGTTGTGTGCTTCCTTAATAGAAGATGGTGTTTCTTCAAAATTAGAGGTACAACCTCTTGAAAAATCTGGAAATCTCGAGAATACCGATCCAGTTGAGACTGGTGCTAAATTAAAAGAAGACACAGTTGAAAAAAAAATAAGACATGATGAAAGAATTAAAGATAAACCAAAACTATCATACAGATTTTTAGAAAGATGTCTCATTAATACCCAAATATGTTTCAAAAGATATACCAAATACCTTTGATGAAATTGAATTTCAAGGCGAAGATCAGATTCAATGGAAAAATGCCATTGATGATGAGCCCAAATCTCATTCTCAAAATAATACTTGGTGCATAAGTTCCAAAACCTAAAAACAAAAACATTGTAGATTGTAAATGGGTTTTTAGTATCAAACAAGATGAGTTTGGCAACTTAGTAAAATATAAAGCAAGACTTGTAGCAAGGGAATTTACTCAAGAATATAAGACCGATTATGAGGAGACATTTGCTCCAGTTGCACGAATCTCAAGCTTTAGGTTCCTTTTTAGCACTTTCAAATCAATATGATTTACAAGTTCATCACATGGATGTCAAAACAGCATTTTTAAATGGAACTTTAAAAGATGAAATATACATGTCTGTTCCAAAAGGTTTGAACCATGAAAATGAAAACAAAGTATGCAAGCTAAATAAAGCCATTTATATGGTCTTAAGCAAGCTGCAAGATGTTGGTTCGAGGTTTTTGAAAATGTGTTAAAAGAAGTTGGATTTGAAAATTTTGGAGTTGATAGTCGCATTTATATTTAAATTAAAGGACACATTTTCTAAAAACATTTATATATTACTATATGTCGATGATGTAGTTATTGCTACTCATAAATCTGATACAATGTCTACCAGTACAGAATTTCAAATGACTGACTTACAAGAAATACGTTTTTATATTGGTATAAAAATTGACAGAAAAAGATGGTCCGATGAGTTTGAGCCAATCGGCATACATAAACAATGTGTTACAAGAATTTAACATGGTAGATTGTAATGCAGTAAGTACAACTCTTCCAAGTAAACTTAACTATGAGGCTTTACAATCGGAAGAAGCATATGATGCACCTTGTAGAAACTTGATTGGATGCTTAATGTACATATGTCTGTGCTGTCTTAACGTCCCGATTTAAGGTACATCAATAAGCATTTTAAGTCGATATACAAATACCAACAACAAGGGATTATGGCAGTGTCTTAAACGTGTTTAAAGATATCTTAAAGGTACTGTTAATTTAAAATTGACATTTAAGAAAACTATTAATGTTGACAGTATTCTATAAGGGGTATGTTGATTCTGATTGGGCCGGAAATGAGACAGATAGAAGAAGTACAACAGGATTTGTATTTAAAATGTTTGAAAATTGTACAATTTCCTAGAATACTATGAAACAAAAATCTGTTGCTGCTTCATCAACTGAAGCGGAATACATGGCCTTATTTGAAGGTGTAAGAGAAGCGTTATGGCTAAAATCTTTAATTAATGAAATCAAACTAGAACTAAAAGGTCCAATTGATATTTATGAAGACAATCAAGGTTGTATTAGCATCGCTAATAATCCTACATGCCACAAGAGAACAAAGCACATTGATATTAAATACCATTTTACTAGGGAACAAATTGAACAGAAATTTATATGGCTAAAGTATATTTCCACAGATCTCCAATTGGCCGACATATTGACAAAACCGTTGCCAGCAGTACCGGTTCACATGTTTGAGAGAGCAGCTAGGACTCTCCGAACAATAAACCCCATTGGTTTGATTGATTTATGCAGTACAATGAATACTGGACTATTTTTTTTATCTACATATAGTGTTGAAATTAATTTATAAAATAATCAATTTAAATTGAACTAAAATTGAAATATTTAATTTAAATACTATCTTTAAAATGAATTAAAAATGAAAAGTATATATATTATTTAAAACGTAAATCTAAAAGCATAAGTAGTATGAAAATAATTAAAATGAAAATGTTTATATTATTATTTAAAACATAATTTAAAAGTTAAATGTTAATTTAATGAATCAAAAAAGGCAATTGAATTGTTCAAGATTCAAATTTATGAAAATAACTGTTTTGAATTGATCCGAATGAGGTTTTACTGGGTTTCCCGATTTCCTAGAGCGAATGCTGGATCAAATTATCCCCAGAAGTAATAAAAAGAAAATATAAGCACAAACTCGTCAATCAGAATATGTATTATTACTGTTTTTGATATTTGTGAATGTAACTTTTGAGGTGGCGTGTTGAAAATAAGCAAAAAGTAACATACAAAATCTGTTGTATGGTATTATCGATATATCGATAATACAATGTTGCCACATATACATAAAAGTGTGTATGCACTGACGATAAGTTAATTCTAAGCTATTCTATTCTGGTGACGAGCGCGTGTGGTTCAAGTAGTAAAGCTAAAACAACGAAGTGTCTTATTATTTATTTGGTGGGTCTGGAGCATGCTTAATTGCATTTGAATATTAATAATTTCAATACAACCGATGAGTATCTAATGGGTGGCAAGCGCATGAAGACTCTACCGATTGCCATCTCCCTGGTGGCCAGTCAGTTATCGGCCATATCCATTATGAGCATTCCGGCGGAGATATACGCCTTTGGCATCAGTTGGTATTTCTTTGTCATATTCATGCTGCTGGTAGGTACCAATACTCAACTATAATATCATACCAGTCTTATACAACAACAACATCACCAACAGCTACGAGGTGCGTTTAAACATTCCTTTAACCCCAGTGCTCGTTTGTGACTTTTTGTTTTGGATTACAGTATTTGGAATTACGCTTCAATCGTGCAACAAGACAAATTCAGACTCTCAACTTTGTGGTTAGTTTTATCTTTATGCTGCCCATATACATGTTCCTGCCTTCGTTGGCCTTTTCTCAGGGTGAGTACTTGAGGTAGTAAGTACTAAGTTCTTAAGGAAAATTTGACAATCTATAAATGAGAATAATTTATTTATTAAATAACTTTTATTTATCTTTTATTTGTACCTCCTCCAACAGTTACCGGCTATAATGTGCACATTATCAATGCAATTGTTTCTGGCGTCTGTGTTTTCTACACAATGATTGTAAGACAAATTTTTTACTATTTATTGTAAGTCTTATTAAAAATGTTTGATATATGTATGCTTGACAGGGTGGTATCAAGGCTGTTGTCTGGACAGATGTGGTGCAGGCTGGTGTCATGGTGGCTTCTGTGATGCTTGTTGGTATTTTGGGTGCCAGGTACCTGGGAAGCATCGGGGAAGTGTTTCGCACTAGCTGGAGAAGGTGGACGACTAGGATGTCAAGTAATTTTTTAATATTTGCCTTATGTTTCACTTATCATTTGACCCTTTAGTTTCAACTTCGATCTGTCCTCTCGTGCCACTTTATGGAATACTTTTCCTGTGGCACTTGTAGGCTGGTCCGGCTACGTTAGTCTCAATCAGAGCTGTGTGCAACACATCGTCTCACTTTCAAATTCCTTAGCACATGCCAGAAAGTAAGATATACTTCTCCCTAGTTAATTTTAGATAATAAATTATATCTTTCTGCAGATCCCTCGTATTGTTTGGCTGTGGTTTTCTGCTAATCATGTCCTTCAACTGCTTCACGGGCATTGTGATGTATGCTCGTTATCATGACTGTGATCCAATGGCTCAGGGCGTGGTCAGTAAGCTGGACAAAATGGTGCCATATCTGGTACAGGATATCATAGGACACTTAACGGGTATGCCTGGCCTGTTTATATCCTGCGTTTTTAGTGCTGCTCTGGAGCACACTTTCCGCCAGCATCAACTCATTGAGTGGAATCGTTTACTTCGATTATATTAAGCCACATACTTAATCACAATTTTGAACACAAGGCCAATTTGATAATGAAGTTTATTGTGTTCATCTTCGGTGTTTATTGTATCTTTTGTCTTACTATGGAAGAAAAGTTCAGTTCCATTCTTCAGATCATCTTCACCATTAGTGGCGTTAGCTTCGGATCTGTTTTTGGGGTTTTCCTACTGGGTATGCTAGTGCCAAGAGTACATGGGCAGGTGAGTTTGAGCTCGAAATTTATAAATCTGAAGACTTTAAGCATTATTTTTATTTATAGGCTGCTTTTTGGAGTGTTATTGTAAGTCTTGCTACCATGACTTATATAGGAATCGGCAGTTGGGGAAGAAATCATTATGACTTTCTGCCCATGAGCACTGAAAGTTGTCCCGTTTTGAATCATCCACAAAATTCAACTCTGCCAACCGTTGCCGCCTCAGCTTTAACCAAACACGAATGGAGCATTTTTGACATGTCATTTACTTGGTATTTCAATGCTGGTTTTTTTATCACCTGGGTGGTTGGTTTACTACTTACTTTTGTGCTTAAACCCTCCTCGGATTTCAAATATGATCCAAATCTGCTATCACCCATTATAAGACCCTCTGTGAGCTACGAGCAGACACCAGCGGAAGAACTTCCCGTGCTAAAAGTCAAGCAATAAGAAGAAGTCTATCTTAAGGTCTAGTTTCTTGTCAAATGTCTACCTCATAATACCAGCAATAATTGAAATAAAACACAAATTTTATAGCTGTAAAACAATAAATTGTTATCTTTCTAAAGGTGAATGCCAATTTTGACTGATCTTAAAACGGGGCCAAAAGATAGGAGCTTTTTATGGGGATAATAAAAGTCAAGTCACTCTGTAATTGTTATCTATTTCTTATCAGCCAACAGTCGTTTAGGGTTTATGTCTTAGATAGAATCTGCAGCTTTTGAAGCCTGTAGGCTAAAAAGCTTTTTGAATTTCATGTTCTGCTTAAACTAAAATCGGCTATTGACTCTGAGTCGAGATAAGAGATGATCAAAAAGTTACTGAAGCTGATCAAGAATATATATGTATGTAAAGCTCTTACAATTCTCTGCTTTTATCTGAGTACCGAATTAAGAAACTGCAAATCATTTAGATAAGAACATTCACATGTCGATATCTTAAAGATGTCTCGAGATAAAATGCTATAGCCCTCCTGAGCTGATATAAAAACCCGCGAACGCCCTGAGACAGTTCCAATTGTGATTTAACTTACTCGTGGATCGGTCTTAGCTCGGGTTAGTAATCCATTCGATATGACGGAGGTTCTAAATGACACGTCGCAGCTGCTGACCGATCAATTTACATTCCAGACAACGGATTATGTAGTGTTCATCTTTATGCTGAGTATATCGGCTGGAATCGTTCTCTTTTTCGGGTTCTTCGACAAGTCAGCAGATACAACCGATGAGTATCTAATGGGTGGCAAGCGCATGAAGACTCTACCGATTGCCATCTCCCTGGTGGCCAGTCAACTGTCCGCCATATCCATTATGGCGAATTGCCAGCGGAGTTATACGCGTATAAAATCAATTGGTGCCTACTCAGTACTTTCCATGTTCCTGGTAGTTCCGATGCTCACTTATGTTATCATACATGTGTTCTACAACAATAACATCACCAATTGCTACGAGGTGCGTTTAAACAGTTCTTAAATTGCAGTGCTTGTTAGTGACTATGATTATTTGTGGATTGCAGTATTTGGAGCTGCGCTTTAGTCGTGCCACCCGGAAACTTCAGACTCTCAACTTTGTGATAACTTTTATCTTCATGCTGCCCATCTATATATTCCTGCCTGCGTTGGCCTTCGCTCAGGGTAAGTCCACAGCACTGTGTAGGGTAGTTCCTGCTTTTAGCGCTATTTTAATTCATTATCTTCTATAACTTTACTCCAATTTTAAAAAATTTATGTTATCATTATCTTGTATTATCATTGTCTCTATCATTCTTTATCATAATTAGTTTTAATACTTTGTTACTTTTAATGTCATTATGCAAATTATTTTATCTTAGCTGTGTCAGCATTAATTTTTAAATTTTTTTTTCATTTTATCTATGTTTAATCTTATAATTTTTCACGTTTCTTTTATCTCTTTATCAAAAGTTACCGGTTATAACGTGCACTTTATCAATTCAATTGTCTGTGGCATCTGCGTTTTCTACACAATGATTGTAAGACAATATTTTAAACTTAAATCCTTTAATCCTATTAATAAGTTGGACTTTCTGTTCCATTGGGTGGTATCAAGGCCGTTGTCTGGACAGATGTGGTGCAGGCTGGTGTCATGGTGGTTTCTGTGAAGTTGGTTGGTATCTTGGGTGCCATGCGCCTGGGAAGCGCTCAAGGGAAGTGCTTCGCATATAACTGGAGAAGGTGGACGACTAGATGTCAAGTAAGTAGCACAGCATTATCAGAAATCAAAGAAAGTCTTGTTATAAATTCATCAAAAGTTAACAAACTTTAGCTCTAAAAATAACTCTGTGTTAAGCAAACATTACAAGTAGCAAATATTTGCTACATTGCACGGCTCCGCTACTAAATATCTGTAGCACACATTTTGATACTATGTAAATATTTGCACACATTTAAGACAAATATTTGCTACATGCAAACTGAAAACGCAGTAAGCCATTTATAAAAAATATTCGCATTTCAAACAGAAGCAGTAAATTTTTATTTATGGAAGAGCAAATATTTGCTTCTTGGCCAGTTGGCTCTAGAAACTATTTGCTTAAAACTATTTGCTGCCGTGTTTGCTAGCCGTGAAATAGGTCAAACAGTTTATAGTAAATATTAGAAGCAAAAAGTTTTATATTTTTAAAGCAAATATTTGCTGCTTAAAATGTTTGCTTTAGGAAAGTAATTGATTAAATCAGTTTAACGAAGAACAATTACCGATTACCCTTTCTAACCGATTTTTGAATTCTTTGCTCATCTTCCTCTATAGTTTTAGCTTTGATCTGTCCACTCGTATCACTTTCTGGAATTCTTTTGCCTCTTCAATTGTAGCCTGGTCTGGCTATGTGGGTCTCAATCAGAGCTGTGTGCAACGCATCGTCGCACTGCCCTCCTTATCTTTTGATATGAGGTAAGATATAATGATGTATGGTTTATTTTAAGTAGTAAAATTTATATCTCTGCAGATCCATCGTATTGTTTGTGTTTTGGTTTTCTGCTAATCATATCATGCAGCACAACTCCACGGGCGTAGTGATGTATGCTCGTTATCGCGGCCTGTGATCCAATTGGTCAGGGCGTGGTCAGTAAGCTGGACAAAATGGTGCCTTATCTGGTACAGGATATCATAGGACACTTAACGGGTATGCCTGGCCTGTTTATATCCTGCGTTTTCAGTGCTGCTCTGAGCACACTTTCTGCCAGCATCAATTCCTTGAGTGGAATCGTTTACTTCGATTATATAAAGCCACATATTAATCACACGGAACACAAGGCCAATTTGATAATGAAGGCATTTGTGTTTACCACCGGCGTCTATTGCATCTTGGGTGGCATTATAGTCGAAAAGTTTGGTTCGATTCTCCAAATGGTCTTCAGCATCAGTGGCATTAGTTTTGGCTCCGTTCTAGGTGTTTTCCTGCTGGGTATGCTTGTGCCTAGAGCACATGGGAAGGTAAGTTTAGGCAAAAAATTAATAAAGCGAAAGTCTTTAATTAAAATTTAATTTATAGGCTGCCTTTAGACGTCCTTGCTTGAGTCTTGCTACTATGACTTACATAAGTAGTCGTGAGTTAAGGAAGAAATCATTGTGACTTTCTGCCCATGAGCACTTTAAGTTGTCCTGCCTTGGATCACACAGTTATAACTACAATAAATCCACTATTGTATTCACAAAACTCAACACTGCCAACTGTGGCGGCCTCAGCTTTAACCAAACAGGAATGGAGCATTTTCGACATGTCGTTCAATTGGTATGCAACAGTTGGATTTCTTATCACCTGGGTGGTTGGTTTAATACTTAGTTTTGTGATGAAACCAGCCGCGGATTTCAAATATGATCCCAATCTGCTATCACCCGTAATCAGACCATATGTGAGCTACGAGCAGACGGCATAGGAAGAGCTTCCTAAACCTAAAATTGAAGTCATAAAACTACGTTAAGGTCTGGTTAGTTGTCAACTAATTTACTTTAATTTAACGACATAAAATCTAGCTCATAATACCAGCAATAATTGCAATAAAATACAAATTTTATATCTGTAAAGCAATCTATTATCTTTAGCTTTCAAAGGTTAATGCTGCATCATACGTCAATTTCGAGTGATCATGAAACGAAAGGCAGAAGATAGAAACTTTTTTATAGGGACATTAAAATAATCAAGGCAGTCTGCCTATTTTCCTCTCTCCTATCAGCAGAAGTCATTAAGGGTTTATAGCAAACACTGAAGCTTTTTAAAGGCTTTGGATAACAAAGCTTTTTCAATTTCGCATTTCGCTTAAACTCAAAAAAGTTTGTTTTTATCAGCGCAAAACAAGCAATTTAAACTGAGTCGAGATAAAAGATGCTCAAAGTACATGCTCCGATTAAGGAATGCATACAGTTAAGATCTATTAACAGTCACAGCTAAAAGTTTGTTAATCAAGAAAAGTAAAAATAAATTAATTTAATAATAGATTAATGAATAAATTACATTCGGTTTTTACCTATTAACGTTATCGCCCTGAGTTTCCGATAAGCCCTGTCTGGTAGGAAAATACTTTCTTTCTTTTTAAGTCTTTAGAATTAAGTAACTCAGTGTGTCGACCTAACTGACCGTTGTTCCATCACTTGTGTCAATTACTGTAGAATAAATATACTGATAAGATTTGTATAATTGTAGCTTGTCATTTAAGAGTGTTCCGACATGAAAAGTTCCAACGAGTGCGTATCCAGCAGCCAACCGGAGTAAACCCCCTGAGGATAATGTAAATTAAATTCTAACAAAAGGAGGAGCTAAGATTCATCATGTCGAGTACAAAACTTTTGCCATCGTTGGCAACGCCACTGGCATCCACAGAGGAACTGAGATTTGGCACTATGGATTATGTCGTTTTCAGCGTTATGTTATCCGCATCCGCGTTCATCGGCATTTACTTTGGTTTTCTTTTCCAAAAGCAAGAATACCACGGATGAGTATCTAATGGGCGGTAGGAAAATGCAGACACTTCCAATCGCTATATCTCTGGTGGCTAGGTGAGTTTGAATAAGCTAAAGTGTCATAGCTAAATATCCCGTATACGCAGTGCATCTGAGCGTATTAAATATTTTAAGTTTAAGGTTTTCTTATGTGAATTAAATTAAATAAGTGAATTTGGCAGTCATCAAGATGTCTAAAATTTAATTAAAATCTAAATTAGTCTATAATTTTAATGGACTTTAAGTACTTTTTCGGCTGTAATTATTTTAAAAAGGTTTCTTGGCTTACAGTCCTTAAATTTAAATTCATTAAAATTATTATTTAATTGTAATATAACTAAAAGTAATTAAAACATATTCTTAATCTTCATTCATACTTAAAGACTCTTATCTATTTTTTTCATACACAAATATTGCGTATACGTAAGCTAAACGTTTCTTTTTTGCAGTCAATTGTCGGGTATTGCCATTATGTCAGTGCCGGCTGAGACATATTCCTTTGGCATCACCTATATTATCCTTGTCTTCTCGCTGATTGCAGTTTTGCCACTGTTAATATATATAATTGTGCCCGTATTCTATGAGAACAACGTGTCCAATTGTTATGAGGTAAATAATTATTAAAAAACAAAATAAAAAAAATATATAAAAATTAAAATAAATTTTAAACTTTTCAGTATCTTGAAAAACGTTTTAACAAACTCACAAGGCAACTGATTACGGCCACGTTTATAATGAACGCCAGTCTCATGTTGCCCGTGTTTATGTTCGTACCCTCGCTGGCATTTTCACAGGGTATGTCATATGCAATTGCAACTGTATCGAATAGAGCTAACATTTTATTACAATACACAGTGACTGGCGTAAATATGCACCTTATCAATGTGGTTGTCTCCTCGATTTGCGTCTTCTACACTATGTTGGGTGGCATCAAGGCGGTGGTCTGGACAGATGTGGTGCAGGGCAGCATTATGTTGCTATCGGTGGTGCTGGTCTGTGTGCTGGGCGTGATAAAGGCGGGAGGATTAGGTTCTGTTCTGGACAATGCCAGTCAGGGTGGTCGCTTGAGCTTTGAGTAATTGTTTTAAATTTATGAACAATTTGTTTTGTGTTGCTTTACATTTATTTTTGTGGTTTTGCAGCTATGGCTTTGATCCACGTATTAGGGTTACGGTTTGGAATACTTTCTGTGGTAGCCACTGTATGTAGGCAGGACACATTGGTCTAAATCAAAGCTGCGTGCAACGCATTGTTTCACTGCCCTCTTTTGCCCATGCTAAGAAGTAAGTACTTTTCATTAAATTTTTTATATTTTTAATTAATTAATAATCTATTTTTTAGAGCGCTTATTATTGCATCAATTGCCAAACTGACCGTAATGGGCGTCAACAGTTTCACTGGCATTATAATGTTTGCTCGTTACTTTGGCTGCGATCCCATGCAGGCTGGCGTAAGTTGCTTTTATTTTGATTTAAATTATGGAACTTGTTTTCTCATTTTTCCCTACTTTCCGTAGTTGATTTAGCAAACCCGACAAAATGATGCCCTTCTTCGTACAGGACATAATGGGCAAACTGATCGGCATGCCCGATCTGATGCAATCGTGTCGTGTCTTCAGTGCCGCACTCAGCACACTCTCCGCCAATCTCAACTCCTGTTTGAGATCATAATCTACTTTGACTACATAAAACCCTTTATACGACATACGGAGGCACGAGCTAATGCGACCATGAAAATGATCATAGTCCTCATGGGCATCTACTGCATTGCGGGCGGTTTTATCGTGCAGAATTTCAACTCAATTATACAGACTGTGATTACATTAACTGGTATAAATACAGGAGCTGTAACGGCCGTTTTCTTTCACAGAATGCTCCACCATCGTGTGAATGGTAAAGCCGCTGTTTGTAGTCTAATATTCAGTGTGAGCTTCATGGTATTTATGGTGGTGAAGGGACAAATGAAGTTTAAGGAGGGCGTCATAAAATACAATGGCATGCCGAATACTTTGGACCACTGTGATGCTCCAGAATTCCATGTGATCTACTATGCAATGTAAGTGGCATTAAATACTCTTATTTAATACTTAACTAATTCTACAAAATTATTTTGTAGTCAAAACAATCTAACAACTCCTGTAACGCAGCCACCTCCTATGGCGACTCCTCCACTGATCACAACTGCATTTGACAGCAATCGGGAGTTCTCGATATTTGAAATTTCATTTTTTTGGTACAAGATTGTGGGTCTGCTTACTACCATACTGTGTGCTATACCTTTGAGTTATATCTTAAAGTCAGATCGAGAGGAACCAGTCGATGCCAAGCTGCTTACACCTTTCATACGAAAGTTTCTGCCTGCGAGGCAGGAGAAAGAAATGGAGGAAATACCACTAAAGAATGAAGAGTTTAACATTAATTCCAAACTGCAAATTGACATAATTAAAATCAAAAATTGCAGTCATTAATTGTTATTTTATTAATAAATGATTTTTTTGTTAAAGTAAAAATAATTTATTTTATTTTAATTATTTTAAGTCCTTTACCGAAAAGTCGCAATAAGTCTTTTAATTGACACTGAAAACGCAAATTATGTTTGTCAACAAGCAAAACACAAATTTAGCTTGTCATTCAACGATATGCGAGTTTATTAGCTGATAAGATTAACGAACTTAGTTGCAGTGATTCATAGTTGCCTTTGAGATACAGTGGAAAACTTTTTTCTCACGTCCGTAAAAATAATCCCCAAAAGTAGGCAACACTAAAACCATAAAACTCTGGATATTTTTGAGAAGCATAAGCAGAGAAGTGAATCTCATTATCGACGTGGAAAAAGATGTAGCAAGAACACACTTAACAATTTATGAGGAGGGATTTAAGCTTTTATGGCCACGTCTGTTAGATATGATAGACAGCTACTGATAAGACAACTTATCAGCTGAAAGCTTGAGTTTGGAGACTGATTGTAATGTCCAAATGCTGTGAGTTTACTAACAGCATCCAGACACTGATCTCATCTCGTTACACGGCTAAAGATTCAGAGGAACTCAGGAATGTCGGGCGGTACTACCACAACGGATGCTGCTAGCACAGCTGGCATCGAGGATCTGAGATTTGGAGTAACTGACTACACGGTATTTATTATAATGCTGAGCACTTCCGCTGCTATTGGCGTCTACTTTGGCTTCTTTGCCAAGGCCAAAAACACAACCGAGGAGTACCTAAGAGGTGGTAAGAAGATGCAGGCTCTACCTATAGCCACATCGTTGGTCTCCAGGTAATTAATATGTTTTAGAGGTGAAAGGAATTTAAGCAGGATCGAAATTTATTGGGAATTTTTACTGAAATTTCCACAGATTAGTTTGAAAAACTTGTTTAAAGGATTACAGTATTTTTTTAAGCAGTGTGTCCTTTATTTAAGTCCTTTAGGAATTGAATATTTTAATCTAATTATTTTAAAAAAATATATATATCCTCAATTTCCATAACGAAACTCCAGCGTCAGTCAAGAACTTTTGACTTTCAATGCAATCCGATTTTTTACGTCAGATTTACCAAGCGTTTAGCCAATTTCGTCAGAGTAACTTTATCTCCTACGCTTATCTTAACAGAAGCTGAGCATAAATAAAACCCCTGACTATATAATTTGTATACCAATTATTACTACACTATAATTATTTTATATTTTAATTATGTTTAATTTATAGTCAACTTTCTGGCGTCGCTATCATGTCTAACCATGCCGAGAACTATTCATATGGCTTTGGCTTCATATTCGCCGTGCTGGCCATGATTCCAACGATACCAATAATTATTTACGTAATTGTGCCCACATTTTATGACAACAACATTGTCAATTGTTATGAGATACAAGTACACATAACCTACAAGGACTCACTTTAACCTTTAATTAAATAATCCTGTGATTTCCCCTTTCAGTATCTGGAGCTGCGTTTCAACAAACGCACCAGGCAACTAGTATGTATGACATTTATTTTGAATCAATTTCTTATGCTGCCCGTTTACATGTTCATACCCTCGCTGTGGCCTTCTCACAGGGTAGGTTTGATGGAGCATACCCCATGTTATTACAGCTATTTATTTTGGTTATCAACTACAGTGACTGGCATAATTTCTCACCTTATCAATGTGGTTGCTCTCCTCGATTTGCGTCTTCTACACTATGTTGGGTGGCATTAAAGCCGTGGTCTGGACGGATGTGGTGCAGGCTGCGGTCATGTTAATTTCAGTAGTCACTGTGGGCGTTTTGGGCACCAATCGCTCTGGAGGATTGAGCACTGTTTTGGATAATGCTACTAAAGGCGGTCGCATGGACTTTGAGTAAGTTTTAAGAAACTTCTTTTTTAATTATTATTAAAAATAAATTTTTTTAA
>JAWNOK010000106.1:0-49292 GCA_035046005.1 Drosophila acutilabella | reverse complement strand
ATCGTTTTGCGCGTTAGAATTGGATACCATTTCTGGGAGCGTGGCGGTCATACTGCCGCCGCTTAGTGTTTTTTTTTTTTTTTTTTTTTTGGCCCAGCAACGAATATTGCCAGGCACAGAACTAAAAATTCGGTTTAGACTCATTAGAGTGCTCCTCTCCACGGAAATCTTTAGTAAAAGGTTTTTTGATGTCTTGTGGCCATAAAGACGCACAGATTGAGCTATCGTCAGTGATGGACGATAGCAATTTTATTCTTTCAATATATTACAAGTATTTTATAAGAATGAATTAACAGCTAGTTAAGACTATTTATAACTATTTATAGATCTAAGATTAAGCTTCATAATAAGAAAAACTGTATACTAGTTTTATTAACACTATTTAAAGATAAAATTATTCATTTTGATTGACAAATATTTTGATTTTCATTTATTGTTAAGCGTGCATATGTTTATTAGTTGTTGCGATGCACAAACAGCAATTTCAACTTTGTTAGAGCAAAATTGTACTACTGCTTATGCACAAAACATGTACAACCTAAAGTGCACATACACGCCGAACTTTTAGTAGCAGGGATCGATTTATATTATTATGACTATTATTATTTATTACAGATTGTAGTTAGGACTTAAATTAGTGGCGAATTTATTGAATAATTCTTATTTAACGATTTTTAATAATATTCTTACATTTTCTTGATTTTATTTTGCGGTAATAATATACTTTGAGATGAGTTTGTTTGAGATTTTAAGGCATTGTATGGGTAAATTAATAAGTGAGATTTAACTTAGTTAATTTATTTATTTATTTCATTTTTTATTAGTTAATCAATTTACTCATTATCAGCATAACAAGCCAATTTGTAAATTGTTTTATTTGCATTTTTGTTATTTATATTATTTGTTTCCATTTTCTATTTATTTTCAGCTGCAAACTGTTCAATTTAACAAATTATAATATTTATTAAATTAAACAATTTGCAATCTAAATTATTTATTTATTTATTTTATTACTTTCAATTATTTATTTTTCAGCTTTGACTTAATTATTTATTATTTTTTATTATATTTATTTTATTTATTGTTTATTTACATTATTTATTTTCCAGCTACAAATTCATAAATTATTCAATTTAACAAATTAATATATTTATTAAATTAATCAATTCATGAAATTATACATTTTAATTATTTATTGTTTATTAATTTATATTATTTATTATTTATTTATTTTATTTGCATTTTATTTATTTTTACAGGTTATTTATACTGTCCGCTATTTTTTAGCACTCATTGTTCGGCTTGCTAAAGCTCAACAGAAAGCGCAGCTGATTGCTTGACGAAACTTAGCTTTGGAGTGTTGTAAATTTTACGGTGCATACTTTTAGGGTTGCATATGCAGCTTATGAAAAATCAAAACAAAGCGCAGCTGTCTGCTGCAACTTAACGAACACTCTACTACTACTACTGTAGGTAAGTAAAAGCTCATTTGTTTGTTTTGATTTTTAACACGTGAGTGAAAATTTGCAGCGTTTGTGATAATTGTCAGAATTTGCAAGGTAAGTAGCAAATAATTATTATATAATATTATTTCAATACTAATTAATATTATTTACGTATTTTAGGGGTGTTTTCGACGAGCATCGAGTGCAGACCGTGATTGCAGACAGTAAGTGCAGCAAAGTGGCCGCTTTTAGTGGGATGCGTACAGCTGGCAGCTGCCTGACTGCGGACGTCGTGCGCGGTTGCGCATTATTGCCGGAAGAATCTTCTGAGGTGATTGCCATTGAAAATATGCATGTATTCGTGTTATAAAATAGTTTTTATAGCACAAATAATAATATTTTAATTTTTCAGGAGATCGTCGTTGGATTTATGGTCTCTTTTGATGACCATCAGGAGCAATATCATCTTACTCAAATTGGATGACAGTTTTCTATAGATTCTCAGGAAAGTGTATATTCTATGTATCAAGTCAATTGTTTTGTTATAAGAAAGTTGTTTTCCTTTCTTTTCAGCAACGTCGGCATTGGATTTCACACACAACGGAATACTCAAATAGTAATATGGCTGCTGTGACTTTTCATGCGTGATTCATGAATGGTGCTTACTCACTTTTATTTTTTTTTTTTTTTTTTTTATGTCTGTGGCCATAAAGACGCACCGATTGAGCTATCGTCAGTGATGGACGATAGCAATTTTATTCTTTCAATACATAATAAGCATTTTATAAGAATGTATTTACAGCTAGTTAAGACTATTTATAACTAATTATAGATCTAACATTAAGCTTTATAATAAGAAAAACTGTATACTAGTTATTTTAACATTATTTAAATATAAAATTATTCATTTTGATTGGCAATTATTTTTGATTTTCATTTTTGTTGATCGTTCGTATGTACATCAGTTATTGCGATGCGGCAGGCAGTTATTTCAATTTTGCTATACAAAATTGTACAACTGTCTACGCGCAAAACATGTACAACTTAAAGTGCACATACACGCCGAACTTTTAGTAGCTAGAACGATTTTTATTATTATGACTATTATTATTTTTTGTTACAGATTGTATTTTAGACTTAAATTAGTGGCGAGTTTATTAATTAATTCTTATTTAACAATTTTGAATATTCTTACAGTTTTATTGGTTTTATTTACGTTATTATGTAAAAATAACTATTTTATTTTGTGTACATAATAATTCAAGATGGTAGTTTTAAGATATTGTGTTGGCAAATTAATAAGTAGAAAATACTTAGTTAATTTATTTATTTATTTTATTTATTATTTATTAATCAATTTACTATTTAAATAATCTTTTCATTTCACTAATTGATCCAAAAATGTTTCAACCAGTGAAATAAGCCAATTTGTAAATTGTTTTATTTGCATTTTATTATATATATTATTTGTTTACATTTATTTTTTATTTTATTTACTTTCAGCTGCAAGTCCGCAAGGTGTCCAATCTAACAAATTAAAATATTTATTAAACTAAACAATTTGCAGACTTATATTAATTTAATTATTTACATTATTTATTAATTTTTCAGCCTCAAGTTTGTAAATTGTTCAATTCAATAATTAAATTTATATTAAATTAAACAATCAACAAACTTAATTATTTATTGACTTATTTTATTTATTGTTTATTTACATTATTTATTTATTTATAATTTTTATTTATTTTTCAGCTTAAAACTCGTAAATTATTCAATTTAATAAATTAATATATTTATTAAATTAATCAATTTATGAGTTTATACATTTTAATTATTTACCAATTTATATTATTTATTATTTATTTACATTTTATATTTTATTTATTATTCATTTATTTTATTTTATTTATTTTATTTATATTTACAGGTTATTTATATGTTTGGGTTGAACTGTCCGTTAATTTTTAGCACTCATTGTTCGGCTTGCTAAAGCTCAACAGAAAGCGCAGCTGATTGTTTGACGAAACTTAGCTTTGGAGTGTTATAAATTTTACGGTGCATACTTTTAGGGTCACATATGCAGCTTATTAAAAATCAAAACAAAGCGCAGCTGTTTGCTGCAACTTAACGAATACTCTACTACTACTACTGTAGGTAAGTAAAAGCTCATTTGTTTGTTTTGGTTTTTAACACGTGAGTGAGAATTTGCAGCGTTTGTGAAAATTGTCGGATTTTAAAAGGTAAGTAATAAATAATTATTAATTAATATTATTTTAATATCAATTAATATTATTTACATATTTTAGTGGCGTTTTCGATGAGCATTGAGTGCAGACAGTGAGTGCAGCAAAGTGGCCACCCTTAGTGAGATGCGCACAGCTGGCAGCTGCCTGACTATGGACGTCGTGCGCGGCTGCGCATTATTGCCGGAAAAATCTGCTGAGGTGTTTGCCGTTGAAAATATGTAAGTATTTGTATTATAAAATAGTTTTTATAGCACAAATAACGATATTTTAAATTTTCAGGAGATCGTCGTTGGATTATGACCATCAGGAGCAATATCATCGTACTCAAATTGGATATCAGAGTTTTCTATGGATTCTCAGGAAAGTGTATATTATATGTATCAAGTCAATTGTTTTGTTATAAGAAAGTTGTTTTCCTTTCTTTTCAGAAACGTCGCCATTGGATTTCACACACAACGGAATACTCAAATAGGAATATGCCTGCTGTGACTTTTCATGCGTGTGTAAGGAATGGTGCTTACTCACTTTTAAGGTGAATTCACGTCCTGATCATCTACTGTTTGGACTGCTACCTCGTCTGTTGTGTCATCGTACTGAGCGTTCGGATTTGATACCATTTCTGGTCGCGTGACGGTCATACTGCCGCCGCTTAGTGATACTGCAGTGCCATTGCTGTTGGAAGTAGTCCCAGCCTCGTTGATTTGTCCCTCGTTGATGATGGCAAGGATACCAGAGACCAACTCAGTGCTTTCTCTAGCCGTATGCAACTCAGGAACTATGTGGTGGCGGTTTGCCGCTGATATTCGCTGCTCTATCTCGTCACGAAGCCGCTGTAATTCTGCTTGACGTCGCTCCTGTCGCTGTAATTCAAGCTGTCTGCGATATTCATCTGTGTCTCTCTCTCTCATTCTGTAGATCTGGTTCAGAAGGATGGTGTCCCTGAAGCTTAGTGGACCATATGTTGGAGGCCTTCTATACTGTGGTGGCAGCGGTAGAGGAATAGGCTGTGGCCTTTGTTCCGGCGGCAAGCATCTATTAATCATCTGAAGATATCTTGGACGAGACAGCCTCACCGGCACGTATGGATAAAGCGCCAGATTACGAGCATAGATATTGTCGTGAGTTAATAGCCTTTGCGTATAGTTTATACATAAGTCGTCTAGAGTTTCAATAACCGTCTTTATTTTCAGATCTGTATGTAGCGTTTTGTTGCTAACATACCAAGGAGCACCAGTTATGAGCCTGAGAACATTATTCTGAAGAACAATAATTCTGCTGAACTGCGTTTGGCTTACAAGCGGTCCCCACACAGCAGCTGTGTAGTGCCAAATTGGAGCAATCAACTGCTTATATATGATAAGCTTTGTTTTGGTTGGTAGCTTACTCTGACTGCCAATTAGCCATCTTAATTTGTTGGTTCTTGCTCGAATCTTTGTAACCAATGCAGTGATGTGTGGATTCAGGTTCAGTTTTGCATCGAGCTTAACTCCAAGGTACGTGTGCTCAGTTTTATTTGTGAGTTGGCTTCCAGAAAAGCTGGGCGTTTGTACATCTGTAGTTGAGCGCAGTGTGTGCCATACATGTGCAGTTTTGGAGACGTTGACGCTGATACACCATTTCTGACACCATTGATTGAAGACTTGAAGATATTCGTTCATCGAGTTTGTTGCAACAGAGTGTGACGTCTTCGCTGACATAATCACAGTGTCATCTGCATACGTTGCTAGAAGCATATCGTTTGCTCTGGACGTAGGAGTGGGCATATCTGATGTGTATACGTTATAAAGAACTGGTCCCAATACGCTGCCTTGTGGAACTCCTGCTGTGATGGCTTTAACTCCAGAACGCACTCCTCCAGCACATTCAACGGTGAAAGTTCGCTGCGTTAAGTAACTTTGCAAGACTTTGAACAATGTAATCGGCAGCAGATTGCTGAGTTTAAAGCATAGCCCATCATGCCACACACGATCGAATGCTTCTTGTATGTCCAGATAGACAGCCGAACAGTAGCTATTATCCTCAAAAGCTTTAAGAATAAATTGCGTGACACGTCCCAGCTGCTGCTCTGCCGCATGCCCTTTACGGAATCCAAACTGATGCGTAGGAATGGCGTTTGCAAATGTGTCCTCGTCGAAAAGCCGTCTCATCAACAGTACCTCAAAGATTTTCGAAATCCCTGAGAGTAGACTTATTGGTCTATACGAAGACAGCTGACTAAGTGGCTTCCCAGGTTTAGGAATCATTTTAACATTGGCTTGCTTCCACTTTGCCGGAAAATGTCCATATTGAAGAATACTATTGAATATCAAGGCAATATATTCGATTGCAGCTGGTGGCAGCGCTTTGATGGTACGGTTATCTATGTTATCGTAACCAGGTGACTTATTTATCTTTAGTTGCTTGATTTCTAATTGTATTTCATTTGCAGTGATCCGAGAAAAGACTGGTTCGATTGATGTTGGCAGTGACAGCAGATGCTCCTCGATGTTACGTCTTACTTCAGAAGAATTACTCAAAATCGGTGTGAATCTGCACTCTAAATGCTGACTAAAGGCTTCTGCTTTTTCGTCTGTGGTTTTACACCATGCGTCTCCAGAACTATTTTGGTCGATTGTCTGACTTGTGAACTTTCTTACAGGTAGGTTAGGTGCAGGTTGCCTCTTTATGTTATTAGTTACCCTCCACAGTTTTTGCATATTGTACCTGTTGTCCGGCTCAATAGACTCAAGTAGTCTTTGAGTTCGTTTTTCCTTATTCTGTTTAATTTCTCTTCGGATTCTCGACGAAAGGTGGTTGTATGTCATCTTAGCAGCTGGATTTTTATTATTTATAAGCAGTCTCTTAATAATTCGTTTTGCCTCTATCATTTTCAGGACGTTTTGGCTGATCCCATACCACGATGAATTTTGTTGGCCATTTTCTGTGGTAGCAGAGCAAGCAGCAGCATAATTAATATTTCGTTCCAGTATATCTACGCAGTCGTCAATATCAGCTCCACATTGGATCTCTGTATCCAGGTGAATGTGATTTGTTAGCCAGGATTGAAATTTGGAAATATTTGAATTTGCCGGAAGCAGCTTTTGTTTAAGGTGGACAATCGGAGGTGAGTTGAACAAATCAATTTGTAATGGCAGATGATCAGAACCAAGCTCATATAAACTTGAAATTCTTATTAGGTTGCTGCTGATTCCGCCGTATATGCCGAAATCAATAGCCGATGGAGAGTGCCGCGTATTGAAAGGAAAGTGTGTAGACGATCCAGTGGCTAGGATATTATACCTGTACTGCTGCAAGCATTGTAAAAGTGCATTTCCTCTTCGGCATGAGCGAGCGTTACCCCACCAGGTACTCTTAGCATTAAAATCTCCAGCAATTATAAATTTATTCCCAAGTGAATTAAATAAATTGTGGAAATTTTCAGATGTCCAGTCGTGAAGCGGCGGAAGATACGTGGATACAATGTTCACAGTGGACCCGTTCTGGAGAGCAACAGCAACAGGTGAGCATTGTACTTGCTCTGTGGCATTAGAAGGTAGCGCCATATGCCGGATCTCGCTCTTGATGAGTGTAGCTGCTCCGCCACGCCTTCTGTTTGATGGGTGGTTCGTCATATACATATCATATCCATTCACTCTAACAATATCAGTGTCAAGCAGGTGCGTTTCTGAAATTAGCATTATATCAACATTATTTCTGGCCATGAATATTTTCAGCTCTGCCGTTTTATTAAGCAGCCCAGCAGCATTCCAAAAGCAAATTTTTAAAGGAGTAAATGCATTGGAAGCTGGGGCTGCAGTGTTACTATGCTGGAGGCTAGACATTTTGAATGCCATTGGCTTGCGTGAAAGCAACAAGGCAAGCAGCAACGGACTTCAAAAGCTCAGTTAACTGTGTGATATTTTGCGTAAGATTGGCTATATCAGTATGCACGCTTCTGTTTTCAATCATCAAATTGGTAATCCTGTCCATTTTTTGTATCAGAATGTCCGTTGTATCCTGTTGACGCGCAATCGGAACATTGCGCCTAGTACTGAGGCTGCGACTTCGTGCACTGGAACGTGGAAATTGTTGTTGTTGCTGTTGCTGAGAAGCTGCGACTTGCATCTGTAATGGCTGCTGCACTTGTTGGACGCTCTTACGAGCTCTTGGCTGCCTTTGCTGTGGCCGCTGCTGATTCGCTAGTTGCGGGCCTCTTGCAACTGCTGCGTAGCTCATACTGCTTGGACGTGGATTCTGTTGTTGCTCTCCTAACAAAGGTTTGCGAAATACGCTTGGTTGCCCTGCATTAGACTGTGTTGGAATGACATTCGACTGAGTTGCTTGCTGTTGCTGTGGATTAACTTGTTGCTGTTGTTGCTGTTGTCGCTGCTGAGTGTTGTTGCGCTGTTGCTGACGAGTGATAGGAATACTTGGCATTCCCAGATCGCGCAAGATGTTATTAGCGCGCTCCAATCCTTGAGGTTCCTTCTGCTTGCACGCTTCCTTGAAGGCTTTGCATCCTTTGTAACTGGCGACATGAGGGCCCTTGCAGTTTGCGCATTTTGGAGCTTCATCAATGCTTTTAACGCAGGATGTAGTGGGGTGGCTTCCGGCACATTTCATGCAGACGAATGGACGGCGACAGTAATTTTTTGTGTGTCCGAACTGCTGACAACGATGACATTGCGAAGCGTCCGTGGCGCGAATTGGGCGTTCGACAACAACTTGTTGATTACCAAGTTTGTTTATTTTTAGAACGTCTGCGACATTATCACTGGGCTCAAACTCAACTTCGAACAGGTCTATCGGCTCATTTGTGAATCGTTTCTTAATTACATTGACAAATCTAACTTTGAATCCCATTTCAGCAAAACGTGTGCGGATCCAATCCATTGGTGTGCTGCGGTGCAAATGACGGATGACTGCTCTAAACCCTCGATCATGCTCTAGTTGGTATGTGTGGCATTGAATCTGAGACTCCTGAAAATGCCGGACTAACTTGCGATATGAGTCAATATCGCTGCAGAGAATTCTCATGCCCTGCCTAGTGGGCTTTGTAACGTAATTGTCACCAATAGCATTATTTATAATGTCAAGCAGAACCATAATATTATCCACCTCAGGCACTAGGATTTTTTTCCTATTTGAAGTCGCTTCGATTCCAGGTGTGACTGTGTGTGTGTCAGTTGGAGGATGTGTGTGAGGAGAGTGGGGAGTGACGGTGCGTCAATTTAGGGGATTTTGCACTGTCTATTGAAAATTTAAGTTTTTCCAATGCTTTTTTTATATTTATTTTTGAGATAATTTTATGAGAATTTGGTTCGCACTTTTGGGGTTATTTTCCGTTTTCTCTCCCTCTAATAGACTAGAGAATTTAAACGAAAATTGACAAGCAAGAGTGCCCATGCTTCAATTCGTGGCTCAAGTGTCTAGAATCCTATGTAGATTCAAGTTGACGAAGCTTGATGAATTGAAGCAAGAATTCAAAGTCTCTTGCTGATTCAGTCAATTTATAGAAAATATGTACGAAGAAAAAATAGCAAAGGAATTTAATCAAACACACATCCTGGGCACAACACAGGGAAAACTCAACCATGGATCGGGACTTGAAGGTTCATGTTAGATGTTGAAGGAGTTCGGCTATCGAAAACACTGAGAATTGGGCATAATTGACAATTTGTTTCTAATTTTGACAGACAAGTGTTCCGATTACTGACCTCAACTTCAAGCCCGTTAAGTGGGCGTGCGGCTTCAGTCACGTGTCTTTTTTTTTTTTTCCTATTTGAAGTCGCTTCGATTCCAGGTGTGACTGTGTGTGTGTCAGTTGGAGGATGTGTGTGTGGATGGAGAGAGTGACGGTGCACCGAGTGTATGGGAGTTTGCACTGTCTTAAGAAAATTAAAGTTTTTCCAATGCTTTTTCATATTTATTTTTTGAGATAATTGTGAAAGAAAACAATTTCGCACTTTTGGGGTTATTTTCCGTTTTCTCTCCCTCTAATAGACTAGAGAATTTAAACGAAAATTGACAAGCAAGAGTGCCCATGCTTCAATTCGTGGCTCAAGTGTCTAGAATCCTATGTAGATTCAAGTTGACGAAGCTTGATGAATTGAAGCAAGATTCAAAGTCTCTTGCTGATTCAGTCAATTTATAGAAAATATGTACGAAGAAAAATAGCAAAGGAATTTTCAAACACACATCCTGGGCACAACACAGGGAAAACTCAACCATGGATCGGGACTTGAAGGTTCATGTTAAGTGTTGAAGGAGTTCGGCCATCGGAAACACTAAGAGTTGGGCATAATTGACAATTTGTTTCTAATTTTGACAGACGAGTGTTCCGATTACTGACCTCAACTTCAAGCCCGTTAAGTGGGCGTGCGGCTTCAGTCATGTGTTGTTTCCCATGTAACGTACTGCGTGCGGGTATCGATTCAATGAATCACTGCAGCACCAGTTTGCCAATGCTGTGTCTCTAAGCAGGCTAGCGATCAATTGCTGAGATCGACCAGGCCGCTCCTCTACACCCACACACTGACAAACCTTAAATTGTACTGCAGGCATCACACGATTCCGCACGCAAGGAAACAACTATAACCATTGTCCTGCAGTTAAAGAATGATTTGTTTATAGTATGTCCATTACATACTTTGTGTGCTGAGAAATGAGACGCACAGCGGTTACCTTTTACATCGTTACACGATGGCATACTGTTTGCGCTTTCTAGAAACAAGAGAAGCAAAGCGTCAAAACAGTTACCCATCAGCCACAGATATGTAAAAGCGAATGCTTCGAATAGCCATATATTGGCACAATCGATGCATTCGTTAGCATGTTTCAAGTAGAAACACTTAATCGGCCAAAAAAGTTTTTTATCCATGCTCAAAAGAGATAAGAAACTTTGGTCAGCTTCAGTGATTGACCCATTCTGACTCATTCTTCAGTATGGAACACTGGCACTTCAGCATGAACTGACCAAAATAACGTCTCTGTAGAGCACAAAAACGATAAGGCTCTGCCCTCGGGGCGGTAATTGCTCAGCGCTAATTTGCAGATACTAGACGCAATGCTAGCTCTACATTCTGTGCATTTGCACGTATACAGGTTATATAAACCTAACGAGGGAGAGTAAAAATATATCGAGGGGGGCGATTTGTAGACAATGCAATTTTGGTCGGATCTGTCAAAGTTGCATGAAGGCAACTTTTGTCATTTTGTCTGTACATGTCTATATGTGATTATTGTAATTTTAGGATGGAGCCGTAAAAGCTCGGAAGAAAGAAGGCAAAATAATCACATAATGTCTTTATTTAGTTGAGTACAGTCCGTGTCGTTTCAGTTGTTCGGGTCGTTTCTGTTCGCGCAAGAGGATTTTGAATGTGTGGTGGCTGAAGTGGATCAGGATTGCGATTAGATCCCGCCCCCAACCCACTTCAGCCCCCACATTCAACAAAGAAATAGAATAAAATCAGAAAAAGAAAAATATTTAAAATGAGAGAAAGCGCCTATCAATTGATTTAATATGACAAAAATGTATCAGAATTAACAAAATACAGCGAATGCTAATCTAACAGAAGGTTAACAATGCTAACTAGTAGAAGGCATTTAAGATTTGACAAACTTTAGTTAAAAAGTCGAAAATTAATGGTAAATTGTGTCTGCACATAAGCAGCCACATAAAGATGCCGTGTAAACGGCCATATTAAAATGATTTAATATGACAAAATTTAACAAAATAAATAAAATACAGCAAATACAAGACTAATAGGAGGTAAACAATGCTAACTAATTGATGGCATTAAGATGTTTGACTAACTTTAGTTAAAAAACGAAAATTAAGGGGTAGGCCCAAAAGCGCCCCAACAAAGCCGGGAAACGGCCATATTAAATTAATTTAATATGACAGAAATTTTATAGAATAAATAAAATGCAGCGAATACATTTTCCTATTTGAAGTCGCTTCGATTCCAGGTGTGACTGTGTGTGTGTCAGTTGGAGGATGTGTGTGTGGATGGAGAGAGTGACGGTGCACCGAGTGTATGGGAGTTTGCACTGTCTTAAGAAAATTAAAGTTTTTCCAATGCTTTTTCATATTTATTTTTTGAGATAATTGTGAAAGAAAACAATTTCGCACTTTTGGGGTTATTTTCCGTTTTCTCTCCCTCTAATAGACTAGAGAATTTAAACGAAAATTGACAAGCAAGAGTGCCCATGCTTCAATTCGTGGCTCAAGTGTCTAGAATCCTATGTAGATTCAAGTTGACGAAGCTTGATGAATTGAAGCAAGAATTCAAAGTCTCTTGCTGATTCAGTCAATTTATAGAAAATATGTACGATATAAGAATTTAGCAAAGGAGTAAATACACACATCCTGGGCACAACACAGGGAAAACTCAACCATGGATCGGGACTTGAAGGTTCATGTTAGATGTTGAAGGAGTTCGGCCATCGAAAACACTTATTTTGGGCATAATTGACAATTTGTTTCTAATTTTGACAGACGAGTGCTCCGATTACTGACCTCAACTTCAAGCCCGTTAAGTGGGCGTGCGGCTTCAGTCATGTGTTGTTTCCCATGTAACGTACTGCGTGCGGGTATCGATTCAATGAATCACTGCAGCACCAGTTTGCCAATGCTGTGTCTCTAAGCAGGCTAGCGATCAATTGCTGAGATCGACCAGGCCGCTCCTCTACACCCACACACTGACAAACCTTAGAGTGTACTGCAGGCATCACACGATTCCGCACGCAAGGAAACAACTATAACCATTGTCCTGCAGTTAAAGAATGATTTGTTTATAGTATGTCCATTACATACTTTGTGTGCTGGGAAATGAGACGCACAGCGGTTACCTTTTACATCGTTACACGATGGCATACTGTTTGCGCTTTCTAGAAACAAGAGAAGCAAAGCGTCAAAACAGTTACCCATCAGCCACAGATATGTAAAAGCGAATGCTTCGAATAGCCATATATTGGCACAATCGATGCATTCGTTAACATGTTTCAATTAGAAACACTTAATCGGCCAAAAAAGTTTTTTATCCATGCTCAAAAGAGATAGGAAACTTTGGTCAGCTTCAGTGATTGACCCATTCTGACTCATTCTTCAGTATGGAACACTGGCACTTCAGCATGAACTGACCAAAATAACGTCTCTGTAGAGCACAAAAACGATAAGGCTCTGCCCTCGGGGCGGTAATTGCTCAGCGCTAATTTGCAGATACTAGACGCAATGCTAGCTCTGCATTCTGTGCATTTGCACGTATACAGGTTATATAAACCTAACGAGGGAGAGTAAAAGTATATCGAGGGGGCGATTAGAAAATATGCAATTTTTTGGTCGGATCTGTCAAAGTTGCATGAAGGCAACTTTTGTCATTTAGTCTGTACATGTCTATATGTGATTATAAATATTTTAGGATGGAGCCGTAAAAGCTCGGAAGAAGGAAGGCAAAATAATCACATATTGTTGATTAATGTGGAGTACAGTCCGTGTCGTTTCAGTTGTTCGGGTCGTTTCTGTTCGCGCAAGAGGATTTTGAATGTGTGGTGGCTGAAGTGGATCAGGATTGCGATTAGATCCCGCCCCCAACCCACTTCAGCCCCCACATTCAACAACAACAAAATTAAATTAAAATCAAAATCAAACTAGATACCTAAAATGAGAGAAACGCCTAACAAAAACAATTTGGTATGACGAAAATTTAATAAAGCAAATAAAATGCAGCGAATACTAGTTTAAGTGGAGGATAACAATGCTAACTAATAGAAGGCATTAAGATGTTTGACTAACTTTCGTTAAAAAGTTGAAAATTTTTGGGTCCTAAGTGTCTGCATATAAGCAGCCACATACTAATGCCGTGTAAACGGCCATATTAAAATTGTTTAATATGACAAAAATTTAATAAAATTATTAAAATGCAGCGAAAAATAGTTTAAGTGGAGGATAACAATGCTAACTAATCGATGGCATTAAAAGATGTTGATAAATTTAATTAAAATGTTGAAAATTTTAGGGTCCTAAGTGTCTGTATGTATGCAGCCACATATAAATGCCGTGTAAACGGCCATATTAAAATGATTTAGAACGACAAAATTTTAACAGAATCAATAAAATGCAGCAAATACTGGACTAATAGGAGGATTACAATGCTAACTAATAGAAGGCATTACAATGTTTGGTTTACTTTAATTAAAAAGATGAAAATTTAAGGGTCCTAAGTGTCTGCACATAAGCAGCCACATATAAATGCCATATAAGCGGCCATATTAAAATGATTTAATATGTCAAAATTTTTATAAAATCAATAAAAGGCAGCGAATGCAAAACTAATAGGAGGTAAACAATGCTAACTAATCGATGGCATTACAATGTTTGATCTGTTTTAGTTTAAAAGCCGAAAATTAAGGGGTCCTAAGTGTCTGCATATAAGCAGCCACATACAAATGCCGTATAAACGGCCATATTAAAGTGATTAAATATGACAACAATTTAATAAAATTAACAAAATGCAGCGAATTCTAATTAGAATGAAGGTAAACAATGCTAACTGGAAGGTGGCATTAAATCACCCTTCCCACCGTTTCTTATAAAATGCAAAAAAGGAGAGAGAGAATTAATAGAAATGAGAGTGAAGTAAATAGAAATGCTTTGAACGATAGTATCTTATTATTTGACATATTTTAAAAATTTTCAGCACGTTAGATACTTCATCAATGCATTTGTTTAAAGTCAGATTGAACGTTGAATTGCTAATAGCAATTCAAGTGGCCCAATGACGCCAGACACCTGTCTGTTTTGTATCACCCAGACCGTATATAGTACGATAGTACTGAGTGATAGAAAATAATAAATTAGAGAATATAGAATGCATTAAGTCGCTGTGTCTATTTTGACATAGTATAAAAATTTGCAATATGTTTGACACTCTTTAATGCATTGGAGGGATCAGTTTGGACATTGACAGCTACTAATAGCAGCGACAAGAGGTCCAAAGACAATGGACACCAGTCCGTTTTGTCACTCATCATGATATGAAGAAGAGTGAAAAAATAGAGGTAGGAGCATAGAGTTAAGTTAATGTAAATAAAGAGTAGAATAGGTATAGAATTAGAGTAGAGTAGAATATAGTTTTAGGTTTGCATTAATTAAGTAAGCGGGAAGAGTTTTAGAGATACCCTAAAATTTGTGGTCGAAGCAATTGACCAACTGGGACTTTGGAAAGTCCTTTGGCACGAAGGCCAACAGGGGAATATCTAATATTTTTAATAGACTTTAAATTAATATTTGAATATGGACGAAACGATTTAACAATTCAAAAGTAAATGTAAAATGTTTTGAGACGAAGTATTTGCTAAATAAAAGCAATCATAATTGTGAAAAGGGACAATGATTTTGAGAAGAGGATAATTCTTTCGAGAGTTAAGAAGATTCCTGAGGAAAATTTCATCAATTACTTGTTCCTAGTCTAAAAGGGACAATGTTTTTAGCAGAGAAAAAATAAAGTTTTAGAAACTGATCATTGATTACTATGCAAAATTGAGACTAATGTGGGGCAGATCTTAAAAATAAGTTAAAAAATGTAAATGTTATAATAATGCTGCTGCTTGTCGCCTGATCCACTGTGATGTTTAAAGCTGTTTTTTTGTTGAATTTGGTCCCACGTTGAGCTTGAAGACATTTGACGACTCGCTGCATTGACAAATTTTGTTGTCGCCTGATCCGTTTGAGTGTTTAAAGTTGCTTTGATGATATAGGTCCCACGAAGAGCTTGGAGACATTTAATGGCTCGCTGCGTCGTCGAATTAGGCTGAGGGGGTCGAAAAATATAATTAGTGTTTTGTTTATAATTTGTTTTTAGTTTTTAGTAGGTTTAGTAGATAGAAAGAAATTTAGTTATTTATTTATTGTTTTAAAATTTTAAATCAATCTTTATTTGTTAAGCAATTTTTAATTTATTTTATTTATTTTTATTAATTTGTATAATATAATAGTGTAGAATTAGGTAGAAAATTTTTTTTTTTTTTTTTTTTTTTTTTTTTTTTTTTTAATAGTATGTAGTATAGGGAGAGAGAAGAGGAAGGAGTGTTGTTAATGAAGTAAATATTTGATGACCCTAATCATCAAATTAGAATAATCAAAATAGGTAGATTAAATGTTGTTTAGGAACGCTGTAGAGTTTTAAGTAGAAATAGTTAGGTTAATTTTAGTTTTAAGAATATATTAATTTATTGCTGGTTGTTTTTTGTTTTTATTTTTCCTGTTTCTATTTCTGTTTCTATTTTTATTTCTTTTATTTTTATTATTATTGTTTAAGCCCTTTCCCGCATTATCTGAATTAGCCTTAATTATTTGTTTGGACCCCTCTGGAGTTTGGTCATTTAATCTTTGCTTTTTATTACCAAAAGATGAACTTATTAGGGACTCAAATTTGGCTTCGAGCATCTTTAGACGATGCACGCAGCCTGAGAAGTTGGAAGGATGAGAAAGATTGCAATTTGCACATTTTGATGGATTTTTATCAGTTTGTTTGCACTTGCTGGTGAGATGATTGCTGCCACATTTTTGGCAACGCACTTCATTGCGACAATAACGAGCCGTATGATTAAAATCTTGGCAACGATTACATTGCGGGATTCGATTATAATTTGGACGATGCCACTCAACTGTGATGATGTGGTTACAAAGTCTTTTAACCTCAAATATGCTTCTGTTGATCTCGAGATTAGGCACGAGTTCAATATAGAAAATATTTGGACGATAGGATTTATTATTGCGTTCACTTTTGAAAGTAGGATTGTGAACATTACGAACAGAGAACCCTAATTTAATTAGTTCATCGCGTATACGCTCTGTTGGAACGCTGGCATGTAAACCGCGTACAACAACTTTAAATGCGCGGTCTTCACGAAGCTGATATGTGCTAAAGTGGACATTGCCGCATCCCTCCAGAACCCTGACGACACCCCTGTACGACTCAGGTGTTCTTGGAAGGATGCGAGCAATGGCCTTCCCATACCAGTCGCGACCTTTGGCACGTCTGCACAACTTGATGTCGAAGCCATCAGAGCCAACTGCATCAGTGAGTTTGGATAAAAGCGTTTCAATATTTTTATAATTGGCCCTATGTATGTTCACAGATTCGGCTGTTAGGTCAACAGAATTAGAGATAAACGAATGAATGGTGATCTGAGGAGGCTTATAGTGCCTAACATTGGTCGATATAACTGGTGCTAAAGAGGAGACTGCAGGAGATTTTGGCGAATTTGGTGCCATATAAATGGGGGAAAAAGACGATGCTTCTTTGGGAGTGGAGAGTAAGGCGTCATTAGTATGTGATGAAGAGCAAGATGGACTTTTATCATTTCCAGAGGAAGCAGACGATTTTGAGGATTTTGAGGATTGTTTCCTACGATAATTCTTGGATCTAATTTTAATAACTTCCTGCGAAGGTGTTGGCAAAATATAGGGAACAATTGGGTCATCTTGAGTTGATTCAAAGTCAGAAGTATGCAGAATGTTAAAATTATTTTTGGCTTTCTTTTTGGGTACATCTTGAATGGATGTATCCGAAAAATGGGAGGCAGAAGTCTTCATTGGAGGTGTCCTGGAGGGGACCGTTTTTGGAGAAGGGGCTGGGTCAACATTGGATAATTTGGGTGATCCACAAGCTTTTTGAACCTTGTCAGAAAAGGACTGGTTAATTTCAGAATTGTGGAGGCCGGAGCGAATGTCATCAATAAATGAGTTCTCATTTGAACTGCTTATGATGTTGATGATTAAATCTTCATCATTTTCATGATGATCGGGCCAAAGGGGAGACTCATTGTCAATGGGCAAATCAATTGGGTTATCAGAATCAGAGTTTGAATAAAATCTATTTAAACGTTCTATGGCAGAAGAAGAAAAGGCTGAGCATTCGGAGAGATTGTCGAGATCCGAGTCCGCAAAAAGACGAGACCCGGATTCCGACGATGTCTCCCTATCGGATGTGGAAATGGACATTAATGATGGGATGGAATCAGACAGGGTCTCGACGTCAATGGGTTGGTCCTCATCCATGGTGAATTAGAGATAAATTTAAGCGAAAAAGGTGATAAAGAGAAATCGACAAATGGCTGAGAAAAGTAGATGGCAGAATGGTCGAATCTAATGGGTGCTAATTTTAAGTAAAATCCCCCTTTAATTTCTAAGAATATTTTTAAACAACCAGCAACAGCAATAGTTAAATAATAAAACAAAATGTATTAAAATATAAGCTTCTCCAGTGGGGGAAAATAATAATAAATTAATGAATTATAGATAAGTATAATATAAGCTTCTCCAGTGGGAAAGATAATAATGTATTAATGAGTTTTAATTAAATATAATATAATATAATATAATATAAGCTTCTTCGGTGGGTAAGATAAAAATGGATTAATGTATTTGAATAAAGTTTATATTTTTGTATAATAAAATAAGTGCAATATTTTTTGGAAGGGAATAATGTAATAAGGCGTATGCGTCTCTCTATGTTTCAAGAGTAAAGGTGTATGTGTGTTTTAATATATTTTTAATAAAAAGGGGAGATTTGCGCAATTTTGTTTGTTGATATTTGTATATATATATTTATTTTGAAAAATTTATGATTTTGTTTTTACTATAATTTTGATCACTAGCGAATACTTTAATTTATTTAATTGGTATTTTTTTTTTTTTTTGATTTTATTTTGATTTTTATTTATTTTAGATTTTAATAAATTTTATTTTGATTTTATTTTAATTAGGAAGTAAAACTATATTTATTTTTGGATGAGTGCAATATTATCTTATAAGAGAATTTAATTTTATAAGATTTGTATTTTTAATATAATTTATTTTAATTATAGTTTTTAAGATTAAAATTAATAGAATATTTAATTTAAAAAATATTTATTTAAATGTGTGCACCAAAATTTTCAAAGATTAATTTTGCAAAGTGTGCGAAAAAAAAGATTAAGATTATGTAAGACACAAGTAATTGCCGCGCAAAATTTGGCACAAAATGTTTAATTTTTTAATTTTAGAAAATTTAATTTTATTTTTTGTTGTTGTTTTATTTTTATTTAGGTAATTTTAATTTTGTTTAAACTTAAAAAATTTCATTAAAGTATTCGCCGATGATCAGCCTGTGAAAGGGAATTTTATTCAGTCGAACACACCGACGTTAAAAGCATGCATGTGTGTGTGTGTGAATGTCCAAGCAAGAGTAGCACTATGTATGCACAGTCAAAATAGCAGAATTTATTTAAATATAAAAATAGTATGATCTCAGCTTAATTCGTGCAATGTCAATTTTAGCTATATTTTTAAGATTTTACTTTAATTTAGTTTATTTTAATTAATTTTAAGTTGCAGAAGGCTTTATTTAAATATTAGAAGTAATCCACTAAAAAATTTGCACTATATACGTATGTATGTGTGTGCGCGGCCAAGCCGACGAAGAAACACGAAAAAATGCTTACTAATACACGCACGTGTGTGTGCACAGCCAAAATGGCGGGAAAATAATTTAAATAATAAAAATGATAATCTCACAGCTTAATCCGTTCACAGACAATTTTAGCTATATTTTCTGATTTGTTTTACTTTAATTGATTTTTATTTGCAAAAGTTAATATTTATGACACTAGGAGTAATTTTATGCACTATGTGCGCATGTATGTGTGTGCACAGCCAAAATGGCGGAAGATCACAAAAAATTATAAAAGTGGAAAAAACACAGCACAAGTCGCATTAAATAAATGAATTTATATTATTTTCTTAATTCCAGGAATTTTATATGAAAATATTAGGGGTAACCCTATGAGAATGTGCACTATGTATGTATGTATGTGTGTGCGCGTCAAAGTCGCCAAAAAACACAGCACTAATATGCACGCGTATGTATGTGTGTGTACAGTCGAGCCGCTTGACATTCAAAACACTAACACTTGCATGCGTATGTATGTATGTATGTATGTAGGTAGACGGTGTTGTGGCGCCGCACAAAACTTTTCTTCTGAGAATTTGTAACAAAAAATTGGGCTATTTCACAACTCACTGCGTAGAATTTAATATTGTTATTAATTAATTATGCACTAATACCGATTGGCAGAGTTGAAAAACCGAAACCGAAACCGAAATCTATATATGTATGTATGTGTGCGTGTGCATGTGCATGTGCGCATATATGCGTATTTAGTTAATGTTAATGTTTTTATGTTTTTATGCACCACTTTAATTAATCACCACTTCAAATCTCACTAGCAAACAATTAAACAATATCATATAACTTTAATCAAGTAAATCAATCACAAAATAAACGATTTGGATAAGCAATCCTCAATAAGCGACCGCACTTGCCAATTTTATAATATCGAATGACGGCAACAATGTTGAGAGAGCAAGATCGGAGAGAAGTAGAGCGAACATGTTGCAAGCAACACAATGTTGCAGAAGCTCGGACACAAATTACTGACCTACGACAATGGGGATAATGTTGATGCAAGCAGGGGATATTTTAAACTGCTTGTGCCATTTCCTAGAACGGCCAGTGGTGGGACAATTAAAAGTGGTGCACACATATATATATATAAAATGCTGAAATAAATAAAAATGGATGAATTAGCTGATACATAAATACCTCTGGCAATTATTTTAATTGTAATATATTTGTGTATTTGTTGCGTGTATAAATTCCGCAACTGCTTGTGGTTTCGACTGCAAACTGCTTCCTCAACTGCTTAATGCGATCATGGCTGCTGTCCAATATTGCAACTGCTTCCTCAACTGCTTGCCCTCAAATGCGATGTTAACAGCTGCCGTCTGCTGTTAAACTGCTTGTTGTGTGTTTATGTTTTTTGCAGCTTATTCAACTGCTTCCAAGACTGTTTGCAGAATGCTGTAACGAGACTGAGAATTTTATTAGTAATTATGTTAATAGTTTTATAAGTTTGCCGCCTATTATTTTCTGCAAATCCTTTTGTACAGTGGCGAGTAATTATTTATGAGCAGCATATATCTCAACCAGTTTCTCCTCCAACTTCATGTTCCAGTCGTTTAACATCTTAACATTGTCTGTGGTTGTATCTGTTTATTTCTGTGGTTGTCTTGTATCCGTTTATTGAATGTGCGCAAATGTTCAATGCGTCTAACAGGATTCAGTTGTGTGTATTTGAATCGCACGTTTCAGTTGGAATTTGGCATGTATGTTGTCCGAAAGTTTCTCATCCAGTTTCTCATCCAGTTTCTCATCCAGCTTCTCATTCAGCTTCTCATCCAGTTTCTCATCCAGTTTCTCATCCAGCTTCTCATCCAGCTTCTCATCCAGTTTCTCATCCAGCTTCTTGTTCCAGTCGTTTAACACCTTAACACTATCTGTGGTTGTCTGTATCCGTTTGTTTCTGTGGTTGTCTGTATTTGTTTGATAAGTGTGCGCAAACGTTCAATGCGTCTAACAGGATTCAATTGTGTGTATTTGAAGCGCAGGTTTTAGTTGGAAATTGGCACGTATGTTATCCAGTCATACGACATAGCTCCGGGATGGGTATAACCAAATCATTGGTATTAGTATTTTGGGCTTTATGTCGATTTTTAGGTTCCAATTGCGGTTGTTTATGATTCCTTATGCGAATGTTGTATTTCGTTAAGTAGTATTCCACAAAAGAGACATTCCTGCCCCTGCAGCTTGTGGTGGCAACATCACACACCAACCAATGGTGTGGACTTCACAGAATCCACGATTTTGCGAAGTCCACACCATTAATTCAGCTCATCTCATTGTTGTAATCGGTAAGCACGTCCATATCCAAGGCATTCATACGAAGCTCCTCCTGATGCCTTGCGAACTAAAGTATCGTACTCAGTCTCCGTACGCATGACTTTATGGGTTGTCTTCAGTGCTGAGCATAATATCCTTTTTATGCTGCCGAATGGACGTCTCGTAGCCGGGCCATTGTTCTGTTCAAGAAATTATTGAAAATTGCCCCCCTCCTGTACTAATAAAAATTAATTAAATAAATATCATAAATAATGAGTGGAAAATGGGAAAAATATGGTAAAAATGAGGGAAAAATATGTAAAAATAAGGGAAAAATATGATAAAAATAAGGGAAAAATATGATAAAAATAAGGGAAAAATATGATAAAAATAAGGGAAAAATATGGTAAAAATAAGGGAAAAATATGTAAAAATAAGGGAAAAATTAGAGAAAAATGTGGAGGTAAATAGAATTTGAAGTGTAACTATGTTAGCACTTCTGACGTTGTTTTTCCTATTTGAAGTCGCTTCGATTCCAGGTGTGACTGTGTGTGTGTCAGTTGGAGGATGTGTGTGTGGATGGAGAGAGTGACGGTGCACCGAGTGTATGGGAGTTTGCACTGTCTATTGAAAATTTAAGTTTTTCCAATGCTTTTTCATATTTATTTTTTTGAGATAATTGTGAAAGAAAACAATTTCGCACTTTTGGGGTTATTTTCCGTTTTCTCTCCCTCTAATAGACTAGAGAATTTAAACGAAAATTGACAAGCAAGAGTGCCCATGCTTCAATTCGTGGCTCAAGTGTCTAGAATCCTATGTAGATTCAAGTTGACGAAGCTTGATGAATTGAAGCAAGAATTCAAAGTCTCTTGCTGATTCAGTCAATTTATAGAAAATATGTACGATATAAGAATTTAGCAAAGGAGTAAATACACACATCCTGGGCACAACACAGGGAAAACTCAACCATGGATCGGGACTTGAAGGTTCATGTTAGATGTTGAAGGAGTTCGGCCATCGAAAACACTTATTTTGGGCATAATTGACAATTTGTTTCTAATTTTGACAGACGAATGTTCCGATTACTGACCTCAACTTCAAGCCCGTTAAGTGGGCGTGCGGCTTCAGTCATGTGTTGTTTCCCATGTAACGTACTGCGTGAGGGTATCGATTCAATGAATCACTGCAGCACCAGTTTGCCAATGCTGTGTCTCTAAGCAGGCTAGCGATCAATTGCTGAGATCGACCAGGCCGCTCCTCTACACCCACACACTGACAAACCTTAGAGTGTACTGCAGGCATCACACGATTCCGCACGCAAGGAAACAACTATAACCATTGTCCTGCAGTTAAAGAATGATTTGTTTATAGTATGTCCATTACATACTTTGTGTGCTGGGAAATGAGACGCACAGCGGTTACCTTTTACATCGTTACACGATGGCATACTGTTTGCGCTTTCTAGAAACAAGAGAAGCAAAGCGTCAAACAGTTACCCAACAGCCACAGATATGTAAAAGCGAATGCTTCGAATAGCCATATATTGGCACAATCGATGCATTCGTTAGCATGTTTCAATTAGAAACACTTAATCGGCCAAAAAAGTTTTTTATCCATGCTCAAAAGAGATAAGAAACTTTGGTCAGCTTCAGTGATTGACCCATTCTGACTCATTCTTCAGTATGGAACACTGGCACTTCAGCATGAACTGACCAAAATAACGTCTCTGTAGAGCACAAAAACGATATGGCTCTGCCCTCGGGGCGGTAATTGCTCAGCGCTAATTTGCAGATACTAGACGCAATGCTAGCTCTGCATTCTGTGCATTTGCACGTATACAGGTTATATAAACCTAACGAGGGAGAGTAAAAAAGTTTTCGAGGGGGCGATCAGAAAATATGCAATTTTTGGTCGGATCTGTCAAAGTTGCATGAAGGCAACTTTTGTCATTGAGTCTGTACATGTCTATATGTGATTATTATAATTTTAGGATGGAGCCGTAAAAGCTCAGAAGTAAGAAGGCAAAATAATCACATAATGTCTTTAATAAGTTGAGTACAGTCCGTGTCGTTTCAGTTGTTCGGGTCGTTTCTGTTCGCGCAAGAGGATTTTGAATGTGTAGTGGCTGAAGTGGATCAGGATTGCGATTAGATCCCGCCCCCAACCCACTTCAGCCCCCACATTCAACAACAACAAAATTAAATTAAAATCAAAATCAAACTAGATACCTAAAATGAGAGAAACGCCTAACAAAAACAATTTGGTATGACGAAAATTTAATAAAGCAAATAAAATGCAGCGAGTACTAGTTTAAGTGGAGGATAACAATGCTAACTAAGCGGAGGCATTAAGATGTTTGACTAACTTTAGTTAAAAAGTCGAAAATTAAGGGGACGTTTGTGTTTGCACATAAGCAGCCACATACAAATGCCGTATAAACGACCATACTGAAATGATTTAATATGTCGAAAATTTAACAAAATAAATGAAATGCAGCGAATTCTAGTTTAAACGGAGGATAACAATGCTAACTAATCAATGGATTAAGATTTTGACTAACTTTAGTTAAAAAGTCGAAAATTAAGGGGTCATTTGTGTCTGCACATAAGCAGCCACATACAAATGCCGTGTAAAGCGGCCATATTAAAATAATTTAATATGACAAAAATTTAACAAAATTAATAAAGTGCACACTGAGGTTAACAACTAATTAAAATTTAAAATGGTTTACTTTAATTAAAAATTGAAAATTAAGGGGTCCTAAGTGTCTGCACATAAGCAGCCACATACACATGCCGTGTAAACGGCCATATTAAATTGATTTAATATGACAAAAATTGAATAAAATCAATAAAATCAGCGAATATTAATTAAATAGGAGGTAACAATCTAACTAATTGATGGCATTTAAAATTTAAACAATTTAATTAAAAAGTTGAAAATTCAAGGATCCTAAGTGTCTGCACATAAGCAGCCACATACAAATGCCTGTAAACGCCACATTGAAATAATTTAATATGACAAAAATTCAACAAAATTAATAAAATGCAGCAAATACTAGTTTGAGTGGAGGATAACAATCTAACTTAATCAATGCATTAAAAGATTTGCTAACTTTAGTTAGAAAGTTGAAAATTCAAGGGTCCTAAGTGTCTGATATAAGCAGCCACATATAAATGCCGTGTAAACGGCCATATTAAAATGATTTAATATGTCGAAAATTTAATAAAATATATAAAATACAGCGAATACTGGCCCATTCAAAGTAAACAATGCTAACTAATCGATGGCATTAAAAGAATCTAATAAATTTAATAAAAAAGTTGAAAATTTTAGGGTCCTAAGTGTCTGCATATAAGCAGCCACATACAGCTGCCGTGTAAACGGCCATATTAAATTGATTTAATATGACAAAAATTTTATGAAATAAATAAAAAGCGGCGAATACAAGACTAATAGGAGGTAAATAATGCTAACTAATCGAAAGATTAAGATTTTGATTAATTTTAATTAAAAAGTTGAAAATTCAGGGGTCCAAAGTGTCTGCACATAAGCAGCCACATGCAAATGCCGTGCAAACGGCCAATATCAAATGATTTAATATGACAAAAATTTAATAAAATTATTAAAAGGCAGCGAATACTAGTTTAAATGGAGGATAACAATGCTAACTAATCGATGGCATTAAAAGATGTTGATAAATTTAATTAAAAAGTTGAAAAATTTGGGGTCCTAAGTGTCTGCACATAAGCAGCCACATACAAATGCCGTTTACACGGCCATATTAAAATGATTTAATGTGACAAAAATTTTATATGATATATAAAATGCAGCAAGTACTAATCTAATAGGAGGTAAACAATCTAACTAATCGATGGCATTACAATTTTGATCTGTTTTATTTAAAAGCCGAAAATTAAGGGGTCCCAAGTGTCTGCACATAAGCAGCCACATACAAATGCCGTGTAAAACGGCCATATTAAAATTATTAATATGACAAAATTTTAACGGAATCAATAAAATGCAGCAATTACTAGTCTAATAGGAGGATAACAATCTAACTAATCGATGCATTAAAAGATGTTGATAAATTTAATTAAAAAGTTGAAAAATTAGGGGTCATAAGTGTCTGCACATAAGCAGCCACATATAAATGCCGTGTAAACGGCCATATTAAAATTATTTATTATGACAAAAATTTAATAAAATTATTAAAATGCAGCGAATACTATACAATAGGAGGAGAACAATCTAACTAATAGAGGGCATTAAAATTTTAATAAATTTAATTAAAACGTAGAAAATTAGGGGGACGTTTGTGTCTGCACATAGGCATCCACATACAAATGCCGTGTAAACGGCCATATTAAAAATGATTTGATATGACAAAAATTTAATAAAATTAATAAAATACAGCGAATACTAGTTTAAATGGAGGTAAACAATGCTAACTGAACGATGGCATTAAGATGTTTGACTAATTTTAGTTAAAAAGTCGAAAATTAAGGGGACGTTTGTGTCTGCACATAAGCAGCCACATACAAATGCCGTGTAAACGGCCAATATCATATGATTTAATATGACAAAAATTTAATACAATTGATAAAATGCAGCGAATAATAGTTTAAGTGGAGGATAACAATGCTAACTAATCGATGGCATTAAAAGATGTTGATAAATTTAATTAAAATGTTGAAAATTTTAGGGTCCTAAGTGTCTGTATGTAAGCAGCCACATATAAATGCCGTGTAAACGGCCATATTAAAATGATTTAGAACGACAAAATTTTAACAGAATCAATAAAATGCAGCAAATACTGGACTAATAGGAGGATTACAATGCTAACTAATAGAAGGCATTAATATGTTTGACTAACTTTAGTTAAAAAGTTGAAAATTAGGGGGACGTTTGTGTCTGCACATAGGCAGCCACATACAAGTGCCGTGTAAACGGCCATATTAATATAATTTAATATGACAAAAATTTAACTAAATTAATAAAGTGCAGCGAATACTAGTATAATAGGAGGAGAACAATTCTAACTAATCGATGGCATTATAATGTTTGATCTGCTTTAGTTAAGAAGCCGAAAAATTCAAGGGTCCTAAGTGTCTGCACATAAGCAGCTACATACAATTGCCGTGTAATCGGCCATATTTAATTGATTTAATATGACAGAAAATTGAACAGAATTTATAAAATGCAATAAATACAAGACTAATAGGAGGTAAACAATGTTAACTAATAGAAGGCATTAAAAGATTTAAACCATTCTAATTAAAAAGTTGAAAATTTAAGGGTCCTAAGTGTCTGGATATAAGCAGTCACATACAAGTGCCGTGTAAACGGCCATATTAATATAATTTAATATGACAAAAATTTAACTAAATTAATAAAATGCAGCGAATTCTAGTACAACAGGAGGGTAACAATGCTAACTAGTCGATGGCAATAAATCGCCCCTCCCACCATTTCTTATAAAATGCAAAAAAGGAGAGAGAGAATAAATAGAAATGAGAGTAGAGTAGATAGAAATGCTTTGAACGATAGTATCTTATTATTTGACATATTTTTAAAATTTTTCAGCACGTTAGATACTTCATCGATGCATTTGATTAAAGTCAGATTGGACGTTGAATTGCTAATAGCAATTCAAGTGGCCCAATGACGCCAGACACCTGTCTGTTTTGTATCACTCAGACCGTATATAGTACGATAGTACTGAGTGATGGAAATTAATAAGACAGAAATATAGAATGCATTAAGTCGCTGTGTCTATTTTGACATAGTATAAAAATTTGCAATATGTTTGACACTCTTTAATGCATTGACGAGATCAGTTTGGACATTGACAGCTACTAATAGTAACGCCAAGAGGTCCAAGGACAGTAGACACCAGTCCGTTTTGTCACTCATCATGATATGAAGAAGAGTGAAAAAATAGAGGTAGAAGTATAGAGTTAAGTTAATATAAACAAAGAGTAGAATAGGTGTAGAATTAGAGTAGAGTAGAATATAGTTTAGGTTTGCATTAATTAAGTAGGCGGGAAGATTTTTAGAGGTACCCTAAAATTTGTGGTCGAAGCAATTGACCAGCAGGGACTTTGGAAAGTCCCTTGGCACAGAGGCCACCAGGGGAATATTTGATATTTTGGACGAGCTCTAAATCAATATTTAAATATAGAAGCAACGATTTAGCAATTCAAGAGTAAATGTGAGATGTTTGGAGGCGAAATATCTGATGAATGCGATCAGGCACGTTTGATGAGAGGGACAATAGTTTTAAAAAGTTGATATGAAACATTCCTAAGGCTGCTGATTCCTAGGCTGAATGGAAAGTGATTCTAATAACTAAGCATTTTTTTGCAAGATAAGGGATTTTAAGGATTGGTCCTAGAATTCTGTGTATGATTGAGACTAGTTTAGAGCTACTTAAAAATAAGTGTAGAATGTAAGTATTTTAATGGTGCTGCTGCATGTCGCCGGATCCACTGAGATGATTGAAGCTGCTTTGTTGAATTTGGTCCCTCGTAGAGCTTGGAGAATGTTGTCTGCTCGCTGCGTCGACAGTTTTAGGAGTTGCTGAATTTCGTTGAAGCTGAGGGGGTCGAAAAATATAATTAGAATTTTGTTTATAATTTTATTGTTGTTTTAGTAAAAGAGTGAAAATTATTTAGGTAGGAATTTAAACAGATTTTTATTTAATGTTATTTTTAATTAGAAAAAGAAGATAGAAATGGAATTGCATATAATCGTGTACGCATTTTTAATCGTACGTGAATATATGCAATTTAGAATTAAGTAGTTATAATAATTATTTATTAGTAAGAGCATTCAGTCGATCTGAATGTCTGCTGGTGGGAGACGTCTTATGAGATCCGATCCGGGCCAAGTTCGTCGCAGTCTGCGTCTTGTAAAAGGAAGAGAAAGTTGGCGAGCAAGTTTATTAGGGTGGGTCCTAAGACGGTTGGAGTATCTCAGAGAGCATTTACTAATTTCTTTCCAAATGGAAAGGACACGAAGGTCTTGATGCAACGTTCTGTTGTTAATATAATAGGGACTATTTACGATAAGGCGAAGGGCCCTGTTTTGAATGCATTGAAGCTTTCGAAGATGCAAATCTGAGGCACAACCGTAAAGCTCGATTCCATATTTCCAAATGGGAGCTATAATTTGCTTATATATAAGCATTTTGCAGTGAAGAGACAAACGGCTACTTAACAGCCATTTGTGTTGATTGAGGCGAGTGCGAACTACTTGAGTGGTTGTTGTGACATGTCTGGACCAAATGAGCTTGCGATCAATATTTAAACCTAGATATTTAACAAAGCATTTGGCTGGGATTTGCTCGTTGTTTATTTGGAGCTCTGTCCCTTCTTCATTTTGGCCATTACGCAATGAGAAAATCACATGATGTGATTTACTACCATTGATTTTAATGTTCCATTTGTTGCACCAGGCACCAAACAGATTGAGCTGCTGTTGCATTTCGCTACATGCAGCCCTGGCACAAAATGAAGTTGTTAAAAAGGCAGTATCATCGGCATAAGTTGCTATTAAGGCCGATGGATTATTGCGGTTATTGTGTTCCGTGAAGGAACTCGGCATGTCAGAGACATAAATATTAAAAAGTAGGGGCGCTAGAACACTACCTTGTGGGACACCTGCAAGAATGGAACGCGTTGAAGATAGTGTGTTCTGTAACTCTTTTACACAAAAGGAACGATCAGAGAGAAATGATTTTATTAATAAATAAAGGGGTTCACTGAGATGCATTCTTAGTTTAAATAATAATCCTTGATGCCACACTCTGTCAAAGGCCTGCTTGACATCAAGGAAGACACCGGATGTTGTATTACCATGTTCAAACGCAATGTTGACATGGTTTATAATCCGGTGTATTTGTTGAATGGCACCATGCTCATTCCTAAAACCGAATTGGTGGTCAGGAATTAGCCCACCACAAAGGTTTGTGCCACTATTGGGTTCAGTACTACCCGTGGCATTGGTGACATTCGTAGGAATGTCATCAGAAAATTGAGAAAGCTCCTCTTCTATGCGGGTATAAATAACTTTCTCAAAAAGTTTAGAAATAAGGGGCAGAAGACTAATGGGACGATATGATTGTAGATCGGACGGATTTTTGTTACCTGATTTGGGAATCATTTTGACTGCAGCACATTTCCATTGAGATGGAAAGTGTTGCAGTCGAAGCATATGGTTAAAAAGAACGACTAAGAAAAGGATCCCCTTTCTTGGCATGGATTTGATGCAAAAGGCATCAATTTGATCCAAGCCAGGGGATTTTGCCAGCACTAATTCATTAGTATAGGACATGAGCTCGTCAAATGACACATGCCGAATGAAGGTGTTGGGGGATGTAACAGGACCACATAGGTTCCTGTTGACGAAATCATTAACACGCCTAAAATGATTCTCGGGTGCCAAGTTGAACGGACGGAAGCGTTGCTCCAAATCAATGGCAAATGCTTCCGCCTGTTCCCTAAGGGATTGGCACCATTGACCATTTTGATTCTTAACTAACATCCTAGACTGAGGTGGTTTTTTGATGGCTTTGGTCACCTTCCAGAGATTTTGATTATCTCTACGAAGTGGGTCGGCTGCCTGAATAATGGAGTTAATATGCTCTTCTCTGATCTCGTTTGTTAGACGAGTCAGCTGGCGGGCAACTCTTTGCCACTCAAGCCAGTGAGCATGCAGTCTTGTACGAAGATATCGCTTACGATATCTTCGTTTAAGCTGCATTAGTTGGGTTTGAGGAGAGGACCTAACGGTGGGACGCCTATTCTGATTGGTGTTGTTGTTGATCGCAGGGCGACGCGGATTCCGCAGATGGTTATTTGCGGCGGAGGCGGCAGAGTAAATCTTAGAGACAAAATTGCTGAGCATGTCATCGATGTCGTCAGTAGAAGTAATGTCAACGTTTAAGTTGACAGAATTTTCTATCTGCTGACGATATATATTCAAATTTGATCTGGCGCTAAGTAAGCGATCAATTTGTATTTGATTCGGATGCAATGTGGGTTGGGCCACATTTGGCCCAAGACCCACTAGCAAGGCTCTCAGCTCGACGAGCAACGGTAAATGGTCACTTGCCGACTCTGAGAGCCTTCTAATAGATAATCTGTGATGAGGTATGCCTGAGTGTATGCAGAAATCAATTATGCTGGGCCTACCTCCACTAGCTGGATAATGAGTTGGCTCAGCAGTTGTAAGGATACTTAAAGAGTTTGAGGTCATTACTGCATCATGCAACAATGTGCCACGACGACATGCCCTGAGATTGCCCCAAAGACGATGTTTGGAATTCCAGTCACCACCAACCAGAAAGTTTTCTCCCATTTGGGTGAAGAATGTCGAAAACTGTTCTGGTTGAACATCCCGGCAAGGAGGCCAATAGCACGCAGCGAGATTAAGGCCACCAAAGTCAGTGTGTATATGCACAGAAGCGCATTGTACGAAATGTTGAGAGATGGGGTGAATTGGACGGTGACGGATTCTTTGAGAAATTAGAACTCCGGCACCACCTATACATAGGTGAGTTTGAGGCGAATTGGCTAAATAAAGGATGTAATTTGGCACATCTATGTGTGAATTAAAGTTGAAATGAGTTTCACTGATCAGGAGAACATCAATATTGTTGCTCTCAAGCAAGCTGATCAATTGACTCCTTTTTCTGGAGATGCCATTTGCATTCCAGACTCCTATTTTGAGACTAGTCATTTTTAATTATTCGATGAGGGGGTATAAGATGGACATCAATGGTCGTTTTTGGATTAAAACGACTCATCACTGATGTCATCAATGGGCAATGGAGGCAAATCCTCCATTGCGGCGTCATTTAAATTGGACGATACGGACGAAGACCTAGACACGTTTGGACTAACTTGGGGGGAGGGTGAACGGACAGAAGCGGCAGAGGACTCAGAACTTATACTAGAAATGGAGGAGACGGACAAAGTGGATGCTCTTGTGAGCTGAAGGTCAGTGTTCCGAGACACTGTGCGGCGGAGCTCAGAAATTTGTGCGGACAGGTTTGTGATTATATGACCTTGCTTTATAATAGTGCCATACATTTTATTGTTGGCACTATAGAGCTGGTCATATTTGATGGAAAGGTTAGCTAGATCCTGCTTAACTGCTGCAAGTTCAGCAAGGCTAGTGTCTGCAACAGATTTTGCAGAACAGACCGGATTAGACCGCTGTATCTGTTTAATCTGGGCTCTAGTTTTGTTACGAAGCTCTTTCCATACTTGTAGACGTTTATTTGCTTTTAGTTTTTTATCATTTTTATTTTCATTTTCATTTTTGTTTAATATAGGTTTAGGTTTAATGGATTTTTTATTTGAATTTTGATTTGTTGCTATTTTACTTTTTTGGTTTTTGATATTTTTAGCTTTAGAATTTGTAAGTTTATTTTTAAATATTTTTAAGCTCTTTTCTAAGTTAGAGTTTAAGATAGGTTTAAAAGAAATGTCTGAGAATCGGATATAGAAATGTAGCTTGCATCAGAATTTCTTCTGCTTTTGCTTCCACTGTCCTTGGACTTGACGGAGGCTTTTGTCAGAAGGCGTTGCATTCTGATTTGCAAGTATTTTGCATAAATTTTGCAACCTCTATAATTAGCTGTGTGGGGGCAGCTGCAATTGGCGCATTTAGGGGGTTGCTGCTTGGGTTTGGTGCATCTATAGTAAATGGCAATCACCGCACTTCAAGCATTTGGGCTGATTATGACAGTTGACAGCTGAATGATTATATTGCTGGCAACGATGACATTGCAGCAAGGGGGCTGGCTTGGACTTGGGCAGCTCTACTTTGATCTTAAAATGGCATAAATGTTTAAGATCAAAGATCTTTTTATTTATTGCCATTCTAGGTTTAAGCTCTACAAAAAATAGATTTGGGGAAATTACCATTTCATTTTTATTTTTGTAGATTGGGTTTGGATGTTTCGCACTACAAAGCCAGCTCAGTTACTCACTACGTAGCGGTCCAACTTAGTGCTGGCATGAATCCACCACTACTTTAAAATTTTTAATCTCATCGACAATTATAGCGTACTCTATCATCCGACTCGAGAGCATTAACAATAATCTTGAAGCCTCTTGTGAGTTGGGATAGATGTACGCCAAACTATTGGGACATTTGCCGCCTTTAACGATTTTGGTTGAAACGTTATCTGCCCCAGCCAAATTCTTTAACTTGGCTAAAAGGGCAATCAAAATTTCGAGCTTGGGGCCCTCATTAATATTTGGGTCAGTTATGATGGAGCTAATACGAATAGTTATAGGCTGAGTGGGGAAGCTTTGAGAATACAACATAGTTGGAGGCATTGCTTGGGCCGAAGCAGCTGCTTCAGCATAAGAAAGGGCGCAAATGTTGGGGGGGTTTGAGTCTAAAGCTAATGGCGGATTTGCTTCCGAGAGAGACAGTGGCTTGGGTTGAATTTTAGGTTCCATTTTTATGCAATTGATGAAGTTGGAAAATACTAACAAAATTGGCCAAAAATGTCAACAATCACAGCAGAAAGTAAGACTCAAATTTAGAGATAGAAAATATCAAAGATTTAAAAAGAAAGCGTTGAGGGCTCTCGAAGAATATTTATTTGACAGCAAATTGAAGAATTCTTTGGTAAAATCGCAGAGCAAGACGAGAATTGTGAGCAGTCTGTGAAGAAATAATAATGGATTATGATATTCTTAAAGCTGTGGAAGAATTTTAATTATTATTTAAACAAAGTATTTTAAGCGCAATAATTATATATATGTATATATATAGAATAGTTGTATATATTAGTATATTTTTATCTTATAAATAATATTTAATTAACAATAATAATAGTTTTAATGTTATTTTTATTGTATGTTTTAGGTTTTATAATATAGTATAGTATATAATAAAGTATATATATAGAATAGTATGTATTATATATTAGGCAAAAATGTGTAGTAAGTTAGTGTTTATAAGTGTGTAATAATAGTGTAATAATGTGGTATAGTGTAGTGAGGATAATATTCTTATTTAATATAAAATGGAAAATTAAATTGTATCTGAGGCGTTTTTTTTTTGAGCTCTCTTAATATCAAGAGTAAAGGTGCAAATATAAAAAGGTGTATATAATTGACTTCTGTTTTTCCAGAAAAGGGGAAGTTTGTGTAATGAATTTGCAAAAACTATCGAATCCTATCCCAAACAGTCTCATCCCTGACAATTAGTTTTGATTTTTTAAAAGGTTTTTTTTGATTTTCAAATTTTGAATTTTTTGTATAATTTATATTGTTTATTTATTTTATTAGATTTTATTTTATTTAGATTTTAATTTAATTTGTATGGCCAGATAATTGGCTAAGAAAAGTGCAATAATTTCAAGTTTTATGTTAAGAATTTAAGTTATGTTTTAATTAAGTTATTTTTAGTTCATATAGATCAAAATATTTTAACTTTTAGTTTGTGTAAGCTCAAGAGTGTAAATAAAATGTCTGCTCAACAAAAGCGCAAAATTTTTCAAAGATTTTTATTTTTCAATTAATTTTATTATTTCTATTTTTATTTGTGTTGAAGGAACTTTCAAGAACCAATAGCCAAAAATCAAAACTTCACACGAAAGAGAATGGGACAGCAACTCTAAAAAGGCGCTTGCTATATGAATGTGTGTGTGTGCGTGTGAGTATGTGTGTACCCGGCAAGCCGGTGGAAGTATGAAAGAAACACGAAAAATATCACACAGACACAAACGAAAAATCTTTTATTATTATTTTTATTTATTTCAGAATCAATTTTCAAATAAAGGAATTCTATTTGAGCAAAATGCACTAACACTTGCAAAAAAATTCTATGCTGTATGTGTATGTGTGTGTTTGCGCGGCAAATCCGGTGGGAGAAAAACACAAAGTACAGAAAGTACAAAAAGTATGGCCAAACAGCTTTTGACACAGATAGATAATTAATTTCAATTTTACTCGATTTTTAATTTTATGTAATTTATTTCGGCTTGTCAAATATATTTTACTTGAATTTTAACTAATTTGGTTTGTTGAGAAAACAATTATTAACTCAAAAAGGGGTACCCCCTTGAAAAATATTTAAATGCGCACTAACACTTTGCCAAATTCACTTTAATGTATGTGTGTGTGTGTGCGTGCGTCGCCGAACAAAAGAAAACGTGCAAACAAAATGGCTGCCGTACGAAAAAACACTTGACGACGCGCCTATTTCACAAGAATTATGGCGCCAAAGAAAAATTTTGTATGCTATTTTATAGTAGATTTAACTTTTTTAAGTACACTGGCACTATATGTAATCTGGAAAAAACAGAATCAAGGGCAGGGGGCAGTTGGGCTGTTTACGACTCACTGCGGCAAAATTTATGAAAATTGTGTTTAATGCACAGTTATTAATATAATTATTGAATTATATGGAAAGCTAATTCCATCAATGTTTAAATTTATTTTAAGGCTTGAATTGATTTGCACACTAATACCGGTGGCAGAATCGAAAAAACCGAACCGAAATCTATATATGTATGTATGTGCATGTGCTTGAGCGCATATATGCGTATTAATGTTAATGTTTTTATGTTTTTATGCACCACTTTGACTAATCATCACTTCGAAAACTTATTAATAATAATTAAACAATATCATATAACTTTAATCAAGTAAATCAATCACAAAATAAACGATTTGGATAAGCAATCCTCAATAAGCGACCGCACTTGCCAATTTTATAATATCCTATTTGAAGTCGCTTCGATTCCAGGTGTGACTGTGTGTGTGTCAGTTGGAGGATGTGTGTGTGGATGGAGAGAGTGACGGTGCACCGAGTGTATGGGAGTTTGCACTGTCTTAAGAAAATTAAAGTTTTTCCAATGCTTTTTTAATTTTAATTTGTGAGATAATTGTGAAAGAAAACAATTTCGCACTTTTGGGGTTATTTTCCGTTTTCTCTCCCTCTAATAGACTAGAGAATTTAAACGAAAATTGACAAGCAAGAGTGCCCATGCTTCAATTCGTGGCTCAAGTGTCTAGAATCCTATGTAGATTCAAGTTGACGAAGCTTGATAAATTGAAGCAAGAATTCAAAGTCTCTTGCTGATTCAGTCAATTTATAGAAAATATGTACGATATAAGAATTTAGCAAAGGAGTAAATACACACATCCTGGGCACAACACAGGGAAAACTCAACCATGGATCGGGACTTGAAGGTTCATGTTAGATGTTGAAGGAGTTCGGCCATCGAAAACACTTATTTTGGGCATAATTGACAATTTGTTTCTAATTTTGACAGACGAGTGCTCCGATTACTGACCTCAACTTCAAGCCCGTTTAGTGGGCGTGCGGCTTCAGTCATGTGTTGTTTCCCATGTAACGTACTGCGTGCGGGTATCGATTCAATGAATCACTGCAGCACCAGTTTGCCAATGCTGTGTCTCTAAGCAGGCTAGCGATCAATTGCTGAGATCGACCAGGCCGCTCCTCTACACCCACACACTGACAAACCTTAGAGTGTACTGCAGGCATCACACGATTCCGCACGCAAGGAAACAACTATAACCATTGTCCTGCAGTTAAAGAATGATTTGTTTATAGTATGTCCATTACATACTTTGTGTGCTGAGAAATGAGACGCACAGCGGTTACCTTTTACATCGTTACACGATGGCATACTGTTTGCGCTTTCTAGAAACAAGAGAAGCAAAGCGTCAAACAGTTACCCATCAGCCACAGATATGTAAAAGCGAATGCTTCGAATAGCCATATATTGGCACAATCGATGCATTCGTTAGCATGTTTCAATTAGAAACACTTAATCGGCCAAAAAAGTTTTTTATCCATGCTCAAAAGAGATAGGAAACTTTGGTCAGCTTCAGTGATTGACCCATTCTGACTCATTCTTCAGTATGGAACACTGGCACTTCAGCATGAACTGACCAAAATAACGTCTCTGTAGAGCACAAAAACGATAAGGCTCTGCCCTCGGGGCGGTAATTGCTCAGCGCTAATTTGCAGATACTAGACGCAATGCTAGCTCTGCATTCTGTGCATTTGCACGTATACAGGTTATATAAACCTAACGAGGGAGAGTAAAAGTATATCGAGGGGGCGATTAGAAAATATGCAATTTTTTGGTCGGATCTGTCAAAGTTGCATGAAGGCAACTTTTGTCATTTAGTCTGTACATGTCTATATGTGATTATAAATATTTTAGGATGGAGCCGTAAAAGCTCGGAAGAAGGAAGGCAAAATAATCACATATTGTTGATTAATGTGGAGTACAGTCCGTGTCGTTTCAGTTGTTCGGGTCGTTTCTGTTCGCGCAAGAGGATTTTGAATGTGTGGTGGCTGAAGTGGATCAGGATTGCGATTAGATCCCGCCCCCAACCCACTTCAGCCCCCACATTCAACAACAACAAAATTAAATTAAAATCAAAATCAAACTAGATACCTAAAATGAGAGAAACGCCTAACAAAAACAATTTGGTATGACGAAAATTTAATAAAGCAAATAAAATGCAGCGAATACTAGTTTAAGTGGAGGATAACAATGCTAACTAATAGAAGGCATTAAGATGTTTGACTAACTTTCGTTAAAAAGTTGAAAATTTTTGGGTCCTAAGTGTCTGCATATAAGCAGCCACATACTAATGCCGTGTAAACGGCCATATTAAAATTGTTTAATATGACAAAAATTTAATAAAATTATTAAAATGCAGCGAAAAATAGTTTAAGTGGAGGATAACAATGCTAACTAATCGATGGCATTAAAAGATGTTGATAAATTTAATTAAAATGTTGAAAATTTTAGGGTCCTAAGTGTCTGTATGTATGCAGCCACATATAAATGCCGTGTAAACGGCCATATTAAAATGATTTAGAACGACAAAATTTTAACAGAATCAATAAAATGCAGCAAATACTGGACTAATAGGAGGATTACAATGCTAACTAATAGAAGGCATTACAATGTTTGGTTTACTTTAATTAAAAAGATGAAAATTTAAGGGTCCTAAGTGTCTGCACATAAGCAGCCACATATAAATGCCGTGTAAACGGCCATATTAAAATGATTTAATATGACAAAAATTTTATAAAATCAATAAAAAGCAGCAAATACAAGACTAATAGGAGGTAAACAATGCTAACTAATAGAGGGCATTAAGATGTTTGGCTAACTTTAGTTAAAAGGTTGAAAATTAAGGGGACGTTTGTGTCTGCACATAAGCAGCCACATACAAATGCCGTGTAAACGGCCATATTAAAGTGATTTAATATGACAAAAATTTAACAAATAAGTAAAAGGCAGCGAATACAAAACTAATAGGAGGAAAACAATGCTAACTAATAGAAGGCATTAAGATGTTTGACTGATTTTAATTGAAAAGTTGAAAATTTAAGGGTCCTAAGTGTCTGCGTATAAGCAGCCATATACAAATGCCGTGTAAACGGCCAATATCATATGATTTAATATGACAAAAATTTTATAAAATTAACAAAATGCAGCGAATACTAGTTTGAATGGAGGATAACAATGCTAACTAAACGATGGCATTACAATGTTTGATCTACTTTAGTTAAAAAGCCGAAAATTAAGGGGTCCTAAGTGTCTGCACATAAGCAGCCACATACAAATGCCGTGTAAACGGCCATATTAATATGATTTTATAATATATAATATGACAAAAATTTAACAAAATTGATAAAAATGCAGCGAATACTAAACTAATAGGAGGGTAGCAATGCTAACTAATAGAAGGCATTAAAAGGTTTGGTTATCTTTAGTTAAGAAGTAGAAAATTAAGGGGTCATAAGTGTCTGCACATAAGCAGTCACGTACAAATGCCGTGTAAACGGCCATATTAAAATGATTTAATATGACAAGAATTTAATAAAATTATTAAAATGCAGCGAATACTAGTTTAATAGGAGGATAACAATGCTAACTAATAGAAGGCATTAAGATGTTTGATTAACTTTAGTTAAAAAGTAGAAAATTAAGGGGTCATAAGTGTCTGCACATAAGCAGCCACATATAAATGCCGTGTAAGCGGCCATATTAAAATGATTTAATATGACAAAAATTTAATAAAATATATAAAATGCAGCGGATACTGGTACAGTAGGAGGTAAACAATGCTAACTAGTCGATGGCATTAAAAGATTTAAACAATTCTAATTTAAAAAGTTGAAAATTAAGGGGACGTTTGTGTCTGCACATAAGCAGCCACATACAAATGCCGTGTAAAACGGCCATATTAAAATGATTTAATATGTAAAAAAAATTTAACAGAATTAATAAAATGCAGCAATTACTAGTCTAATAGGAGGAAAACAATGCTAACTAATAGAAGGCATTAAGATGTTTGACTGATTTTAATTAAAATGTTGAAAATTTTAGGGTCCTAAGTGTCTGTATATAAGCAGCCACATACAAATGCCGTGTAAACGGCCAATATCATATGATTTAATATGACAAGAATTTAATAAAATTATTAAAATGCAGCGAATACTAGTTTAATAGGAGGATAACAGTGCTAACTAATAGAAGGCATTAAGATGTTTGACTAATTTTAGTTAAAAAGTCGAAAATTAAGGGGACGTTTGTGTCTGCACATAAGCAGCCACATACAAATGCCGTGTAAACGGCCATATTAAAATTATTTAATATGACAAAAATTTTATAAAATATATAAAATGCAGCGAATACAAGTTTAAAAGGAGGATAACAATGCTAACTAAACGATGGCATTACAAGATTTGGTTTACTTTTGTTAAAAAGTTGAAAATTTTAGGGTCATGAGTGTCTGCACATAAGCAGCCACATACAAATGCCGTGTAAACGGCCATATTAATTTGATTTAATATGTCAAAAATTTAACAAAATTAATAAAATGAAGTAAATACAAGACTAATAGGAGGTAAACAATGCTAACTAATAGAAGGCATTAAGATGTTTGACTAACTTTAGTTAAAAGGTCGAAAATTAAGGGGTCATAAGTGTCTGCATATAAGCAGCCATATACAAGTGCCGTGTAAACGGCCATATTAAAATGATTTAATATGACAAAAATTTTATAAAATCAATAAAAAGCAGCAAATACAAGACTAATAGGAGGTAAACAATACTAACTGATCAATGGCATTAAGATGTTTGACTAATTTTAGTTAAAAAGTCGAAAATTAAGGGTACGTTTGTGTCTGCATATAAGCAGCCACATACAAATGCCGTGAAAACGGCCAATATCATATGATTTAATATGACAAAAATTTTATAAAATCAATAAAAAGCAGCAAATACAAGACTAATAGGAGGTAAACAATGCTAACTAATAGAAGGCATTAAGATGTTTGGTAAATTATAATTAAAAAGTTGAAAAATTAGGGGTCCTAAGTGTCTGCATATAAGCAGCCACATACAAATGCCGTGTAAACGGCCAAATTAAATTGATTTAATATGACGAAAATTTAATTAAATTAACAAAATGCAGCGAATACTAGTTTAATTGGAGGATAACAATGCTAACAAATCGATGGCATTAAAAGATGTTGATAAATTTAATTAAAAAGTTGAAAAATTAGGGGTCCTAAGTGTCTGCACATAAGCAGCCACATACAAATGCCGTGTAAACGGCCATATTAAAATGATTTAATATGTGAAAAATTTAACAGAATTAATAAAATGCAGCAAATACTAGACTAATATTAAGTAAACAATGCTAACTAATCGATGGCATTACAATGTTTGGTTTGCAGTAATTAAAAAGTTGAAAGTTTAGGGGTCGCTAGTGTCTGCACATAAGCAGCCACATACAAATGCCATATAAGCGGCCATATTAAAATGATTTAATATGGCAAAATTTTTATAAAATCAATAAAAAGCAGCGAATACAAGACTAATAGGAGGTAAACAATGCTAACTAATCGATGGCATTACAATGTTTGATCTGTTTTAGTTTAAAAGCCGAAAATTAAGGGGTCCTAAGTGTCTGCACATAAGCAGCCACATACAAATGCCGTGTAAACGACCAATGCAAAACAATTTAATATGACAAAAATTTTATAAAATTGATAAAATGCAGCAAATGCTAGACTAATAGAAGATAAACAATGCTAACTAATAGAAGGCATTACAATGTTTAGTTTACTTTAATTAAAAAGTTGAAAATTTAGGGGTCATAAGTGTCTGCACATAAGCAGCCACATACAAATGCCATATAAACGGCCATATTAAATTGATTTAATATGACAGAAATTTTATATAATATATAAAAAGCAGCGAATACAAGACTAATAGGAGGTAAACAATGCTAACTAATCGATGGCATTAAAAGATTTGGTTTACTTTAGTTAAAAAGTCGAAAATTCTAGGGTCCTTAGTGTTTGCATATAAGCAGCCACATACAAATGCCGTGTAAACGGCCATATTAAAATTATTTAATATGATAAAAAATTTTATGAATTTAATAAAATGCAGCAAAAATAAGACTAATAGGAGGATAACAATGCTAACTAATAGAAGGCATTAAGATGTTTGACTAACTTTAGTTAAAAAGTCGAAAATTAAGGGGACGTTTGTGTCTGCACATAAGCAGCCACATACAAATGCCATATAAACGGCCATATTAAAATGATTTAGTATGACAAAAATTGAACAGAGTTAATAAAATGCAGCGAATAATAGACTAATAGGAGGAGAACAATGTTAACTAAACGTTGACATTAAAAGATTTTAATAAATTTATTAAAAAGTTTAAAATTCAAGGGTCCTAAGTGTTTGCATATAAGCAGCCGCATAAAAATGCCGTGAAAACGGCCATATTAAAATTATTTAATATGATAAAAAATTTTATGAATTTAATAAAATGCAGCAAAAATAAGACTAATAGGAGGATAACAATGCTAACTAATAGAAGGCATTAAGATGTTTGACTAATTTTAGTTAAAAAGTCGAAAATTTGGGGGTCGCGAGTGTCTGCACATAAGTAGTCACATATAAATGCCGTGTAAACGGCCATATTAAAATGATTTAGAGTGACAAAAATTTTATAAAATATATAAAATGCAGCAATTACAAGCGAATAATGGTTTAACAGGAGGTAAACAATGCTAGCTTTTTTTGATGTCTTGTGGCCATAAAGACGCACAGATTGAGCTATCGTCAGTGATGGACGATAGCAATTTTATTCTTTCAATATATTACAAGTATTTTATAAGAATGAATTAACAGCTAGTTAAGACTATTTATAACTATTTATAGATCTAAGATTAAGCTTCATAATAAGAAAAACTGTATACTAGTTTTATTAACACTATTTAAAGATAAAATTATTCATTTTGATTGACAAATATTTTGATTTTCATTTATTGTTAAGCGTGCATATGTTTATTAGTTGTTGCGATGCACAAACAGCAATTTCAACTTTGTTAGAGCAAAATTGTACTACTGCTTATGCACAAAACATGTACAACCTAAAGTGCACATACACGCCGAACTTTTAGTAGCAGGGATCGATTTATATTATTATGACTATTATTATTTATTACAGATTGTAGTTAGGACTTAAATTAGTGGCGAATTTATTGAATAATTCTTATTTAACGATTTTTAATAATATTCTTACATTTTCTTGATTTTATTTTGCGGTAATAATATACTTTGAGATGAGTTTGTTTGAGATTTTAAGGCATTGTATGGGTAAATTAATAAGTGAGATTTAACTTAGTTAATTTATTTATTTATTTCATTTTTTATTAGTTAATCAATTTACTCATTATCAGCATAACAAGCCAATTTGTAAATTGTTTTATTTGCATTTTTGTTATTTATATTATTTGTTTCCATTTTCTATTTATTTTCAGCTGCAAACTGTTCAATTTAACAAATTATAATATTTATTAAATTAAACAATTTGCAATCTAAATTATTTATTTATTTATTTTATTACTTTCAATTATTTATTTTTCAGCTTTGACTTAATTATTTATTATTTTTTATTATATTTATTTTATTTATTGTTTATTTACATTATTTATTTTCCAGCTACAAATTCATAAATTATTCAATTTAACAAATTAATATATTTATTAAATTAATCAATTCATGAAATTATACATTTTAATTATTTATTGTTTATTAATTTATATTATTTATTATTTATTTATTTTATTTGCATTTTATTTATTTTTACAGGTTATTTATACTGTCCGCTATTTTTTAGCACTCATTGTTCGGCTTGCTAAAGCTCAACAGAAAGCGCAGCTGATTGCTTGACGAAACTTAGCTTTGGAGTGTTGTAAATTTTACGGTGCATACTTTTAGGGTTGCATATGCAGCTTATGAAAAATCAAAACAAAGCGCAGCTGTCTGCTGCAACTTAACGAACACTCTACTACTACTACTGTAGGTAAGTAAAAGCTCATTTGTTTGTTTTGATTTTTAACACGTGAGTGAAAATTTGCAGCGTTTGTGATAATTGTCAGAATTTGCAAGGTAAGTAGCAAATAATTATTATATAATATTATTTCAATACTAATTAATATTATTTACGTATTTTAGGGGTGTTTTCGACGAGCATCGAGTGCAGACCGTGATTGCAGACAGTAAGTGCAGCAAAGTGGCCGCTTTTAGTGGGATGCGTACAGCTGGCAGCTGCCTGACTGCGGACGTCGTGCGCGGTTGCGCATTATTGCCGGAAGAATCTTCTGAGGTGATTGCCATTGAAAATATGCATGTATTCGTGTTATAAAATAGTTTTTATAGCACAAATAATAATATTTTAATTTTTCAGGAGATCGTCGTTGGATTTATGGTCTCTTTTGATGACCATCAGGAGCAATATCATCTTACTCAAATTGGATGACAGTTTTCTATAGATTCTCAGGAAAGTGTATATTCTATGTATCAAGTCAATTGTTTTGTTATAAGAAAGTTGTTTTCCTTTCTTTTCAGCAACGTCGGCATTGGATTTCACACACAACGGAATACTCAAATAGTAATATGGCTGCTGTGACTTTTCATGCGTGATTCATGAATGGTGCTTACTCACTTTTAGGGTGAATTTACGTCCTGATCATCCGCTGTTTGGACTGCTACCTCGTCTGTTGTGTCATCATACTGTGCGTTCGGATTTGATACCATTTCTGGTCGCGTGACGGTCATACTGCCGTCGCTTAGTGATGCTGCGATGCCATTGCTGTTGGAAGCAGTCCCAGCCTCGTTGATTTGTCCCTCGTTGATGATGGCAAGGATACCAGAGACCAACTCAGTGCTTTCTCTAGCCGTATGTAACTCAGGAACTATGTGGTGGCGGTTTGCCGCTGATATTCGCTGCTCTATCTCGTCGCGAAGCCGCTGTAATTCTGCTTGACGTCGCTCCTGTCGCTGTAGTTCAAGCTGTCTGCGATACTCATCTGTGTCTCTTTCTCTCATTCTGTAGATCTGGTTCAGAAGGATAGTGTCCCTGAAGCTTAGTGGACCATATGTTGGAGGCCTTCTATACTGTGGTGGCGGCGGTAGAGGAATAGGCTGTGGCCTTTGTTCCGGTGGCAAGCATCTATTAATCATGTGTAGATATCTCGGACGAGAGAGTCTCACTGGTACATACGGATACAATGCTATGTTCCGAGCATGCGTGTTATCATGAGTGAGCAGCCTCTGTATGTATTTTGTACATAAGTCATCCAATACATCATTAACGGTTTTTATTCGCAGGTCCGTATGCAGCGTCCGGTTACTAACGTACCATGGAGCACCAGTGATGAGCCTTAGTATCTTGTTTTGCAATACGACGATTCTGCTAAACTGAATTTGGCTAACGAGTGGCCCCCACACTGCTGCTGTATAATGCCAAATTGGAGCAATTAATTGTTTGTATATAATTAATTTTGTTCTGAGTGGCAGTTTGCTTTGGCTGCCAATAAGCCACCTTAGCTTGTTGGTTCTTGCACGTATTTTCGATACCAAAGCCGTGATGTGGGAGTTTAGGCTCAGTTTAGCGTCAAGTTTAACTCCAAGGTAAGTATGAACACTCTTGTTAGTGAGCGCGTTTCCTGCAAATCTAGGTGTTTGTACATCAGCTGTTGAGCGTAGAGTGTGCCAGACGTGCGCTGTTTTCGTAATGTTGATTTTAATACACCATTTTTGTGCCCACAGGTTGTAGCTCTGCAAGTAGCTGTTCATTCTCTCTGTTGCGCCGGTATGAGAAGAGTTCGCTGTTATTATGACTGTATCGTCTGCGTACGTTGCAATTAACATTTCGCTTGTTCTGGGCCCAGGAGTCGGCATATCTGAAGTGTAGATGTTGTAGAGCACTGGTCCCAATACACTTCCTTGCGGAACTCCAGCTGCAATCATTGTGAGTCTAGAGCGAACACCGCCTGCGCATTCGACTGTGAAACTCCGCTGTGTTAAGTAGCTCTGAATGACTTTGAAAAGTGTTGTCGGTAGCAAATTACTGAGCTTGTAACAAAGCCCATCATGCCACACACGATCAAATGCTTCTTGGATATCCAGATAAACAGCCGAGCAGTAGTGGTTATTCTCAAAACTTTTGAGTATAAATTGGGAAACTCTTCCAAGTTGCTGTTCAGCGGCATGCCCTTTTCGGAATCCGAATTGATGCATTGGAATGGCATTCGCAAACGTATCCTCATCAAAAAGCCGTCTCATCAATAGCGCTTCAAAGATTTTGGAAATGCCAGACAGTAGACTTATTGGTCTATATGACGATAGCTGATCTGTTGGTTTACCAGGCTTGGGAATCATTTTTACATTTGCGTGCTTCCACTTTGCTGGGAAGTGCCCATACTGCAGAATACTATTAAAAATCATTGCAATGTACTCTATTGCACTTGGCGGCAGTGCTTTAATAGTACGGTTATCTATATTGTCAGGGCCGGGAGACTTGTTTAGCTTCAATAACTTAATTTCTGAATTTATTTCATTCGCAGTAACTGGACGAAAAGTTGGTTCATCAGTGGATGTTAATGATCGCAAATGTTCCTCAATGCTATGTCTGTCTTCAGAAGAATTACTAAAATTTGGCGAAAATCTGCGTTCCAGATGCAGGCTAAACGCTTCTGCTTTTTCTTCCGTAGATTTACACCACGTGTCTCCAGAGCTGAATTCGTCGCTAGTCTGATTTATGTGCCTTCTGACTGGTAGATTGGGTGCAGGTTGTCTCTTAATGTTGTTTGTAATCCTCCACAACTTCTGCATGTTATATCTGTTGTCAGGCTGGATAGACTCAAGCAGTCTCTGCGTACTTTTTTCCTTATTCTGCTTAATGTCTTTTTTAATTTTCGATGAAAGCTGGTTGTAAATCACTTTAGCAGCTGGATTTCTGTGATTTGAGAGCAGTCTCTTTATAATACGCTTTGCCTCGATCATTTTCCGGACGTTTTGGCTGATCCCAATCCACGGTGTATTTTGTTGGGCATTCTCTGTTGTAGCAGAGTAGGCAGCAGCATAACTAATATTTCTTTCCAGAATATCTACGCAGTCATCAATATCAGCTCCAGATCGAATTTCTGTCTCCAGGTGGATGTGGTTCGTCAGCCAGGACTGAAACTTGGGGATATTTGAACTTGCCGAGAGCAGCTTTCGTTTGCTGTGGATAATCGGAGGTGAGCTAAACAAGTCGATTTGGAGTGGCAGATGATCAGACCCAAGCTCATACAAAGTTGAAATTTTAATTAGGTTGCTGTTGATGCCGCCGTATATGCCGAAGTCTATAGCCGTTGGAGAGTGCCGTGCATTAAAAGGGAAGTGTGTAGGCGACCCAGTGGCTAGAATATTAAATCTGTGCTGCTGCAGGCATTGTAAAAGCGCATTTCCTCTTCGACATGAGCGAGCGTTACCCCACCAGGTACTCTTAGCATTGAAATCGCCAGCAATTATGAATTTATTCCCAAGTGAATTGAATAAATTGCGGAAATTTTCAGACGTCCAGTCGTGAAGCGGCGGGAGATAGGCGGATATAATATTTACAGTGGATCCATTCTGAAGAGCGACTGCAATAGATGAGCATTGTATTTGCTCTGTGGCGTTTGACGGCAGTGCCATATGCCGAATCTCACGCTTGATGAGTGTAACTGCTCCGCCACGCCTTCTGTTTGATGGGTGATTCGTCATGTACATATTATATCCATTGATTCGTATGGTGTCAGTGTCAAGAAGGTGAGTTTCTGATATTAACATAATGTCAATTTTATTTCTAGCCAAGAATATTTTCAGCTCTGCCATCTTATTGAGCAGCCCAGCAGCATTCCAAAAGCAGATTTTTAAAAGAGTAAATGCATTGGAAGCTGGGGCTGTGGTGGTACTATTCTGGGAGCTAGACATTTTGATTGCCATTGGCTTGCGTGAAAGCAACAAGGCAAGCAGCAACGGATTGGAGAAGCTCAGTTAGCTGCGTGATATTTCGTGTGAGTGCTGCTAGTTCACTATGTACGCTTCTGTTCTCAAGCATAAGATTAGTAATCCTATCCAATTTTTGCACTAGGATTTCTGTTGTATCCAGTTGACGTGGGGCTGTAGTATTGCGTCGACTGCTGAGGCTGCGACTTCGCACATTGGAGCGTGTTAAAGACTGCTGCTGCTGCTGGATCAAAGGTGCTTGAGATTGAATTGGCTGCTGAAGTTGCTGGGCACTATTACGAGCTCTGGGTTGTCTCTGTTGCGGATGCTGCTGCTGCATGGATTGGGGGCCCCTTGTAACTGCCGCATAACTGATGCCACTTGGGTGCTGTGTAACTTGCTGCATTCTCGGCAAAGGCTGACGAAATACAGTTGTTTGCACTGAAGCGGATTGCGCCTGAGAAGCTAATGGCTGTGTAATTTGCTGCTGTTGAGGACGAGCTTTCTGCTGCTGTGGACGAGCTTGCTGTTGTTGTTGGTCATTTTGTTGTTGCTGTTGTGTGCTACTGCGCTGCTGCTGTCGAGTGACAGGAATTCTCGGCATTCCCAGATCTCTGAGGATGTTATTAGCGCGCTCTACTCCTTGTGGCTCTTTAAGCTTGCATGCTTCTTTAAACGCTTTGCACCCTTTATAACTGGCAACATGGGGACCCTTGCAATTTGCGCACTTTGGAGTTTCATCCATGCTTTTTACGCAAGATGTAGTGGGGTGGCTTCCGGCACATTTCATGCAGACGAATGGCCGTCGGCAGTAGTTTTTGGTGTGACCAAACTGTTGACAGCGATGGCATTGGGAAGCATCTGTGGCACGAATTGGGCGCTCAATTACGACTTGCTGGTTACCAATTTTGTTGATTTTCAGAACTTCTGAAACGTTCTCACTGGGCTCGAATTCCACTTCAAAAAGGTCTATAGGATCTTTTGTAAATCGCTTCTTAATAACATTGATGAACCGTATCTTAAATCCCATTTCAGCAAAACGTGTGCGGATCCAATCCATTGGTGTGCTACGGTGTAAATGACGGATGACTGCTCTGAAACCGCGATCTTGCTCCAGCTGGTATGTGTGACATTGAATTTGTGACTCCTGAAAGTGTCGGACTAACTTGCGATAAGAGTCTATATCGTTACAGAGAATTCTCATCCCCTGCCTAGTGGGCTTAGTGACATAGTTGTCACCAATAGCGCTATTAATAATGTCTAGCAATACCATGATATTATCCACTTCTGGCACTAAAATTGGCTTTGGCTTTTCAGCTCTGGGGAACCTAACAGCAGCAGGATTAGTCGAGTTCCCAGAGGGATTAATGGCAGCAGATCTAGATGTTGTTGGAATTGCATCGGATTGTACTAAATTAGCTTGCGCAGTATTGGCTGCAGTAGTTATTGGCGTGTTTGTATTGGCAAAGTTCGCAATAAGTGCACTAGTGATTGTGCTAGTGGTATTGCTGGCTGCGCCCAGCGAACGTATATTATCAACTGGAGCGTCTGCCGTTACCGTGCCAGTTAAACCTGGCAACTCGTCCTCTTCATATTCATCGATATCCGAAATCTGCATTTCAATTTCTTCTACAGTCATGGCACGACTATTTATTGGAGTGGTAGCAGCAGTTTTGCCAGAGGCAGCAGAAGTAGCAGAAGCTGAAATCTGCTCAGAGGGCAGGCGTTTAACTACCTTGTTGGTGAGTTGCAATTGACTCTGTTGAGCACCATCAGCGAGGAAGGAATCTAACTTTAATTGGCCTTTTGAAACAGCAACTTTATTTATTTTATTAACTGTTGTTTTGGCAACTTTATTGGCAGCCGGCTTGGAGGCTTTGGCAGCAGTGATTTTGCTAGGAGCACGAGAAGTGGTGGCTTTATTAGCCTGGCTAGCTACATTAGACGGTGGCTGAATTGGCGAAGACGTACGCTGTGAAAACCCCAAGATGTCAACATCCTCGTTTTCGTCGTCAGAAGCAATAGCAATTGTGGCTTGTTCCATTTTTAATTTTGTAGCAAAAATGTATTTAAATAAATATACACAATTAGATAACCAAAATATTTATTTATTTATATGACTTGCGTATGGGTTTGCTGTTTTATACGATAGTCACGTCACTATCCCTGGCTGGCAAAAATGTCCACGTGCAGATCGAAGCTTTTGAAGAAAAAGAGCTTTTTTCGCTCTTGTCACTTGGCATGAAAGAGAGCCAACGCCGGTATGGCGCTGGTATGTGTGTGTGTGTTTGTGTGCAAAACGAAAAGATATAACTTTTATTGTCTGTTTTAACACTTTGCATCATATGTTGATGCAAAAACTGATAACACACGTGAGCCGCGTGCACTTGCCAATACGTTGGCAGTGTTTTGGCTATTTATTATCGTAATTAAAACACTTTAATCACGATTTTTTCAGGAGCACTTTTTTTTTTTTTTTTTT
>JAWNOK010000104.1:885000-1345674 GCA_035046005.1 Drosophila acutilabella | reverse complement strand
CATTGCGTTGCAAGCAGCCATTTTTCTTCTGTCAGTTCCTTGGCTGCTTACCCCTACCCTTCCCCTCCACCTTTATTCCTCTTGTGCTACCCTCTCCCCTGGCAAACAAGAAAACTCGTTTTCCACATGCGGCGCCCTTTTTTTTATGCCCATCTTGCTGCATCTTTTGTGACTCGTTTGTATCTGTATCTCTGCTGTGCTCTGCTCAGCACACACAAGTACCTCATGGATGCCTTGCGTAGGCTCCACAGTTTCTTAATTGCATGTGTGTGTGTAGTATGAATGCGTTTATATATACACATGTACATGTGTGAGTTGCATTGTGTGGGCTGTGAAGTAAGTTTCTACCATAATAATTCTTATAAATATAAGGGTAGATTAAATTTATTCTATGTTTAACTCCGCATATTCCTTGTTTTTGTAAGCTCAAGTTTCTACAATCAATTTTTTTTGAGGTATAAAACAAATAATTAAACAATTTTTAAATTAAATTAAATTTAGTATAAAGATTTAAGTATTTTATAACGCCCTGAGTGTGTTTAATTATATATATATATACTTTTTACCGCACACTAGAGTGTTTACAATTAATGGCCAAAAATAAAAACGAGATAAAAAAGTCAAGTAAGAAACGAAGAAATGGTAAATAAATTTTTGCAGTACATGAAATAGCGTCAAGTCCATTTCGCTTTGTTTTCAATATGTTTTTATTTATTTCCTCAAAGGTTCAATAACCAATATCTGTGTTTCACATCGGAATCAATTAAGGCGCCAATTGCAAAATTTGTATTTATTTTGTGTATTCAAATGTATGTGTATGTGAAATCTTTCAGAGTTTCTGCCAACGGCAAAAACAAACAAAACACACATTTGACGTCTTTATCTTATCCCAGAAATTTAATGCGATGATGTATGACTTTATAATTCTCGATTGGCCAGTTCTGTTCAATCTCTGGAGATTTCTTTCGCTCAAGTAAATATTCGCTACAATTAAAAATGAAATCAAAATCAAAAAAAGCACAGATGTGTGGAGTGGAGAGCTTTGATAACGTTTAAATGTTAAGTAATTTAAGTAAAAATTTTACGTTAGAGCAAAACGAGCCGACGGGGAATTGAAATTGTTCCAAAGGGGCAGAAAAACTGTTTGAAATAGGTTTCCATATATATATCTTATATGCAAAGATTATTTATTGCATAATTAAAACTTAGATAAATTATAAACTATTTATTTATGTCATGTCGTATGCGTAAGAAAAAAATAAATAAATATAAGCTCGAATAATAACAATTGAATTAAAGAAAGTACTTTTTATTAATTACTTTTATTAGCCAAATAATCTCTTAACGTAGGCTTTAATTTAATTCCTTAAATTCCAATGCAACGCAAAAATAAGAAAAGAAGGAAGAGAAACAACTACAGCAAAAGTGAAGAGGGAAATGGAGAGGGGGAAGGAGAGCCGAAGTTATCAAAGAGTTGACCACGCGTGCATAATGACGTCGCTCCCTTTAGAAGATCAGTCGATCAAAGAGAGCGCCGATCATTGCAGGAGAATCCAGAGAGTCTGGAGCACTGAGCGGTGTTGGATCAAAGAAGCGGCGACCACACGAAAAATTGTCAACATGTTGCAGCAGCGTCAAGAGCGGGGAACTCTCGGAGGTAAGGGCAGGGGAAGGGTAAGGGGCAGCGAAGGGGGTTGTTTGATGCGTTTTTGGCTGCGAAGCAGAACAAGGATCGAAATCAGGTCGAGATTTTGAGGTGACTGCAGAGGCGCTTATTAAAATGCGAGAGCCCAAAATCAAAGGGACAGCGTTGTGAACGAAGGCGAGGAATTAAAATAAACAGCAATAAAAAATCAATTTAATAAAATTGATGCACAAAATAGCAGAGATGATGATCAGTCCGTAGACCGAGAAGCCGAAGTCGAAGCGACGCTAATAATTTGTCACTGCAAATGAAGGAATAAAAACAAACAGAGAAAACCACTTGAGTGCGGCTCAAGAACAGCTAAGAAGAAGAGACAAAAAAAACAAACAAACATGCCAGAATTCAAGCCAAAGAAGGCATCGCGAACACTTAGGATTTAAGCGGCGCTTTAAGTGTTTTTATTTTTTATCCGCTCTCCTCCCTTTCACTGGCCGGGCAGAGACAACCGGGTAGAGAGCGCCAGGTCTATGCCATTTGGATCCTGTTTTCAAGCACTCACACACACACACACACAAACACTTGACTCATTCATGAATCTTTGCGTCGGGTTTTCTACTACTCTTCTGCTGCTCTAGCGGATGTCATTCGACAACTGAAGTGTTTAGTTTCTTTCCCATAAAAGTTTGTAATTCGTTTGCTATTAATATCACTAGTATTCGTAAGATGAGCAACTGACAAGAGGATTTGATTTGGATTTGATGGATTTCTGTCTACTGTTTGGTAGAAACAAACTAATTATGAGTTAAGACTTAATTAAGCTGCTAAAAGTAGACATGGTTTCTAATTTCAAACCTATTTGAGTTTGGTTAATTAAAATAACTTTTTGAAATAAATATCAATTCATAAAGAATTTTGAAAGTTTGATGTTTATGTCTAAAAGTATTGCCCAACCTTTTACTTATTTCAAGTTCCACATTTAAACATGTTTAATTTGACTTTTCATGAATAATTGTATTTGCAAACTTTCAAGGCAGCGTAAATAAAAAAAATATAAATTTAAAGCCAAGTATTTAGTAACTAAATTCCTACCTATAATTAACGTTTCAGTAGCAGTAATGTTATTTGTTTATACTTTAGGCTAGTTACATAAAACGTAATTAAAAATCATTTCGTAAGAATTCTACCCGAACAAAACTTGAAACTGTTTGCGACTATTTTAAACAATTTTTGCCTTTGTCTATTTAAAGAGAGCTATATCTTTAACTTGAGTTTTAACCCCATATATGGCAACTTAGTTAAGTTTTCTAAAGTATACAATTTTATGGGGAAATGAAACGTGTTTCAGGTTTTTGCGCGTAATAAAACGTGAGATTTAATCAATATACTTATAAATGAATCAAACTTACATCGCCATCACTTAGCAAAATGCCCATAATTTATGAAGATTGAGAGTGTTTTATTTTTGTATTTGGTTTAGCAGCTTGTTTTAGGACTGATTTATGTGCACGCGGAATTAAAGTTCACCAATATCGAAGTATAAACAGATCAAACAAATATTGAAAATTTGGAATACGATTACATTGGTTATTATTATTTATGTTTTATTTGTATGCGATCAATTTAGGTTTTTTAGTATTTTATGGGCCTTGTTGTAAACCTTTTGATTAATGCATATAATGAAGCAATAAATTATCGTATTAATCCATTTACGAGCACTTAACAGATTTGAGTTATTGTTGTTGTTGCTTCTGTTTCTTTTGTTTTTGTTTTTGTTGTTGATCGCGAGCACAACGAACCGACTTCCTTGAGGCGTACAAACAAACTAAAAAACGCCTCAAAGTAAACAAAAACTTAATCCCAAAAATCCAGTTCCAGTTCAGACAAAAACTCAACGTCGACTGCGACAGCAGCAGAGGCAGAGACAGTGACAGAGGCAGCGACAGCGACGTCACCACGCAAAATCGGAAAGAAGTCAACGGCAACGACATAAAAAGTCAATTTCATCAATGGGCAGGCAACACTCTCAGTCCGTCCGTCCGTCGGTTCCCCCGCCCGCTCCCTGCGAGTGTCACTTGCAGGCGTCGCCAGCACAGAAACAGCGCGTGGGAACGAGACGCATACAACTAAAGCGAGATGCATCTACGAATGAAGTACTGACAGGTAAAAATTTGTAGGTGCATTTCACATGCCATCGACGCTGACTGCGCTGCAGCTGCGACGGAACGGCGCTTAAGCCTCACAATGTCAGAAAATTAGTCAATTTCATGTAAGACTTGAAAAATTGAAGCGTCGCACTTGAAATTGAGCACAAAAATTGAAACAGGTTCGACCTCAATTTAGCTGAGCTACTTGCTCCTAGAACGGTAGGCTCTAGACCCCGTGAAAGTAATCCCCTTTGGAAAGGCTTCCACAACCCGAGTAAAGGGAAACGAGAACTCAGCACCGGGATTAACTGCTCGCGTTAACACACTCAAGGGCCACAACCCATTTTGTGTCACCAGCTCATTAAACAGAGAGTGTGTGCGAGTGTGTGGGTGTGTAGGTGTGTGTTTACTGTCTGTGACAAGGATCGAAGGATCGCTTGACATCACCTGAAATCACAGGTCTAATTAATTAATGCTAAATTGTTTATGTGGCGTCTAATGGGAGTCTATTAATTTTGACCAGTAATAAGTGGCTTTAAATGTCCGAGCGCCGCAGTGTTGACACTTTAGCTTATTTAAAGCTGGTTTTAGTAGTTTTATAAATGTAGTACTCTAGTAAAAAACTTTTTAAAATAAAAATAAAATTTGTTTTTCAATTAAAACCATTTTGCTGGTGTTATAAAACAATTTAACATTAATAAATTAACATTAACATTATTTTTTATTAATAATATATTAATATTAAAGTGTTTTCAGCATTTTATTAAGCTGCTTGGAATTTAAGCAAACTAATTTTATTTATATAAAATAAGCAGAAAGGAAGAAATTTATTAGTTAATTTAAGGCCAACAAATTTGATAGCTCCAATATGAATTTACATATATCTAAGATATAGCCTTTTTTTGGAAACAAAAAGTTTGCTTTAGAAAAATCAAAAACCCGTTTTAAAGCCTAGTTTTCAAAGTCTTCAAAGAATGTAAAAATAAAGTGAAGACGATATTTTGTCTACTGCTATTACTACTAACTGTTTTCTTGACACTTGTCTCTAGAATGATGTATTTAAGTAGACCACAACAATAGCAGTAACTGGCTATACCCGCTGTGATAATTAATCAAACAATTTGCCTTAGTTTCGAGCAATCGAGAAACACATAATTCACCCATCAAAATAAAACAGAGAAAAAGAATAAGATGAAAAGAAAAAGGTTTTCGCTGACGGTGAACAAATTCTTTCCATTAAAATGCAAAAAGCAAAAAAAAAAGCGAATGAGTTTAGGTCAGAGACAGACATTAATGTAGAAGTTGGAACTGAAACTGAGGCTGAAGGTATGGAAAGATGTCAAAACAAGAACCGCAAGGCGGACAAGGGCATATTTCAATCGACGCTGACACATCCTGCTGCGCTAATGGACCTTAATTTGTGAACAGCTTTATATATCATGCGGCCCAAAACCGTTAATGTGATCATCCACACGATCTCATGTTGACACTGAAACTCACGACGCTGAAAACTGAAGCTGGAACTAAAACTGGAACTCAAACTGAAAACTGAAACTGAAACTGGACTTGAAGTTGATTTGGTGATTAACTTTTATGATGTTTATCAAAAGCAAAGACTTTTGATCTGAGCACTGAAGCATTGGCACGCGCTTTACTGCAGACAATCAATGGATCAAGCGAATAATGTAAATAAATTTAAATATTTCATTTTAGTATCATAAGTATTTCCTTTAGCTATTGCTGATAACAAGCCAGACTGATGATAATTGCTCTGGCTCCACTAATCCTGTAAACCCTTTTTTTCTTTTGGGCTGCCAAAAAAACCCAACCCCATTCCAAATGTCACCAATGATTTCAAAGTGGCGTCACCGCCAAGTACACCGCATATTCTATGCACAAAACCCAAAGACTTTCTTTAAGCCTAAGCTAAGCCTCTTCTGAGCAATGCATATGATTACATTGTCTATTGATCGTCTCATGATTGTCTCCTACTCATTGTCGTCGATCAATCGTGCTTCCCCTCTCTCTCTCTCTTGCTCTCTCTCTCTTTCTCTCTCACACTTCTGTTGTTGCCATCTCGTGCACTCCTTCGGCAAAGATGAAAGAAATCTTTATTGGTTTTTGTAGTGATTTTAAGTGGATTTGTGGTTCGATTCTTAATGGCAAAGTACGCCAGTTTCAGTCGCAGTCGCAGTCTCTGCTCTCCACTCTCCACTCTCTGCTCTCTTTCACCTTCAGCTCCACTTGAGCAGACGTCCCTCAGACCCATTTCAGTGGTTATATCGTTTTTATTCAAATTTGTATGTTTATTTTCTTCTTATATGTAATTATGAGAATCTACCCAGATGCAGACGTCGCTCTCCGCTTGAGTGTTTTAGGCAGTTTCAGCTTGTAATTATGGCGTTTTTATGTACCAAATGCATTCGTCGAGAACTCCAAATTCAATTCCAATTCGAATTCTTAAATCCGAGTGTATCAAGCGGTTTGTCAGTTTTATATCGAGTTTATTTGCATATTGAGAGTTACGCGGCTGAATGAAGTGTTAAATTGAGAGAGACTTAAAGGGATTACTTAAGCTGTTACTAGAGCTATTCTTGCTTTACAGCTAATACAGGGAAAATTTAATATTAAACAGTAATATTAGTAAACAACAAACGACAGAGAGCTCCAGAAAGAAGGAGCCATAAATGTGAAAGGTTTTTGGGGTATAAATAAAAATATAATATAACATTTTTGAATGAGTTTTAAAATAATATATTATTATAGTTATTTTATAGAAAAAAATTTTTTTTCCACGCCCAACAATTTGATAACTCTTAATATTTTAAATTTATATGAATTTGCTTTTATAAATCTGTTATAAATTTAGTCTGAGTCTAATCAATTTCAAGCTTTCTCAGTTACTTAACCACGTGCTTATTGCCATAAACGCAATAAAGCCAAATTGTAGCCACTTTTTGCTAGATTATGTTTGTTAATAAGTGGAGTTTCAGATAAGCTATTTTCCCGTAATAGAAAAGAAAAACTTTGGAAGTGCAGCAACTTTTGAAACTATCGGAAATTCTTATCGCAATGCAATTAGTGTTTTTGTTTTTTGTTGCAGCTGAAGCAATTACTCATCGCTGTGACACTTGACTGCTTCGAAATGGCCGCACACACACGCACTACACACACTAGCATACACACATAGAAGTACACACAGGCTACTCAAAGTACTTGACAACAAGTAAAACGCAATTGAAATGCGGCTACTTACAAATTCAACGCAACTCAATTTGAATATTTCAAGTGATAAGCGAACAGAAAGAGGCGGATAGCGAGGCAGTGAAGAAGACGGGGAAGTAAGGAAGACGGTCTCCCCCCCAAAACAACAACATCTAACGAGCGATATAAGCATGCTTAAGCATTTAACTGATTGTTCCAATCGCTGATTTTGTGAGAATAATAGTGTCAGTCCATAACAATTCTCCCGACGAGTATCCAAAAACTTCTACCCATGAGTACTCGTACTCGTACTCGTATTCGTATTTGTTTTTGTATTCGCTTGCGTATTTCTATTCGTTTGAGTGCTTCGCTTATCAATTGCTGAAATGATGGCGGAAATGGTGCGTTATTGTTGCTTGGTGTTTCTCGAATTCTAATTGCTGATAAAGTTTTCTTCTGTATACACACACACACACACACATGTAATTATTTAGTTTACATTTTGTAAGGCAATTAATTAAAAAGTGTTCACGAAAAGTGCCCAATTTTATGCTGGTAGGCAACGAGCGACTTTTCAGTGCAAAACGAAAGACTTAAGCCACGAACTCGTTGTCCAAAAAGTCCTGTTTTTGTCCCTATGAATTTTTATTGGAAAACTTGATTTTGGCCCTTTTACTGGCGTCTAAATTAAGCCGCCTAAATGCTTGATCTTTGCCGGCAACGTAGTGTGCCCCATCCCTTTCCCTCCTTGTCTCTCTCCCTTTACTCTGCTCGACCACACTGGCAGCTGTGACAAGTTTTCGGCACGCGGGCAGACAAATTCCACTAACAAAGCCCAGGAATTCAAATGTGGACAATGTCTCTGTCTCTTTCGCTCTCGCTGTGTGCCTGTCTCTGTCTTCCCGTCGCTCCATGCTCAAAGCTTTTAAGTGTCTTGGCGTCGACGCGGCTTATGTCTTCGCTCTATCTACAACAGTCTCCGTTCTCACTCTCCATGCCCTTCTTCATCTCCAAATTCCCCTTTATCTACCGCTCTCCCTCTCTTTCTTTCTCCCTGGTGACATTTACATTTGTGAGAGCATTTGCCAGACTTAAAGCCAATTAATAGCTGTGGAAAACTCAAAATTTGTTTCTGTTTTTTATTTTTATTTTTTGTGTGTTTCTTGACTGTGAAAAGATGTCGCCTAATTTCCCTCTTGTCTTTAATTAATTAATTACAGCGCGTAATATGCGATCATAAAAGGTGTAGAAATCTTTTGGAAAAACTGTCGCTACCATCAGTCTATAACTGTAAGATTCTTTTTTTTATTATTATTAGACCTTGGCGCCAGTTCTTTCGATAATGGCTTGGGAACTCCAGAGATAACTTGCCATAAAATATTTACACATAATAAAAACAATAAGGAAAAAAAATAACTTTTTGTGGGGCTTAACTTATCGGCACTTTGTGGAACTTGAGTTTAAGATTTACCCACATTATTATCGCCAAACTTATAGGCCAGCAGCTTCCTCTGTGCGATAATTGTTCTGATTTCCAGTTGTTCTGTGCACTGTAGTTTCCGATAAACATTTATATGAAATCGCTATGAATAACGCTTGTTTATCGCTATATAAGTACGTGTATTGGTGGCGATAATGTGTCATTAATAACTGCATATGAGGGAGTACCCAAAGTTGTGCAATTCAAACTATATCTGGGATTTACAGCTGACTAAATTTACTTTAAATATTTATTTATTTATTGCATTTATTTAAGTAAACAAACTACTAAGTTTAATACTGTTTGGCTTGGTCTTTTTGGTACTTTCTAAAATCTGGCACACAGCAAGAAACTCAGACAAATGACGCCAACATTTTCGATTAGGCACTATCGAGGTCGAGAGTTCCTGTCTCTTATGCAATTAGGCAACGTGGCGTAACGCACGACATGACTTCTGTCCAGCCCCTGTTCGTATCCCTGTCCCTGTTCCCTAGTCCTGGGCCTCAGTTTACGCCGGGTCAATGGGTCTTAGCCCTGTTGTTGGCCACTGCCTATTTGGTTGCCATGTTCTTGCCCCGTTGACCTGTTTAGTGTGCAATTTACACACACACACACATACACACACTGGCACACACGCCATATACTCGTATCACTTTCTGTACTTTGTGCTTGTTATTTATACCTTTGGACATTTTCGTATTGCGTGTTTCATAATTTGCTACCTGCATTTCTTGTGTGTTGTTGTTGTGTGTAGGTTGTTGTTGTTGTTCTTGTTGCAGTTTTGAGCGAGTGTTAAAAGTTGCATAATTACGTTTCGCTTGAGGGTTGCCAACTTTAGCTAAAGTAAACCTATTTAGACTTCTTTATACACACAGAACATTTTCAGTCTTATAGCAACTACTGTTTTGGTTTGCGCTACGTTGACAACCCTGGCAGCAACCCAATGACCTTTCCAGTTACCTTGATAAACGATTTTTGGTCAAGATTTATGATGCAATTGCCCAAGAAGGCAACTATTGGCTCGGTTGTTGAGTTTGTTTTGCCTTTTTGTCGAAAACCGATTTCAGTTTTATTGCCTTTGGTCTCATAAAAGTGTCATAAATTAAAAGGCGCTTAAGCACACATACAAAGACAAACACACGCACACTCTGTCATATATAGATACATATATGCGGATATAGATTTGGATATGGATAGATCATGTAACCTGTGCCACTGGTCACACGCAGCGTTAGCTGACTTTCAACCTCGACGCTGTTTGCCTTTTGGCCCGTTTTTATGGTCAACACTACTTGGCTATTTCCAGCTAATGACTTTATTGGCCTTTTTTCTGCCGTGTACTTGAAGTGGAAACTGCTGTCATGTTGTGTCATTGTTGGCATCTCAGTGTTCTCTCTCTTTGTCGTCTGGGCCATTGTTGTTGGCCCTTGTCTGTTGATATTTTTGGTGGCGCCAGAACTTAATTGCCAATGAGCAATTATCTAGTGAAAGTGTAGCAAGGGTTAAGAGTAGGCGTGTAATTGCCACGGGTTAAGAGTGCAGACCATTTGAAGGTTATTTCTCTTTATACAAATACTTGAATCTAATTGGTTTCTAAGTAACATTAAATTTTTTATACCCTAAGTATTGTTTAATTATTTATAAGCTATAATTCTGCATAAATTTCTGTTATCAGCAACTTACACATTCCCCTAATTTATGTGCATTTCAAGAGCTGCAGAACTCTTCATGAATAGTCATGAACTTGTCGCCTTTTCTATGCTTTCGACTCGCAAGTTTGTTGCCCAAGTCTTTTGTTTGTTCTTGGCCTTAGCTGAGCGATGAAAACTTATCTAAAATTATGAAATTGTGCGAATAAAATACATATGTATTTTAAAACTTTCTCTTGACTACTGTTGCCGCTTGCTTTTCCAGCGAAAAGTGTGAAATTTTTATAACCAATCTGAGCACAAAGCGGACCAAATTTATGAAACTGTTTACACGTTTGAAATGGCAATTTATGCATTGTTTAATGCACATTTTAGCCAGCTGCATAAATTAGCGATACAATAAAAATATATTTAAATTTATATTTATATTAAAAGCGAAATTAATTCGTTGTACGATCGACAGCGAAATTCATAATTGTGTTGCTTTGTTTCAGCTGATTTATGGCTGCTTTTCATTTGGCTTTTTTTCTGGCATATTTATGCCCAAGAGTTACCTCATTTGGTTATTTTGTTTCCTTCGCTTCCGAAAGACTTTGAGTGATCTGTAGTTCATTGTGACAATTCCATTAACTGTTTACAAAACGATTTGCAATAAGTTAATGCTAAAATATTTGGCCTTGTTGGGTGTCAGTTAGCCATTAAACACTAATTGAGTTGATATATAAACAAATAAAATGTTGAATTTATGCGATATGTGTATATGCGTATACATATATGAAACTTGTTTCATAAAACTTATTGCAAATTGTTCCATTTATGGTTAATGTTCGACCAATTGAATCAACTTTCTGAATTACACAAAATTGTCATAGAAATTGCTCAATTCTCACCTCAATGCTGCATGCAGCCCAACTGCTTTCGATTACAGTGCCTACTTTGTGCTATGCTCGTTTCATGTTATTTAGAATCCATTACTTAAACCGCTTGGGCAAGTTTCTAGCTCGTCCAAAGTTGCTACACCTGAGAAATTAATTAAACTGATCAAATATAATGATAATAGTTTTTGAACTTGATTTCTATATTGTCTATTATTAGTCATTAATGTCTTCTCAATTGCATCCACTTGGTGGTAAATAGTTTGTTGCCTTTGCACAGTTTTTTATTATCATAATAAATTGGATTTAACTCTTTTCTGCAATATCAATAAAAAAAATAAACCAATAAATTAGGCCACTTTCTAGCAGACCAGCTATAAAAGATTCTACACGTGGAACAATCACGTTGAATAATATCTGATATATAAAACAGACTGATTTCCTTGGTTTATTTTTCCATACTTAATACAGGGCTTAAGAAATTATGCATCTGTACTGGTCTCAATTTGACAATTTTGTTTGAGTTAATTCAACTTAATAGTTAAGCTACTTTGATAACAGTTCTAGCTTCTAAAACCAAAGAAAATCTGACTTTATATATAAATATAGTTAGTTATATATAGTTAGTTTTAAAAATATATATTCTAGTTTAAGCTTAATAGACCACTGTATTCTTTACGTACAGGGTCCACATGCGATTGTAAGTAGTAAACTTATTTTTATGTATGCGGATCAATAAAAAAATCGAGCACAAATTAAAGCAAAAATAAAAACAAATTGATAAATCAAAGTTTAAGTTCTCATTTATACTGATTTTTTAATTATCAATTATTTATACGATAAGTTGAAAATGTTTTGATCATTAGACGAGGAATTTTACACTAGTTTAGCATTAAATAATTACTTCAAGTGCTGGAAATAAATACTTACGATTTTTAATGTTTACAATAAACAAGAATTATTTTCTGATCAAAGTTAAAACAAACTTATTTTAATGAGAATATTCAGTACTATTTAAAGACACCTGGACAACTTAAACCCTTTGTTATTTGGAGCAGAAACAAATTTGTTTATTTTAATACCATAACTCTTCCTCAATAAAATAGAATGCACTAAAATCTGTCAAGATTTAACTAATTATGCCATTTATTTGTAAATCTCAACTAATAAAATGTTTGGGTTGAGCGACAAACTGAATGAGACTCAGTTGAACTTAACAATATTAGTGCAATACCGGTTCTATCAATAAATAGAACACTTACTTTGGTTTATAATACTGAATTGATCGTCGTTCCAAGTGATTTTCGTTGTGGTTGTGGATGAGATGTTTGTATGCAAATGAAGTGGAGATTATTATACTTGATCGCCTTTTTTGTGTGGTTTAACGAATTTTAATTGCTTTTAAAGCGTATTTAACGTTCAAAAGCAAAACGTTTTGGTTTTGGTTGGTATTTTTTAGTTATTCGAACCGTTTCGAATGAATGTGAAATTCGAGTGCACATAAATTTAATTAGTTGTTGTTGTTGTTGTTGTTGAACTGTGCCATAAACGACACGACACTTACAGATCTAACACAGATGGAAAGATACGAAGATATGCGTAGCAAGGCAAGTATTTAGATAGAGATACGCGGCACAGCACGGTATAGATACATTTGCATAATGTTGGCAAAAAGTAGACGAATTAAAAAATAATTAGCATAAAACACGCACGAACAGCATTAAACACATAATTAACAATGGAAATAGACACGCAAAATTAACAGTCCAAATTCAACTGTCAATGCAGAAAATAAGACGCACAATAATTGATTACACACGTTTTGTTAATAAATTAATATTTATATAATTAGTAATTTCTTTAATTTATTGCAATTCACATTTGGCGACGGCTTTTCAGCTTTCAGCTTTTCAGCAACATTTTCATCGCTTTATCGTTTAACACCGCACGCGACGTGTCTGCAATTTCGCGTAGAAACGAACAAAACTCAACTGAATACGCGACACAGGACGCCAAACTTTTGGCACAAACTGTTGTTGTTTTTGTTGTCGCTGGTTTTTCTGATTGGAATGGGGAAGTACACACTAGACAGCAACAACAAGATGGAGCGAGCAAGCGAACGAACGAACGAAACGAGCGAGTTTTCGTATTGAGCTTCCGGTTGGACGTACGCTGTGAGCGCGACTGTCGAGAGACTTCAAGCAGCCAGTGGCTGGGCACAATGGGCAAACAAACGAGTTTCCACTCACAAACTCAAGCACACACTCACACACGCGCACGCTATCGCATTGTGTGGAAGTGGGAGTTGCCTTTGTGGCGTACGCTTTGCGCTCTCACTCTCTCTGTGTGTCGCTCTCTCTCGCTGTCTTGCTCTCTCGCTCTGTCTTGCTCTCTGACACTATCTGGCTATTGCTTGCTCGCTCGCGCCACTTGGCGTTCGTAATCAAATTGTAGCCATATTAAAGTTTGCTTGATTTGCTGTTTAGATACGAGTGTTTGCGTGTATGTGTGCTTGTGTGTGCTTGTGTGTGCTTGTGTGTGCGTGTGTTTATTTGTATTGCTCTCTTGGGACTGCCCACTTTGGTGGCTTTGGCTCTCGTGGCGTATGCGCAACGTTTTGAATTATGCGCTCTCGCTATAATAAAAATAATAAAAGTAATAATCATTTATCAACCAACACACACGCACACACACACCAAACATCATTAATAATACAATAAACAATCTGTGAATTAAGCATAATGCGTGCATATAAAAAAGTCAAATCTCTGGCCATTTAATGTGCACTTTAATTGGCATTTCATTTGCACAAACCATCAATTGGCTTAATTATCGTCTTACTTAATTACCAACTAATTGAACTTGTAAAAAACACACTTATATCACTGTATATATTTAGCTTATTTAACAATTAATATCTTTCACACCTTCTCGCTTCACACAAATATGAATAAATCTTAAACATAAGCAATTTAGTTTTCTGCTTAAGCTGCTGTCATTAATTACGCTTAAGTAAAACTAATTCGCACTAGAACAACTTGTAATCTCAACAGCTTGTCGCAATTGAGATAAATAATCTCACTCTAATGATTTATATCAAAGATATAGACAAACTAATAAATATTTATTAACTTAAGTGACATTGGTTATTTTGTATGCGATGATTAATTATCTAACTGATAAGTTTTTAGCTTGAAGCTTGATTTGTTAACCAAATTTGATTTAAACTGGCTTTTGTTAGGAAAACTTATTAATTTAAGCTTTTAAATCTTTAAACAGTTTAAGAAGCCAAATTTAAGTAGAAGATTTGATAAACACTTAAAGGTTTAACATTTACTGTCATTTTCATTTCTTTGCTATATTTTAAGACTCCTGTTTAACTACGAATTCACAAGTTGTGGTTTATTTGGACATACATTTTATAACAATATTAGTGTTATTTGAAAAATAGTCTTTACATAACCATCTAAAAGTTATGGTTAATTTATTTCCTTCGAAATCAGCCTTAAACTTAATGATAACTCTTATATTACTTTGCACACCCAGCTTTTTATATTTATTAAATAATAAAACTGTTGTCTTCCTGGCTTATTAATGAGTCTTTGAGTTTTGAAAAATGTGCAATTAAATGTAGAATTTCATGTGCGACAAACTGATAAACTGAACGCAGCTAAGAAATAAATAATCACTGGTCATAGTTGGCAACAGTGTCAGCAAGAAGTGCAATTACCACAAATTAAATATATTAAATGCAAAGTGACCACATGGCGATAAACCGAAATTATTTATAGGCGCAGTCAAGCAAACAAACAAACGACACAAAAACCCAAACAAAAATAACTCACAAAATAATAATAAAAATAAAATTTAAAAAACTACTTCATAAAAAAGACAAACGTCACACGACACACAAAAGCAGCTACCTGTTTGTGAGGTAAGTCGGTTGGGTTGTAGGCAGGCCAGACTGTGTACATAACATACATAGCATTTTTTATGGGAAAACTATATGTGTATGCACATGCCATACATAGAGATTTATATATAGGAAAAGCTTACAAGTTTCAAATGAAATGGACTCGAAATGCGTGTGCGATACGCGGATGGTCGTAAAACGCCGCAAACATGCAACAAAATTTATGCGAAACTTTAATGAAACGCAGACGGACAGCCACATTTAATACTAACACAAAGCAACACACAAAAGATACAGTAACATACTACATAGATACAGATACTCTTGGCCACTTTGGCTTGGCCAATGAACGTCTCGCATTGCCTGACTCCACCTCAAAAAATGGGGACTCCACACGCAACGGGACGAAGCGCACGAAACGAGTTTCGATTTGTTTTTTGTTTTCTGTTGTACCAAAAGAAGAAGCAGAAGTCCGTGTTGCAAGTCCAGTGCCAGTGGCTTCCACAGTCCCGCGGCCAGACAGGGACGGCGTCCTGCTTGATTGCCAGGCGCGATAAATGCCGCGAACGCGTGTTACCAAACTTGCGACCAGCTCAGCTCTGTCCTGTGTGTGTGTGTGTGTTTGTGTGTTGCATGACAGCGGTGGTGGCAGAAGCGGCAGACACTGAAAGTGGTAGAATTTGTAATGGTGGCCAAAGTGGCAGCCAGAACTCAAGCAAACAGTGGCGGCGTTTGAGAGGATTCAAATCGGTACTTAAGAAAGGTACTACATATTTGAAAAAATATAACTAAAATATATAATCTGTTATGAATTAGGAAATCTGCTCTGCAATGAAAACAGCATAAAGCAGAACATTAATAAATAAGGTTCACAAAATGTTATTTGTTTTACAGAATAAATTAAATAAAACAAAATATACAAAAAACATTTTTAAATTAATTTAGAGTCATTTTAAAATTATAAAACTTAGTTGAAGACTTCAAAAAGAATAATAGGATCTAAAATCGGCCTTTGATTAATATGAAATCATTGGTAGTATTTAAATAAAATTATTATACATATTTAAAAATGAATTATATATAATTCTAAATAATACGGTTTCAGTTATCCACCTAAAATCGAAGTTAATTTTTTTTAACGACTTAAATGATTACTACTGAATTTTTAGGGTAATAATGTTTTCTATATGCATGTATGTTCAAACATGTAAACATCAACCCCTTTGCAAAATGGTTGAACTACAACCATCTCTGGTGTCAGGGGCATGCCTCTTCTGGTGGCAAGCACACGAGCTGCCTTTATGGCGTCCAAGAAAATGGGCAGTGCTGGGCTGTTCACTGACTGGTTCTGTGCACTCCGGTCGAACCTTCGGCCCGCTACACCCCCCCCCGCACCCCTCTGCACCTTCACTATACCTCCTGCATGACTGTCGTTTCTTGACCCATAGGCGAATGCAGCAGCATGGAAGTTTCTTTGGGGCTTTATCCATGGCACTGCCATTGCAATTAATTTTGGCATTTTGACATTTACGCTTTTTGTTTTGGGGCTATCTCGGGCATACGCAAATACTTTTTTGTCCAGGTATGCTGACGGTTGATAACACATTTTGCATATATAATTTGCACTGGAATTTTCTCACGTTAAGGGTTTTTTTTGTTGTCTTCTCTGCTGTCGCTGTGTCTTTGTTTTGAAAGTTGGCAAGTCGATGGCGCCAGTTCTCAGTCAGCAAGTAAAAAAGATCTTTTAATTACAAGTCCTGAAGTCTGGCAACAACTTGTCTAACAACTTTGTTTGCGAGCCCCCAGACAACTGGCAGCATTTGAAAAATTTATGCTGTCGATAAACTAATGAAAAGCCCAACAAGATGCTTGATACTCTAGCACTTAATTGAAGAGCAACCCTGCCATAGATTTTTATACAAAAATTCTTTCTATTTTCTACTATTTGCTGGTTTGCTGGCTATTAAAGTGCCATATGAACGAACCAAGATATCGTACAGAATAAAAGATTATAGTCGTAAGTGGGTGCCATACAAAGTAACACATTGTGAAGATTGGCGCCACTACAGCATTTACTTTGGTGTTGACACATAAAACTTATCAAAAGTCGATTTAATAGCCAAAACAACAAGTGGCGTAAGAAGATTTTTAATGCCATAAAGGTTTCTCAATTAATTACCTAACAATCGAACTACTTAAAATTGAAGTTATAAAATTAAGGGTTATTTTTAGGAAAGTGTTAATATTCTAGCACTGCCATCTATAGAAGTAAATTTTAACTTGTATTATTTGTTATTATATATAATATGTGTTTATTTAAGAAGAATTTTATTTACAAAATATGAAGTTTGAAGTTTTTAATATAATTATTTATTTATTTACGCAAACTAAAAGCAGTCGCGACTGTTATTCAGTTGGATAAAATATATGTATAGATATAACTAATTATAATAACTTTAATAAAAATTAAATTTCTTAAAATGAAAAAGGTTAATTAAATTAATTAATTTAATTGTTTTAAATTTTTAAGTTCTTTTAGTTTCCAAAAACAATTTCAGTCAAAAGAATCAATTATCAATTATTTATTAAACAAGAATCGATTTAAAATCCAATGTAATTTAACAATATATTTTAATCGATGCTTACCTATAAATTTAGCCTTGTTTACCTGTTTTATTTAATTATTATCTTCATAACTTAGTTATGATTACATTTTAAATGATTTTACTCATCTATCAGGGAACTTAAATGAATCCCAACAGACTCCGCTAATTATTCCAATTGAATTCCCAATCGCATTGCAGGCAAGAGTCATACAAAATAAGACTCGAGGCTCACAAATCGCCTAGCTGCGGATTTATCTGGCCAACAAGAAAGGCAAGCAGTTAGCCAAGTCAAGTTGGCGGCACTTAACCACCATCTCAGCCAGAGTTCTGGTGACATTTAAAAGCTGCAAGTGCATTAGTGTGAAACAAGGATAGAGGCGCCGTCTAAATTTAATACACAAAATCAGACACAAGCATACACTGATAAAAAATGCTAACTAAATAACAAATAGCGATCATAAATTGAATAATGAGTATAATAATTAAAATCCTGGCACAATAATAAAAATAATTGCGTCTAAAAAATGTTGTGAGGTTTCTTAAACTCTCTATAACTCAAAACTTCAATGAGAACAAATACTTTTTATCAGTGTAGATAGAGAGAGAGAGGGAAGAGGGAAGAGAGAGACATTGGCATCGCTTGATCAAGATCAAGTACCATTTTGAACGCTTCCTTTGGCGCCACATTTCTGCGATGGAAATGGAAATGGAACCCTTTCTCAGCGCCACACGATCATTTTGCCCATGTGCATTTTGAGGCAAAACAAAAAGTCCGCAGCTCCGTTGATAAGCAGAGACACAGAAATATGCGTTCATCGTATGCTAAAGATCCCAGATTCCAGATCCCAAAGAGACAGACTGACCAAGTGCTATCCTCACAGCCAGCTGAATTGTTTTCGGGTTCTTCCTCTTCTTCTTTTCTGCCTTTTTTTTTTTGGTTTTTGTCTTGTTTCGATAAGCGCCGCATCTTCAATCTTCCACGGCGGCGTCTGCGTGGCCGTTGAGCCCAAAGAGCCCATCACCATCATCATCATCATCATCATCATTGTCATCATCATCATCGGTGATATGCTTTACGCCGCATCGCAGAGTGTCCATTAGTTGAGTCGCCATCGTCGTCGTATTGGGCAACTCAGAGATAATGTGATTTCGGGTACGACTCGACCCAAGAACCAAGAACCAAATGGAACGAGACGCGCGTGAGTCTTGATAAGCCAGCAGAGACAAGGGAATACCTTGGACTCGTCGCCGATCCAATCACTTTTTGTCTTTTCGTGTGAATTCTTGGAATTTTGATATTTTTTCCTAGAACCTCGAACGATTGCGTGCTAAAGACACTGGCGTTTGATCTGTCTCTGTCTCTCTTTGTTTCTCTTGCCCTTTGTGACGTCACTGTAGCCATGAGCCAAGTCTGATCATCTTTAGTGGCACTCAGTGGGCGTAGAGTTGTTATAGAAAGCTGTGCTTACAGAGATGGATATAATAGTTGCTTAGTTTGCATAAAAACCATCGAATATTAAATGGGCATAGCTGAGTTACTTTAAGATACTTTAAGCTTTTAAGATACGAGTATTTAAAGTAAGTTTAAATTACTATTTTTATATTTATTTACGCTTTTTAGTGCATTTATTTATGGTTTGCTTTTTAACTGGTTTTTACTAAAGAACTTTGTGTATATCTGTATATATCTTAGTATTTATTAATATCTGTACTTAAGTAAAAATCGGTGGAGAATTATATAGCTGTAAACCTATCTAAATCAGTAACTATCTTTAGTAATTATATTAAGAACTATAGATTTATATTTTTTAAAAACAATACATATGATTTTGAGTACTGTTTAAACCTGAGTAAATAGTTTCGAATACTTGATCCCGGAGAGAGCTTTATAGAGGATTTATTCTTACTCTCATTCGATCTCACTACGATTCTCCCACTTTTTCTGGCGTTGGAGAACTCTGCTCTCTGTTCTTAGCTCTCTGCAGCGGCGGCGTCTGCCTATCTTCTTTTATCTATTTTAACTGCCCGTTGTTAAAGCGCATTTTCGTGTCGTTTGTCGATTTGTAATGCCAGCCAACGATGATGGTAACTCTCGAATGTGTAGAGAAAGATGGAGAGAGAAAGAGATAGAGATAGAGTGAGATGGAGATAGAGAGAGCAGAAGATGCATCCAACCACCACAAGTAACCACCACGTTGAAGCTTGATCTGAGCGGCTTTCGATGCTTTGAAGTTGGCTAAGTGGCGCCTCGGACCCGCGTTGGTTCATGGCCGGGTTCAAAAGGCCGCCGTGGTAGGTGGTCATCATCATATTGGCTGACATGTCTCACTGTCTAATTAAATGCAGTTGGGAACTTTATGTTGGCTTTTATGCCCTGCCCTTAAACCCGTTACGATATCTCCTATCGCCAATGTATATCTAAACAATAAACAAATGTATCTACATCTGTGTTTGCTCTTAACAATTTATTATTAATTTTTTTCTACCTCTTTTTTTTGTTATTTTCTATTTTAACTCGACTGCATTGCAATTAGCTTAATAGAAATTCAAATGCATGTCATAGACACAGAGATTACCGCTTAGCGATGGTCGCGTGACACGCACGAGTTTCAGCATATCTCAAGCATATAGTTTCTCGATTTGATTCGCTAGAGAAAACTAGTTTTCAGTACTACTCTCTGTACTCTCCACTCTCCGGTCCCTCCGCTCCTTTAGCTTTTTCTGTCTAACAGTTGTGTGTCTGTCATAATTTCTGCGATAGTGTCAGAGGCACAAGTGCGCAATGTGCTCGGAAATTGACATCCCTGGTGCATTGGGGAGGGTCTGCGGCGCCCAGGGAGGGAGGTGTGTGAAAAATGGCGCCCCGTTGTCGTATCTTGTTGCCTGTCACATTGAATTATTATTTTATAGTCAACTTGCTTGTTTTTTTTCCTTCAGTTTCGTTTCGTTTCCTTTCTTTGCTGTTTGCTGTTTGTGCCGTTCTAGTACCGCAATTGGCCAAGAAGAGGAACAGGTTCGCCGTCTGCCAACTCAGTTAGCCAAGTAGTCGCATTGCCACTACTTGCAAATGGTTTAATTTGCTCATAACGTAACTTAACTGGATGAATATAAGATCGTTTGGAGGCATAGATTATGGACTAAATATTAGAATTCATTTTTAAGTTGACAACCAAATAAATAACTGATTTATTTCATGGCAAAATTAATTGATTACTCTAATTAAAAGGGTAAGATACTACTTAGAATATAGTTTTTGAATCAAGAATAAAAATATTTATTATTTTATATGTTATATTTATTATATATACATAGTCGTACCCCTTAAAATTGGTAACACCTCAATGCCAAGTGCCACAAAATAGTAAAGTTGTAAACTCCTAGACAAAATGATTCCCAGCTTCCGCTCAGTGCCAACAAAAAGGTTGGACGTTCATCCGCGTGTTCATCTAAGTCCACAGATTCCGCCGTTTTTTTTCGAGTCCATCGTGTCCACCTTTTTCACCGTGTATTCTATGCCGACCATTTCCTTTCCACTTGCAGCGGCTTATGGAGCACATAATTTGTGCAAACACATTCCAAAGCAGCCGCTACTACTGGTTGTGCTCTCCACTGTCCCATTACTCATTCGAGCACTCGTCTTTCGTCTGCCGCACCGCCTTCCCTTGCCCCTCTTTATGCCACAGGCTCAGAGCCTCTCAGACCCCTTGAGAGGTTTGGAGCGCCGGTCAGCGAATGCTAATAAAAGCGGTCGTAAAACAAGTTTGCCTAATTGATCGAGCGTACGCCAAAAAAAAGGAAAAAACAAACAAGCAGACTAAAGTTAAATGTATAAGACGGAGGGTTACCCTGTAAAAGGTTTACTGCTATCTCTAGATAGCATACAAAAAGAATTGCATAGCATTGCATATGGAACTTAACGTTTTATTAGTTTTAAGAAAAGTTAACGTAGATAAAAAGACAACCAATTTTTGGCAAAGGGTTATACAAATAGTTAAACAAATAATAGAATCATTTAACTCGCACATTCCTTAATCAATTCTTTCTTAATTATAATCATTAAAGTTTAAAGTTTTTGTAGTTAAATAAGTTTATCTAAATTATGCAATTAAAAGGGAAGCCCTAAGAGCTTTTGCCCACGACAGTCTAGTACCTGACTGTGCTCCTGCTTGTATTCATTAATTAATATGGAATACAAAATAGACTAAAATAATATGTATAAACTCTATCAACTTGTTTTAGGTGATATTATTAGCCTATATCAATAATCTCTTCTATTTTAGGAATTTTCTTTGCCTTTATCTATTTTGTGCTCTACATTTCAAGCTTTATTTTGTTTGGTTATACTACAGGGTAGCAGCAGACGACGACCAAAAAGCTACAATCCAAAGAAAATCAGACAAAGACAGCGGCTGGAACTGGAACTGGAAGTGGTACAGGTAGTACTCCTCCTGCTGGTGCTGGTGCTGGAATCGCAGCTGAGGCGAATGCAGGCGTTAATATTGTGGCAAGCTGACGCCTGCTGCGCTGCTACAGTGCAGCTCGAAGCAGAGCAGGCGCGCAGGCATTTTTGCCATACCGCCGACGACAGATCAAAGGCAGCGACACGCGGTGGTGGCGTTACTCGCCAGCGGCAGAGGCAGCGACTGCGGCGTCGTCGTCGTCGCTTCATTGTGCGTCGTCGGACAGGCTTTTAAGCGATGACACCAAATCGCTATTTAGACACTGGGTCCGGGTTCGGGTCTGGTCGGGTGTGTGTATGGGTTTAGGTGCGGGAATCGGGAATTGGTGGAGGAATATCGGGGATGCGCTGGGGATGGGCTTTCTTTAGGAGCCTCGTTGTCGTTGGCTTTTTACTTACTTGTTAAGATTTTATGGTGGTCTGTGTGTGTGTGTGCGAGTGTATGTGGAGGTCATTAAAATTAATTTGGATCAATTTGGTTTGCTGCCAAATTGTTGACAATGAAATATAACAGGCTTGGCCCGCCAGAAGACGCGTCTTCTCATCGTCACGTCTTCTCGCCTTTTCTACCCGCCCAACACTTGGTAAAGTCATCAAAGTCTCAAGTGTCTTGCGTTTACAACTTATTTATTTAAACTTTCAAATATATTTATATATTTTTTATATAAAAAGAACTTAAGAGTACAAAATCGTAGGCTTCTTTATGGTCTTGTGCTGAACTTTGCGCTAAACTAAACTCTAAATAACGTTAATACACATACTAAGTACAAGTATATGTACTAACTGCTCGTTGGCACAAATCATTTCAAATCATTCGTGGCAATTAGTTGACTAAAGGGGAAGACGGGAAGGGGAAGCTTTCAATATTCAAATAAACTAAATAAATAAAACATTAACTAAAAGTTAATTAAGTCGGCTGCGGTAAAATACACTGAGAACTAGTTCATTTCTTGATAGTTCCCACATTACCTTCGTGACTACTGGGATTAAGGGCCTCACTAACTAAAACTACTTATATAAATAATTTGGCAATTCTTGTGTTTTGGTTAAGTTTACTATTGAATACTTTAGTTTAATTAACTTGTAGTTTAATTATTCGATGTGCGCTCCGGCAAACCAGTTCGCGTAATGACACTCGGAGTCAGTTCATTGTTGGAACTACGACCACTCTCAATTGGCGGAACACTGTGGAATGGAACACGTTGTTATAGTTGGTTTTTAAAAATCAATTTGCTATATAGAAACTTACGATTGTGCTATCTGGCGATTCAGTGTGCTCGAGTTCGGCAAATGCGGTGATTGACTTTGTGAAGGTGGTTGTTGTTGTTGCTGGTGTTGTTGTTGTTGTTGTTGCTGCTGTTGTTGCTGTTGCTGGCTGTAGGGCGAATGACTCTCACTTGTCACATGGTGACGCGACATATTCAAAGTTCCATCCGATGTGGGTACAGTGGGCAACGCAATGGCCACCACACGCGCACCACTGGTGGGTCCAGTGGTGGACATGTCGTGCAGCTCGGGACTCGCATTCTGTTGGCTATTCATCAGACCCAGTGGCACCTGGGAAGGATACACGGCTCCGCTGTTTACCATCAGGTTAACACCCTGGGTCATGCCTGAAAGTAGGAAGAATTAATTTATAAAATTTAAACTTTTGTTTTTTATTTGTTATAAATATAAATCTTAAAAAAATTTAACGTAATAATACATATCAGAGCATACATACAATACAAACAATTGTTATTAAGAACATATTTATTGCTTTAAGTAGATTTGTAGATAAGATTCTCTTACAAGACATGTTCGAATTCATGCAGAATTAATAAAAATAACTGACAGCTAAAAATAAAAAACTCATTAAAGATAAATGTTCTTAAAAATGACTTCAAATGTTTCAATAAAGTTTAATTTAATTGTCAGTGGTATAATTTAAAAAAAAAATTATACAAAAAGCTTAATAAATAAGCGTAAATTTAACAGTACTTCGCGCAATTAAATTTTACTCAGTATTAAAGTAATAATTAAAAAAATTTCAATTAAAAATGCAATATTTTTGTTAAATTGTCAATTTGAATTTAAAAATTAATAATTAACTTGTTTATGCACTGACAACAGAGAACGTGTTCTAAGAACAAGTACACGAGTCTTATAAATTGTAGTCTTAAATATCAAATCACGACTGTTTTCATTATAGAAACACTAAATTATAATAATGTCTTAAATTTACTGTTAGGGCGCATTAATTGGGTTTTAATAACAAGAAGTAAATTTTAATTATGAATGAATTGTTTACAGCTGAATTAAAATATTAGATTTAAATCCTAAGACACTTTTAATCAGAACTCCGGTACTTCTTTAAAATACTTTAAAATAAAATACACTTTAATAAAATAAAAAGTTTTTACTCACTTGGCAGTGCCCTATGTGGCATTGGTCCTCCATTGTTCTTTGGTTTACGCTTGCGCTTTTGTATACCCTCTTTTTTCATTGAAAGGGGTCGATTCATGTTGTGCAGCTTGTAGTACAGTCCGCAGGCATTGCACACGGGATTCCCCTCGTTGTTGCGACGCCAAAGAGTTGTCGAGGCAGTCTGGCAGTTGGCACAGATGACACCACTGCGACGATTGTTTGGCGCAGCAGCTGCCTTGGGTTTCTGGCGGGGTGGAATGCGTGGGGCCATGACACGCCCGTAGTTGGTACAGGAGGGACAGAACCATTCGCTGCCCTTGCGCATGAACGGCGTCTGGCAATTCTCGCACTTGAGCTCCTGCAGTCCATGACTTGGAGGCGATGCTGCATTGGTGGCTGCCAGGCTGGGATCATAGCTGCCAATGCTGCTAGGCTTGTGGCCAATGGGCGGTGGTCATATTGCTGGCCGGATAATCATCAATTACCTGCGAATGATAGTTGGACTGAGGTTTGACCATGGAGTTAAGCTAGAGCGAGAACGCGAGTAGGCCACAGTTGCCACCAAAAGCTACTTACAAATGAAACATTCTGATACTCCGTGCCGGCCGTAGTCCAGAGTGCATCGTTGGCATTGGTGCCATCCAGATACGATATCGCCTGATATGTGCCTGCTGGCGTGGGTCTCAGTGGATTCAGTATGGGATCCGTTTTGGTTATAAACTGAGCCGCACCCGGCACACTGTAAATGGTATTGCCCTGCTGTAGGGTTGCCGCCGCATAGCTGTTACCACCGAACGTCGAGTTGGGCGGAAAGGCGGCGTAGGCGTTGCCCAGATCCGCATAGGTCTTCGATTCATTCGCATGCACACTGGCGTCCGCAACAGGAGCATCGTAGTACAGATTACCGCTGGGTGCCTCGGGCTCACCGCTGGCAGTGGCAAAGCGGCCATCTTCTGTCACGTAGCGCACGCCATGGCTCTGCCCGGCGGCTGCTGCTGCTGCGGCGGCGGCTGCAGCTGCTGCTACCGCTGCCTGTTGCTGCTGCTGTTGGTGGTGAACTTGCTGCTGTTGTTGTTGCTGCTGCTGGTGATGGTGCTGCAATGCTGCCTCGCTGCTGACCACAATAGTGTCCGCATAGGCAGCTCCATTGGGCGTGGTGCATTGCTGTTGCTGTTGGTGCTGGTGTTGCTGCTGCTGTTGTTGTTGCTGCTGCTGTTGCAATTGCTGTGCCTGCGCCTCAACGGGCACATCGCTCTTATCGATTGTCTCTATTTTGATGGCTGCCACATCATCGCTGCTGCAAATGATTTGACCCGCAGGATACGCGTACAGTGTGCCAGGAGCTGCATTAGCCACCTGTTCGGCGACCTCTGCGGCACTGCGTGGCGGCATTTGTATGTAGTGGGGCGAGTGATGCGATGTACGCTGATACTCGATGTGGGTGTCTGCCGCTGAGTTGGAGCTGGTGTTGCTGTTGTTGGTGCTGTGCTCGCCCTCGCGTGTCTCGTTCAGTTCACTGCGGAGCAACACAAAGTTAGACAAAGACTTAGCTACTTTCTGGCTTATTTCTGGCTACTTACAGTGTGCCTGCTGTGGTCAGTATGCGACGCTGTTGGGTGCGTGGCACTACCACGTACTGTGTCTGCTGTTGTTGCTGCTGCTGCTGTTGCTGTTGCTCCTCGGACTCACTTAGACTTGACTGACTGTTTGACTGCACCAACACACCCACAGTTGCTGACGGTTGTTGTTGCTGCTGTTGTTCCTGCTGCTGCTGCTGTTCGAGCACCTGATTTGCCTGCGGTTCGTTACCGTTGCTGGTCTCAATTTTGATTTTATCCAACAATTGCAGCTGCTGTTTGTTCAGCACCTGCTGTTGTTGCTGCTGCTGTTGTTGTTGCTGCTGCTGTTGCTGTTGCAATTGTTGCTGTTGCTGCTGCGGTGTCGCTTGTGTTTCCATCTGCAATGGCCAAGTTACAAATGATGAATGAATTGACAGCTTGTTGTCAAAAGTGTGGCTCCAGTTCCGGCCACACAATGCGAACTTGGTCCGAGTCTATTTCCGCCACACACACACAAACACACACACACACGCACACCAAGTGTCAACAATCGCAAAAACAAAACCCAAACCCAATGTTCAAAGGTGCCGCTCAGCTCGCAACTCAATTTGTCGCCTACAAATCATAAAACACGACTTTGAGTTTGAGTTTGAGTTCGAGTTCTGTTGCAGTCTGTCCCCCTCACCCGCCCCTGCCACACCCCCTCCCGCTCTGTTTACTTTGTCTGCCACGATGTTGAACACACTTTTCACTTTTTTTTCCCTCTCTTTCAATTACAACAAAAACGATGCCTCACTTTTCTTTGTTTGCCCACAGAACTTGGTTTCGTTGCGTTTCGGTTTTTTTTTTCCAGCCGGAAATCAAATTTTTAAATTTCGCGTCAACAAAGAAAAAATAAACTATAAAATAAAGAATTTGTTAAGTACGAAAGTTCATTGTTTTTCTTGTGATTTTTTAAGAATTTTTTTGTTTTATTTTGAACTGCTTTATGACCTCATTTGTTGGGGGTGGCAAGAGCAGCGCCAAAGTTGTGTCAATACACGATCGTCATCGTTATTGTCGTTGTCATCGTCACCTGATTCATGACGGCGCTCAAGGGTCTAACTAGGTCTTTACGAGTTCCATAAAATTTCAAAAGCTTTGCAGTTTTGGGTATTTTTGTATTTTTTTATGTCTCTACAGGGAAAGCCCCAAGTACAATGGGCACTACCTCAAAACTTTATGCTCTTTTCAAGGGTAAGTGCACATAAAAATGACTTGCTTATAAAATATTTAGAGCAAGTAATGTTATAAATGTGGTATATTGTGTAACTGTTATAATTTTATAAATCAGGATTACTTAAATATGAGGTTCTTCAGAGAATGGAAACAAATAGTTTAAAAGCTATGTAATTAGAATTTATATTTTAACCCCGTACTCTAGAGTAGTCTATGTTTGTCAGAAGGAGATGTGCGTAACAGGAGAAGGAGCGTGGCCGACCCCATAAATATATATATCTTGATCAGCATCAACAGCCGAGTCGATATAGCAATGTCCGTCTGTCCGTCTGTCCGTCTGTCCGTCTGTCCGTCCGTCTGTATGAACACCTGGATCTTTTAAACTACAAAAGCTAGAGACACCAAATTTGGAATGAAAGTCCGTTTATGATGTACGCAGATCAAGTTTATTTCAAATTGTTGCCACGCCCCCTACCGCCCCCGCAATAAGCAAAAAACCAGACACGCCTCGAAAAAATTTTTGTTTTAAGCGAATAACTCAATAGTTATGGCACTTAGGAGCACCAATTTTGGTACGCAGGTTCCCAGAGACAGCCTAAATGCAATGTCATTTAAAGTTTTGAGCTGCCACGCCCCCTTTGCTCATAGGAACTAAAACACTCTCCAATTTCAATGCCTTTCTGCAGGCATTAAATCAAATAGTACAGTGTTGTAATTTAACATACGCTTAGAGACATACTATTTCTAACTTTCCTGAAAGTGGCATCAAAATCCTATGTCAAACAACAGAGAAATTTCGGTTCAAAGTTCACGTTATTTACGCAAAATCACTGCATGCGCGCAACACATACAAACAAACACAGAAACATACAAACATATGTTCGAACGTTTTCTCTACCTGCTTTGGCGGCAGCCGCTGGCCGCGCCGAACAATGCTATACATACACACATATGTATGAGCACACATACATATTTGCAAATAATCGGAAGAATGATAGAAGAGGGTCGTGGTGCAACTGGTAGAGTTGCGGCGCAATGTGGAACCTTCGCATGGATCGCGGGTTCGAATGCTGACAAGTGACGATTGTTAATTTATTTACTTTTTAATTTTAATAAATGTAAATATTTCATTTTAATTTTTTTAATTTCATTGTTTAAATTTTTATTTTAATAAAATGGGCACTACTATGGGAGTACGGGGTCTTTTACAGTCGGCTCGATCGACTGTAGCCTTTCTTACTTGTTAATTTTAATATTTGATAAGAACGTGTACTATATTCCCATTCAACGTTCACTCCATAATTTATAGACATTATGCTAAATAACTAGTGCAATAAAATTAATTATTATTAATAATTGTATTTTATATTTTAATTTACACTAAACTCTACCTTTTCCTCTAACTAAAAAACTTACCACCCCCCCACACAACTTTTCAAATTGAAGTCAAGTGACTTAAGGGGTTAAATGGGTTTCCTTGCCTAAAAAAATGTACATTTTCACGATTTTTGTTCACTTGTTTGGGAAGAAATATTTTAGTTAAACAATAATCTGTTGAAAAATACACATATAGTAATTTTGAGACCACGTTGGGACCACTTGATCTGTAAATCTTTAAAGCAGGTCCCCTTGTCATAGTCAGGATAACTAATGATAGATTTATCTTAAATTTAAAATTCTATTGAACTGCTTTTGTTCATTTTCTTCAAAGTTTCTATACAAACATGAAGTATTCATTAAGTAAAACTTTTAAATGAACAAAAAATTTTTAAACCGCATTTTCGCTTGGAATTTTATTTATATAAATGTGCTCATAGTTCTTTAAATACAGCGCATTTTATTTGACTTGTGCCAAATGATCGATATATATTTGTTAAAGCCCAAAAAGCGTCCCAACTGAATTTATGATTCATGACAACTGACAAATTTTGAGAAATGAGCAAACAAAATTGAGTTTTAAATGATTGAAATGATACAAGAATTAATTGATTATAACTAACATTAATGTAAAATGAAAACAAAATCAAAATACTTGAACTCAGATACGAAGAGAACGAGTTCAATGAATTTTCTGCTGAGATAATGAACTGAAAACGTGATTGCTTATAATCTAGGATGTGAGAGGTATATACGATATGATAGACTGTATGATATGCTGTATGTGTGTGCACGTGCCAATGTTTATATTTAGTACATACTACTAGTATGTGAAAAGTTTGGTTAAGATACTGACAATATCTTATCCGTTTACTATCAGGCAGCACAATCAGCTGCTGTGAGAGAGACAGAGAGCGGTAGAAAGAGAGGGAGAGAGAACGCGAGAGAGGTCATGCTATCACAGTGTTCTTCCTACGTCATCAATGCATGGATCTGGCTAGATAAAAGCCAGTAATAATAACAAGAAAATATTTATTACAAAGCCAAAGTCATTCAAGTCATGTCTGAGTTATGTGTGGAGTTACGAGTATTTGCTTGGCTTAGTCAACAGTTTGAGCATTGGGCGTGGATCGTCTGTATTTATGAATGAAATCTGTGACAGTCACACCTACTACAGTCAATACGAAACTTTTATTTTTTATCTATATAAACAATAGATATTGGCTATATGCATAATCACAACACTCTACGCTTTTCGCTTTCGTTTGCGAAAGTCAAGTCGAAGGCGCTGCGATTAGATTTGCCAGCTATCAATTTAATTAAGAGACGCCCAGTGATAAAAGACGTAAAGAAAGAACACTTTGAAATAAATAAAAATAATGAAGAAGTGATAAGCTGGAAATGTCAGCTGCCAGCTGCGTTTACAACTCCATTAAAGTGCCATCAATTGTATGGCCTCTAGCCTGGATCAGAGCTAAGCGCAAGACCTTTAACCCAACTCCCAGCCCTTTGACCCTTTGCAGCTTATCGCCGCTCAGCCGTCAACTGTCAACTGGCGACGCGTGTCTAATAAAACTATCTGAGAGCAAGTATCTAAGCCAAGTCGGTGACATTATCACAAACAATTGCAGCCGCCGCCGCCATTGACCAACTGTTTGTTAACTTGGCTGCGATTGGCTAACGTTGCAACTTCCGGTGCAGATTAGGGGTATGTCGCCATCGCAACGAGTGCAACCCTCATCGATGCTAAGGGTTGGCAATCATTTCATTCATTTTCATTCATAACGTGCATTTCACTTCCACATTTAATGCACTCATCCCCCACCCCTAGGCACTCGCTAGAAAGGCGATAAGATTGACATAAATTTCACATTATCGAGCGGCGCTACGTTAGGTAAAAAATTGTCGACCTTTCGGGTCATGAATGAACCAAAAAAAAAGGAGAAATAAAAAAAAAACTGCGCGTGCTGTGACAATGTCCAGCTCCTGGAGCTTGTCTTTGTGTGTATGTGTCTGCCCAAATACCCTGTAATTATTTAGATTTAAAAATAATGGAAGTTTAGAGCGTGTTTTATTTAAAAAATCTATTTTAAACGCCTCACTTCCAATTTACTCATAAAATTCAAGAAACTATCGTCCAAAAAGCAGCACTTTAGGAGTTTTCTAGCTAAAGGAATATCTAAAAAAGGCTAACACTTATTTTAAAAATCTTTTAAAACATTTTACCAACTATACACAAAAAATTTGAGATACTATTATGCAAAAGAAAATATTATTTGCCTATCTTGAACTTAGTTTTACATCCATTTCAACTACAGATTCTTATACCCTCTAAAAATAAGTAAAATGTATGAAGTAGCTTATAGCTTTCCGTACAGGGCATCTGTTAGTCGCTCTTCAGAAACTAGTCCTTTTGGGCTTGTTTAATTTTAAGGCATTTTAACGCCATCGCCGCAATTTCGCTTCGGCCTCATAAAGATAAAACATCTTTCCACATTTTACACGCATTCTTTTTTGACTCTTCTTTGGTTCTTTGGTTCTTCAGCTTGGGGTAGAGAGGGATAAAAACTGTCGCTTTTGTTGATCTGGTGAGTCATTCATTATAAATCAATTTGTCTTATCTCAGTGACAATTGTCTCAGTCTGTCCCTACCAAAAAAATATAAAAATTGAAAAAGGAAGGAAAAACAAAATCGAAAATCTGTTAAGTGTTGCTGCCGTTTCTGACCTTGTTTAGAGCCAAGCAAAATGGTTGAAAGCATAAAAAACAAACCGTAATTAATCATAAATGAATTCTTTTAAATAAATTATACTCAAACATTATTATTTAATACATGCAGCTACCTGAAAATCGTATCTCAAAAACATAGTATTCTCGGCTCATTAACATTAACGTGAAACACGCACACACACACACACACACATACACACACACACACACACACACTCACACTAATTGACAATTGAAAATATCGTTAAAGTTTTATACTTTTTTAGTGCCTTAAACTTTATGTAACTTGTCTATTTAATGAACCAGTGTGAGAAGCCATTGGAGACTTTGACTTTTTATGGCGCCAGTCTTCAAATGTCAACGATTTTGTCTTAAAATTCGAACTCGATTTTGAATTCTAATAGCTCACGCCGCCTTGTTAAAACATCTTTGAAATTTAGATAAACAAACATCGAATGGCATTTTAAATTTTATAACATTTTATGGCTGTTTGTTATTGCTTTCATTTAAACTGAGTCTCAAATCCAACTCGCTTAGTGTTCAAAAATATTTATATATGTGTACAATAATTTATTTGATTTTTCTTATTTTATGTAGAATTGCCATATAGGGTCTGTGGTCTTTAAACTTAAGTGCACTCGTGTTAAATATTATATATGTATATTTTAATAAATTAGGTGTGTCGGTTTAGCTAGTACTGCACTTCATGAATTGTTATATAGTAGGGGAAAAGAAAATCAACAGATTGAAAATTGTTTGAACCAAGCTCAAACTACTTTGAAGACGGCTAAGTCTGTAGCTTCCGAAAATTGGCAGTATAAAATTAGCATACTATGACGATATAGCATACAAAACTAAAAATTATGTTATGAAAGGTTGATAAGTCGGTATGGCATACAAAACGTTGAGAACGGCTGAAAAGACTTTACTAGCGAATTTACCAAATTATTTTGAAGAATGAAAAATACTTGATTTATGACATGGGGTATGTATTTATGTATGTGAGTGAAAGCTGTGAGATTAGTAAAGTTAAATCGAGTTTTAGACCGCATACTACAAAGTGTACAGTGATCTATTAGAAATTTCAGAAGCATAACAGGTGGAAGGACACCATGAGGTATATATTTACTTGACCAGCATCAACAGCCGAGTGGATATAGCTGTCTTTCTGTCCGTCTGTCTATATGTATAAATTGTCTCATAGGACCAATCGGTCGGAAGAATTAGTGGAAGTGCGCACTAGAATTAGTAAAGGGTTTTTTACAGTCTGCTCACTAAGCTTTAGCCTTGCTTACTTCCCTTGTTATGTCTATATAATATACTCTGCACTTTATTACATAGTTTAATGGCAAAACTTTTTGTTAATTCAATGTACAAATATAAGTTAACGCTCAATTTAAGTTTAAGTTAACGCTCAATAATTTAATTATTTCATGAAAAATTTTTAGACAAATCGAAATAAATTTTGCACTTGCTTTTTTAGAAGTTTATTTCTTAAAGTATTTTTGCCTATCGTTTTTAATACGCACCTTCAGCTGCATCTTGATATCAAGTGGAATACTTTTGCAGACCATCAAAATAAATGTTCGCTTTGTCTTGTCGCTTAGTTTTATCTAATTTCTTTTTGTGTTTATCAACGAAACGGTTTTTTTTTTGTTTTTTGATTTCAAAATTATCACAAACACGGGGAAACTGTTACTTGAATTTGTGTGCTCGCTGTTGTATGTTGGACAGACACTTGTTGCGGTTGTTTTCCTTGTAAAAAGCGCGCGATTTTGGAAATTTTGGAAATTATTTAAAAACGTTTTGGAAAACGATCGAGAAACGTAGCTGGAAACGAACTTGGCCCAATTTTGGTTAGAGTGTAGTTAATTTTCGTTTTTGGCATCCGTCGAGCGTTTTCGTTGTTTCCCGCGCGGCATTTAATAATAATAATAAGTGCTATTTTTTTCGAGACCAACTCGAGCCCGGAATGATGTCGGCGACTACACCGATGGGAACACCGACAGTAACACTCTTGTACCAATACCACTACCAATACCACTACCACTACCAATACCACAAGGCAGCGTTACCAACACCAATGTGCATATCGATGTGGAAGCAACGCATTGCGGTGCCTGCCGCGTTTAGCACCTTTTACCTCAGCGCCCAATTATAAAACCCATACAGTTACAGAGGTATATACACACACACAGACAGCTATATAGTATATAGCACCTTTGCGGTTGGGCCAATTTGTAGCTGTGTGTGTGTGAGTTATGATTTATTTCTATGCTCTTTAAGAGTCCGTATGACTGTATTGGTTATCTTATCGCCAGCGATAAGCTTTGCACTGGTATGTGTGCGTGTGCCTGTGAGACAGTGTCGGCGTGTCTGTGTGTGTGTGTGTGTGTGTGTGTGTGTGTGTGTGCATAGCAAACAACAACAGGCGACGCTGACGTTGCCAGCGATAAGTATCTGTTAGATACAAATTGCGCATGCGTGCTCAGCTCTCTGTTCTATGGCCTCAAAACTCAAAACTCAAATCAGAGGCCCAACAGCCCCACTCCCAGTCTACCCCACCCACCCATCGATTGCACTCCCGCAGCTCCACTGTCCCACACAGCACCACAAAACTCACAGCTATTTGTCGATTGTGCAATTTGTGCTTGGCGCATTTTCTAATTGCGGCCATAAAACACTTTTTTCTGTTCTGTGCTGGCAAACTAATAAACAGCGCCAACAGCCACAAAGTTAGTCAACGTTCGCTTGTTTTGGCTCACAATGGTTCTGGCATCAGCACCTGTCCAACTTAAACCCCCTGCCACTCCCCCTTTTCAGCCCCATTTCCAACGAACCCACCAGTCTTTTATTTTTATATTTTTATATGGAGGCCTCGATTGTACTCGTTGTGTGGGCAGCTCTGTTCCACTTCAACAAATGTCTCAAGTGTTGTAACTAATGAAAATTACTAACAACAACAACAATAATGTTTACAACAACTGTGTCTAGCATTTTTGAGCACACGTGGTCGAGGATCAGGCAAGTGTTTCACAAACATTCTTGCAAAATTCAAACATTTCGTGTAGGCATTTACATCTATTATTAAATCTTATTCAATTTCAACACTTAATTCCCAAGAGTTTCTGTCTTAACTTAAGTAATTTTGTATACAATTTTATTGCCTAAAAAGTGATAAATAAAATATAGAAAGTTGGTAATTTATTTCAGCTACAAATATTTTAATTTACTTCAATTACTTTGAGAGTTTTACCAAATTGAATGGAGATCAGGTATTTATTTATAACTCATATTTATATTTTATTTATTACTGTTTTTTACGCTGACTAAATGCAGTCAAGAGTTAGTACCAAAAAATGCAGAAAAAGTCAAACCAAATAAGTCCAAAACTATCAAGAAATATCTCTAAATTAAGTGGAAGAAGTTTTTTTAAATCCGATAGCAACGCCAATTTTGTTGCTCTTGAAAATTAGAAATAGAATTGAGGTGACAAATGCTGTTTTCTTTAAAAACGAATTTTATTTCAATTAAATTTTCAAATTTTGTTGAAAACTATCTTGTGCTACAATATAGTACTTAAAAAAGAATTGTTCTGCTTTATATATATGTACATATATAAAAAATTAAATAAATGAAAAATTTAAAACGTTTTTTTATAAAATATTTATTTATTATTTATTTTTTAAGATAATTAAAATGAATAGATAAATTTGTAAATTTGCTTAAAAATATATAATATTAAGGCTATAAGTAATTACAGCTTTGACTTATTAAATGTGAGCATTTAACATCATGCATTTATTTACTTTGCTTATCTAAATTATAGTAAATCAATTAATCTTTTGTGAATAGAAGTAAGCAAGACAATATTTTATTTATTATTCATTTTATATATTCAAATTTTTTTGTTAGTTGAGACTATAAATGAAAATACAGGCAAACCCTTGAACGAAACGAAATATTAGATGAAAACGGTTGCTTAAATTATCTAAATTATTTTTGAAGGGACCGAAAAGTATAGAATTATGCCAGTTTAAACTATAAAGGTTCTGCCTGTACAAAATTCTATTAATTTTTATGCTATTAATTTTATGTTAATTAATTTTGTATACATTTGTTAAAAATTATTTTCTGTCAGTTGAGAATAAATATAAGTAAAAGACAAGACGTTAAAACGAACTCAAATTTGTTTACCCAGCTCTCTAGACACTACACTACGTGCATGCATATTTATGAGTTTATTTAACAAGAATACAGGTCGTCATGGAAATCATATATTGTTTATTGTTTTATAGCCATAAAGCAGGCAGATATACGACCGTCATTAACATACACAGCATTATTTGCGCGACTTGAACATTAATCAAATTGTATGAAAAGGAAAAATGTTAAATTTCAAATTGAAAATGAAAAATGTAAACGAGAAAAGTAATCAGTCAGTTATCGCTACTGCAATTACATGCAACTTTCTTTTGGCTAACACATACGAGTGTACATGTGCATGTGTGTATGGGTGTGTGTGCCTTGGATTCTAATAGCATGTTGTACATTAATGTGAGATAAATTTAATTGTTTGGACGCGTTGCGTGCATAAATCATGTGGCAAATCTTAAAAGCACTGGCAAAAACAACAAAAGTATCTAATAGCTATTTGGCAGTTAGCCAGTTTAAAGTAGCCAGAGTTTGAGATATGTTTTGCCAGCAAAAAGCTGTCACAAAATATCATCAAAGTGATTAATAACTAAAGTTTCGTAGTGAAAAAGTAGACAGCTTTTGGGAGCCAGTGACAGCTCTGACATTGTTACAAATGGCCAAAACATGAATTTAACATTACGATTAAGTTGGCAGACCTGGCCAGCAGTATTAAGAACGAGTGGCGCTCTGAATGCAGAACTGAAACAGAAACGAATACAGAACCCAGACTTGTTGGCCTATGGGTAAGTCTGGTAGGTAATACCACCACAATTTTGATGGCAGAAGCCGCCTGGCCTAACTGACTTTATTTGAGCCACAAATTTATGGACATAAGACACAAGACTTACTGTCGGCACGAACTTAGGGAATTTATGGTGCCCCATGGGTGTTTCTGACCAAAGCGACAAAAAACGGCCATATAGATATATCAGTATATACTATATAGTGTGCTCATATCATTCCTGGAATCACAATTTTTATACCCTTCAACTTGTCCATGCATTTTTCAAGTGCTGCGCAACGCAAAAAGAAATCGAATCGAAACGGAGAGAAGCGAAGCCAAGCGAAACAATTTGAAATTTCAAGTCGATTTAACTGAGTTATCAGCACTTCTCGCCTTGCCTGACAGTATCGCTGATCAGCAGTGACTTTACGAAATTTAATTTATAAATTTCATATACTTTTATATATATATATTGTTTGGCAATAACAATTGACTTCACTTGCTTGCTTTCATTTCATTTTGTTTTGTTTTAATTTGTTACTTTTTGGCGGTCGTTCGTCTGTTTTTTTTTGTTTCTTTTTGATAAAGAACTTCAAGAAAATTGAACGCCACAAAAGGCGTGGCATAGTTTTAATTACTTACTTATAACTGAAAATGGGAACAACAAACACAACGTACTGCTCTGCCTGTGTTCTTTGTACCGTCTACCCTGTAATGGAGTAGCAGCACCTACCCGGCAGTGTACGAACTTAACGATCTCTGAGTTGGCGTGAGCTAGAAAGCTGAAATTTGGTGTGTGGATTGTTTAAGTCCATGAGTAGCACTAGGTTATTTTATTTTTTGTATGCCACGCCTCTTTTGCCCATGAACCGCTAAACAAATTTTTATTATCCAGTTTGAACTGAAATTTCTTAACGTAATTTTCCTTAATTTAACAGTTAAGAAACTCAAAGTATTTAGAAACTTTTCTGTAAGTTTAATTATAATCGGCCTACAAATCAAAGAGTTATAAGCATTCTAGTAATAAGGGTCCTAGAGCGGGGGCAAATAGTTTCCAAGCAGTCAGCTATCTCAATGGGTATTTCACAGTCTCTTGTGCTCGACTGTACTTTTCTTATATTTTTTCCATTGATTCCACCACCGCAAGCAGCCAACAACAACCACCAATAATGGCGCACGGCATTATAGCGTGGTTCAATCAAATTAAAATGAAAATTCTCTAATGGCTTCATTTCTTGCTGTTGTTGTTGTGTTAGCTGCCTCTGCTGTTGCTGTTTTTGGGTGAAAGCAAATTGAGTTCAACTTATTTCTATTAACCTGCTGTGCTCTCTGCCCATAAATCATCCATGGCACGCAATGAAAGCCACTCCGAGCAGCCTTCACTTCGAGCTCCCATTGGGCACCGTCGAGTGTGGCATGCAACGTGAAAATGTGGCATGAGTTATGAAAATGTATCTACCAATGCGAGCAGTACTTGGAACACAGTCGTTATCATTAAATAGAAGACAGACAGACTAAGTTCAATTAACTAACTGTAATATATGACATCTTCCCACTTAACCATAAATATTGGGTATTATTGGGAAGACTTTAATTTATCACAGTAAATAAAAACAAGAAGAGAACTTTAGAGCTTAAAATAAAGTACAAGAACTTTAGCAATTCAAAGAAAAATAAAAAATATTATAAAGTTTAATAGTTGTATTTACTTTTAAGAATAATGAAGAATGAAGAAATGGTATGTGAGTTTTAAGCATAAGGAAACAGTCTTTAAGTATAGGGGGAGCAAAAAAAAATATAATACAAAATAGCTTAAAGATAAATATAGAGACTTGCAGTTTATTAATTTGCAATTATTAAATATATTACAGTGGACTTCAGTCAGTCATCTTACAAAAAAAAGTGGTCAAAATAATAACATACAAAAATCAAAAATTAATAATAATAAAATTGAATAGTAAGAAAAAACTTTATTATTTTAATTTTACTGTAAATAAATGTGTTAAAAAATATATACATTTTTATTTACTGCTCATTGACGACTCATTCAAAAATTATGTTTATTTAAATGCCTGTATAAATTTTAACAGAGTGACGAAAACTTAAAGTGATCCCATAAAACCTTTGGATATATTAATATACTATACTTATACTACAGATAGATAGATTTCTTTAATTACACATGAGATACATTAAATAGTTAGCTACAGATACATTGCTAGAAAACTTAACTCATTACGCAGAATAGTTAGTAGGTCAAGTAAAATGTAATAATTCTAACACATGCTCACCATTACAATTACTCCATTAATTATAGTTAATACTCCCGGCCTTAACTGTTTGCCGACATTACTCATACGCACCGCAGAGCAGAATTTATGAATTGTTTGGCCTATTAAATTTACTTACAGCTTCAGTTACAGCCTAGTTAAACACATCCGATCTTTTGTTGGCACTACAAACTTACTTTAGTTACATTTGCAAATATATAAAAATGTATATAAATATTCGCATTATGTGCACAATGACAACATCGTGTCTCTCGCTTGGCAACTTTATTTCATTTACCATTTACCATTTACCGTTTACCGCTTTTTTGCTGCCTTTTTTACTCACCTTTGTTTACCAATATGGCCAGACATGAGTCATTATAATAACTGGCAATCCATAATAATTCATTGTAGCCGCAGTTCCCGTTGTTGTTGGCTTTTGTATTCGCATGACCAAACCGAAGGTTCAGAAATGACAGCAACAACAACGACGACTACATCGAGGCCATTAGCAATCATGGCTACTGGCGCTGAGGCTTAAAAAAAGAGGCTTCTGTTGTGGATTGGTCGAAACGGCGACAGACACTCGAAAATGCCGAACATTATTAATTATCACTGAGAAAACAAAAACGAAATAAATAAAATTATATTTTATTATTTTTGCTGTTTGGTGACACGATCAAACAAAAAAAAAAACACTCGAAATATTCCACACTTCACTTCAAGCTGATAATTGACGCACATGGCTTTTGATTTGGCCAAAAAGATTTCAAATTGGCTGTGATTTATTTTGAATGTTTTTTCTTTTGTGGGTGGAAACTTGAGGAGTAGCAAGAAGTAACTGCAGGAAGTGTCGGGCGTGTGTGGTGACCCGATACTACTCTATATGCTGTTGAGTTGTGTTGAGTTGTGCACAACTGATTGTTCCTATCAACAAAGTGATTTTTCCTATCGTTGTCGCATATAATACAAATATATATATATATATAGTAAACATATCGAATATCTGAGAATAGATAGTGGCCTTAGATAAGTTAACGTATCTTAACAGAGATTTCACACTATCATACGGATAGCGACAGCAACAGGCCCCCAAAAAAACAAAAAAAATATGTAAGACTTCCCTGAGAGCAACAGAGATAGACTGCCAGAGTGAGAGGGGGAGAGTGAGATACAGCTGCTCCTTAACCTACTCCAATCGGAGTCTATATGTCAGGCGATAACTCGACCATATCTGGTGCTGTGCAAACATCTAGGGCTTAGAGCCCGTATCACCCAATGGGCCATACTTCATTTGCTTAACCGATAATAATAACAATAATAATACCCATTGGGGTATGGGTCTCCTACCCCCTCTCTCTCCCCCTGTGACGTTGCCAATTTTCTTTCTTTTCGGTGACCTAGCTAGATAAAAGTATCTAATCTTGGCTTTTGCAGCAATACTACAGATATGCCACCGTATTTATAAGATAATGAAGATTTGCTATCAATTTTGTTGTTATTGTTGCTGCTGCCGGATAGGATATCGGTATCAGTGCGTAACATTTTTCTGGTATCTCTTGGGCTTCCCCACAAAAATCAACCGGGTCTCTAATTGTATGACTCGGTCTGGAACTGGGTCTGGTTTGGGTCTGCCTCTGGGTCTCGGCCTCGGTTTCGGTCTGATTCTTGTGCTGCTTCTGGTACTGTCGCCTGGCTGCTCTGTATCAGTATATCAGTGTTTGAACTGATAATGTCCCAAGATAATAAGCGATAATAATTTGAATTTTTCAGTAATTCCTTAAGTTTGGACGCCCAACGTTGTGGAATCTAATCACAGTTGGTGAGTGTAACTGGGATTTTCAACATGGAAACATTGTTATTTTCAAAACGCGCTCGCAGCATATTTAAAATATTCTCCAAAAATCACTTAAAACTCAAGCACAAAGAGAAAAAATCTTTAATTATTTTGAATATTCAGAGAAGTGAATTAATGTGATTTATTGTATACTCGTGTATGAACTTTGTTATCAATAATGCAATGCAAAAAGTGTTCAAAATGCAGTTGATATCATATAAATATTATTAATATAATGCCATCCGCTTTGTGTGTTATTTGCATAATATGTGAACCTTTTAAATGATTCATATCTAAATGGTTTTCTCTTCAATTAAATCAGACTGTGCCATAAATTCCTATTTAAACTTATTTATTTGATTGCACTGCGGTAAATGCAATTCATTTTAAATACAAAGTTCAAGTTACCCAAAATAAACAGCAACCGAAAAACCCCAAAAATAAAAAAAATTTCTCACTTTTCAAGTGCCACTTGAAATTGCAAATAACTGTTCAAATTAAATACACAATCTTACCTTCTTTTGTGGCTTTCAGATTAGATAATAAGGCGCTTTAATTAAGTGCCTTCTAGTAAATATTTGCAAAAATTACAGCAAAGGGTACAAAGTTCTTAAATTTAGTTCGATTTTATGTTTCTTAATTAAATACATAATTCATATCAATCTGTGCCCTTATATAATCGTAATGGCAAATTAAACACTTTGATTAATTCTTTTCACAATATTTTAATTAAAGTAGCGCTGCCTAAAGTAGGCACAGCTGTAGCATACGCCATACCCTAGCAACGAGATAGAAGTAGGGAGGGAAGAAGGAACATTTTGGAATAAAAATAATTGAAATGTATAAGAAAAACGTATTTAAATAGGTATTTCATGGGGTTAAAAAGTTTGATTACTAAAAGTAAATGCTTAAAACCTTTAAAAGCTTTATAAACATATATATTAAGAATATTTTTTATTTTTAAAGCTACAAGTTTCGATAATTTAAAACAGAATGATTCGGTTTATTGCTTTATTCCCCAGCTACAACAAGATTATTTTTAAACATTGTTTGGTATTTAAATTTTTTCGAATTTCAAGCTCTGGAAGTTGATGTTCTATCCTAAAATTCTCTTTATTTTTAGCTTATGTTCTTATTAAAAACTCTTTCGTCGCTTTTGTCATAATAAAACTGGTAAATATAGCTTAAAATAGTTAAAAGACAGCAGTGGGTACGTAGAACTCATCCCCTTACTTTTTTGATTTCAATTATTTAGCTAGAGATTCAAGGCGTTTTCCAAATTTCCAAAAGGTTTTAAAGTTACTCAAAGCTACAATATGAATGAGCTAAGTCTTTGATTCGTTTCTTTTTCTGCAGCAGCCTAAGCTACCCCTAGCTCTGCCTGCAGTGCCAGGGTATGTCGCGTTGAACAATATTGTGCATGTTGAAAGTCTGTCTTCAGAGTTCAAATTGCCAAGAAGTCGTCGTCGTTGCTGTCGCTGTCGTTTTGGTGACAAGCCCGTGTCTACATATTTTCATTTGAGTTGATGTGTTGCGCCTTCTTGCCGCATGCCCCCTGCTATATATATATCGTGTCGACAGTTGCTTCTTCTACTTTGTCTTCTTCTGCTTCATTTCATTATCTTAAGTACACATTTTGAAGTACAAACGTCAGTTGGCGATAACGCGCAACGAACGTAACGAGGCAAAGCAAGACATCAGCCAAGCAACTGTGGCAGGCAAGTCAACAAAAGTAACAACAGCAGCAACAACAACAACAGCAACAACAATAATCAGAGCAATGAATTGTTGTTGTTCCTGTTGCTGTTACTGCTCTAAATACAAACTGTTTGCACAACAAAACCAAGAATTTTCACTCAACTTACAATTTCCTTTTGATTTTCCACTGGCAACCCAAAAAAATGTTGCATGTATTTGTCGTATTCTAGACGGAATTTGTGGCAAAGTGAATCAACATTTAATTAGGCACACCACATCATGCACTTTTCTTGTATCTGTCAGATACATACTGTATCTACACGCCGGTATTCAGTATGTTGTATGTGTGTGTGTGTGTTTTCATGTTTTGCTGCTTTCTTTTACTTTCTGCATATGGTAAATACCATTATCAAATCATATTATCTTATTTATAAGCATTATCGTGGCCACAGATACAGATTGCCTATCTATGGCAATGGCCATGTAAAAAAAAAACATATATATATATATAAAATATCTTACTGTGCGGTTATTTCGTTGCTCGCCACAGTAAGTTTTGCACTTTCCATTTAAACACGCATCATCGTCGTCGTCGTCGTTGCCGTCAAAAAAAATAATTATAAAATAATAATAATATAATAATAAATAGACGACACTGAGCGCCGTGTCCATAAAATGACAAAAACAGCGCCAAAAAGGGGAAAAAACATTCCAAGTTCTAATAAAAAATAAAAAAAATAGTGTCATAAAAGTTGAACGTTGAAGCGCAAAATTAACTCATCATAAATCGTAATAACTGTATGTGTCAGTGTGTACACACTGGCAAGCATATAAACTCGTGTGCGTCTATAAGGGCATGTGTGTGTGTGCGAGAGAATGTGAGCTGAGCTAATGTCTAAGAACAGCAAAGGGATTTGCTGTAAAATTTGACTGACTAAAGATAGAAAACTGTGACAAATTTTCAATTCCTAGTTCGGATTTCCAATGTGGGAAATTGTATATTAAGTGTAGTTAAGACCAAGGAATTATTTGCTATAAGACTACGTGCTGTTTATAGAATTTGCAGCATAGCTTGCCAAAGCTACACTACAACTTATGCATCTCTGCCCAAATTATTCCATTGGGACTTGATTACCATTAACTAAAAGAATTTCCCAGAAATTAGTCCCACAGAAATAACCGCTGCCTGCATTCAGTTATTCATGTACACACATATACATACATATGCACAACTAAGCAAAGCAGCTCCCCACACCCTTATGTACAACGCCTATACATATGCATGTGTGCGTACACACACACGCGCGCTCTGTTCAGTGTGCTGCTGCTGAGCTGCTGCTGCCGTCTTTGTTGTGGTTGTTGTTCTTGCTGCCTTCGCGCGTGTGGTAACTTTTGCGCCATTTTGAATCAAGATGGCGACAACGATAAAGCCTTTCAGCAACAACACTTGCTCTGCTTGTACTTTGCTGCTGCTGCGCTGCTTGCTGTACTCGTTGTTCTCCCACTTCTTAGTGTTGTTTTTGTTTTTTATGCCGTCGCATTTTTTCATTCCTTTTTGTTTTTCTGTTGTTTTTTTTTTTGAGCTGTTTTTTTTGTGCACTTTAATGAAGTGGCGCTCTTGTCGTTGATTGTGAAGTGCTGCCACACGCATTGAAGTGCTGTTAAAATTGGCAGCTTCTAAGATTTATTTAGCCAACTAACTGATCCCATAGCTGAACAGCTACTAAACTCCACACAGATACGGCCATTAATAATTGGTTTGCAAAAAAATATCAAAACTGAAACAGAAACAGAAATCAAAACAATGAAACTATATCTTATCATGCATATACAATATGATATCATGTAAGACGATTTCTTGCACATGCTATATGTATACGGTGGGGTGGGGCAGGGCATTATCATCACATTATCTGTGCAGTGCAAGACCAAAACATTGATATCAACCATGACCCAGCTCCAGTTTCTGTTTCAGTTTCAGTTCTTGCAATCTATTAAATTTGAACAAAAGTTATAGTGCAAAAATCTCTTCAATGACCGATTAGAGTTGTATTATAAGCAAGATAGTAAAATAACTAAATGTGTGTATAGTTGTGTGTGTGGGGGTGAGTGGAGGAAAAAGTCAATTATTGCTGGGTAGACCGATTAATCCCGCCAGCAATATGTTTATCAAAGTGACTATTTTAATGTTTTATTTATCTAAAGAATTGAACGATTTGTGGAGGGCATAGTGGGAGTGGTAGTGATATTGGTAGTGGAAGTGGTAGATGGGTGCTGGGAAATGGGGCCTCTGGCCAGGTGACTTTGCCGTGTTTGCTGCTCTTATCAGCTATCAATCAAAACCCATGCAGCCCATGCAACACTCTCATTCACATGGGGCACACACTTGAACACTTGAACATTGCACGAGCTGACTGACAGTTCCCCAAAGTCCCCGGCATGCGAGACTTTTGTACAGTCACGTAGTCAGCGTTATTTCGCTCCCACTACCCATCCACCCCACCACACTCCCTCCCTCCCTTTCTCGCTCTCTGGCAATAAACAAAAACACTTTTGCCACATAAATAATGACATTTTGTTATTGTTTTTGTAACGCGTGACTCTAATAAAAAAAGCAAATGTACTGAAACTTTAATCACTAGAAAAAAGAGCAAAAATCAAATATAAACAGAGAGTGGGATAGAGAGAGAGAAAGAGGGTGAAGAATAGAGGGAGACAGAGACTGTGAGTACAGCCAAATGCGTACTCGGCAATGCGACTCTTATCTAATCAAACGGAAAATGCTGCTTTCGTAAATGGCGGCATATAAAAAAAATAATAATATTCCTCAAGTATTTGTGTATGTGTGTGCGTGTGTGTGTGTTCGTAAGCGATTGTGTGCATTCATAACTGGGCTAGTAACTAAGCGCCAAGCACTTGATATTTAAATCATTCACAAATTTATTTCGAAATTATAATACAAATGAAAAAAACAGAATCTATATATTCTTTTTAAATCAAACGTATCGTACAGCTCAATAAATAAATGAACTTGTAACTTTTTTGGCTGTAAACTTCCTAGTCAAAATCTCTTCTACTACTTATAAAAATAACAATTTATTTTAAGTTACAAAAAACTCTCAAGTAGGAATATGAAAAGTGTAAAAGCAATTTCGCCTTTTTAATAACATTTCTCAAAATGGTTTAGGCTCTAAAGTAACTTGACAGTTGTTCTGATTTTAAATTCCCATTATTTCTTATATTTCCCTAACATTTTTAAATATAAGGGATTTTTCGAATTTTCAACATATACATTTGAATGCCCGCCCAAGAGTATGCAATACTATTTTAAACAATAACAGCGCATCGACAAGAGCCACCAACTGCGTTAACATTCTGTTAATACATCATTTTAACAGAGGGCGCGCAAATTATAGTTTCAAATATGTTGATAGAAATTTAAAATTCAGTAACAAAACAGTAGACTGCAAAAATTACTTCAAAAAAAAAAAAAAATAAAATTGATTGATCACTTTATTCTTACCTAATTTAAACGTATGGAAACTATATATCCCAAAGAATGCCAAAGAAAATTTAGCTGCTGACAACTGGCTAGACGCTGTTAATTATAACATTTTCAAAAAGTCCCACTATTAAAACGGCCACTTGCATTAAATATACCACTGTAATGAATGACATCAGTATAAAAGGATTTTAGAAACAGTCTGTATGATCTTTTATCAAACTTTAAAAATCAATACTAATAAATTAATAACTATACAGTTTTGGATACTTGTCATTTATTTGTTCAAAAATAATAATAATAATAATATTAATATTGCAAAGTGAAGTAAAAAGTTGTACATAACTAAAACTTAATTTGGCTTTAAATATTTATATAAAAATAGATAAATTATTAACTAAATTTGCATGAGATTATTTTGTTGTGTTTTTGTCTTTTTGTTTTTGTAGTGTTTTTAATGTTTTTCTTGCTTTTTCAAAATTTTTTCGTAAATATTTAAACATAAATTTCTATTTATAATTTGATGTTTGGAAATCTCAAAAGTTATTTATAATTATGATAATAACAAATGTTATATATTACTATTGGGTTTAGCAACAAACAAGAAAACCCATTAAATTTGATTTTAAATTTAAATTTAAATTTTACGCTTTAGACATTTCGCTAAACAAAATTAAACTAAATTTTTTAAATAACAAAACTCGAGTAGTTGTGGCTTAATTGGAAATGTCAAATCAATTCGAAGACGTGAGAATGTGTGTGTTGTTTGGAGTGTGTGTGTGTGTGTGTTTGTGTGTGAGTTCTTAGAGAACATTAAATTGTCTTTGTGCAGTTGGAAGTGCTTAAAACTAATAATGGATTAAAGTTTCTTTGGAGCTAGTTGGTATGTGAGATTTAGTGGGTAACAACAATATCTTTGGTCATGACAATGCGATTCAAAATTCAAATTTTCTCAGCTATCACTCCATTTTGACGACAGTTTCTCGCTCAACGCCGTATTTGCGTCCAAATTCATGTAGTTGCTGCTGTGCCGCTGCATGCAATGCATAGCTGGCAATCTGTTGCTCCTGCTGACTAAGTGCAACATGTTGCTGTAGGTTATGTTGCTGCTGCTGCTGTTGTTGCTGCTGGCGATGATATGCTGCCAGCTCGTAGTGCTCATCGATTGATGTCGATCGACTGAGCAACATGTCATCATGTTGCTGCTGCTGCTGATGTTGTTGCTGCTGCTGCTGTTGTTGTTGCTGCTCCAATTGCTCGAGTTTTATGAGCGCTGGTTGATCCTCCTCCACTAGATGATTTAGGTAATAGGGAGATGAGGAGCGTCCTGTAAGCACCGACTTACACAAGGGCATCTCCGTCTGACCAAGCGTCTGTTGTTGTTGATAGGGATTTGGCAGATTGATAATGTTGCTGCTGTTGCTCAGTGAGGATTGTGTGCTCGATGCCGTTGTCTGTGTTGTTGTTGTTGTTATGGCAGATGATTGTTTGCTGCTGTTGCTGTTGGATGCCTCCGATTTGATGGCTGTGATCGATTTGAGCACAACTGCTGCTGCTGCAGTTGCTGCTGCCGTAATGGAGTTCGGCATCAGTTGCATAAGTTGCTGCTGTGCCAATAATTGTTGATCGCTGCTGCTGTTGTTGTTGTTGCTGCTGCTGCTGTTGGTCAATTGTTGAGCTTGCAGATATTTCTGTATAATTTGTTTGTTATTTTCATTGCTGTTGTTGTTGTTGTTGTGGTTAAATATAGTGTTGTTGTTGTTATTGTTGTTGCTGTTGCTGCTGTTAAGCCCTGTGGGCGATGGCGTTGAGTAAATGGAGTGTGACATGACTGATGTTGGTGTGGAAGGTGAGTGTTGCATGCTGCATGATTGCTGCTGCTGCTGCTGTTGTTGTTGCTGCTGCATGTTAATGGGCGACATTTGGTACGAGGATGTGGGCGACATGTCCAGACCATTACAGAGCTGTTGTTGCTGTTGATGTTGGTGTTGATGTTGTTGATGTTGGTGGGATGTGGCGTTCGGTGATAATGAGGAGGATGCCATGCTTTGTGGCGAACTGGCCGCCGATGAATGTTGTTCAGCGTTCAGCTGTTGCTGCTGCTGCTGCAGCTGTTGCTGATGATGTTGCTGCTGCTGCTGTGATGCGTATGACATGTATGCAAGTGGTTTCATTTCTAAACACACAACACAAGTAGCAAAGAGCGAGAGTGTGGAGAGAGGAGAGAGAAAGCAGACGTCACAAATTAGGCATGCGTGAGACACAAATGCGAATCAATGAATTTTATGTTCAATTTCTAATTCATCAACAATTTCATTAACTAATTCAATGCTCAACTCACCATCATTTACATCCATTTGCTGATTATGTGCATCCAGTTGCATTGCCACACTGTGACAAGCATTTGCATTGCTTGCAACCAAAGCAGCCGCCTGATTCGCACGCATTTTCTTGGACTTTTCGCTCTTGGTGCCCTTCGGTTTGCGCTTGCGTTTCTGCAGAACAAGAAAATAGCGGGAAATTTTAGTACGAGTTAAACAGGAGCAGTCGCTTAGCTACTCACCTGTATGGTGTCCTTCTTCATGGTCAGTGGACGCACTACGTTGTGCAGCTTGAAGTACAGTCCACAGGCATTGCAGACGGGCTCACCGCCGGGATTGCGACGCCACAGCGAAGTGTAGCTCGTCTGGCAGTTGGAACAGGACATGCCCGCACGTCTCGAGGCGCTCTATATGTATACCAAAGGATTTAAAAGTTAGTAAATGTTTGAAATGGGTATAAAAGTGTGTGTGAGTGGGTGTGAGTGGGTGTGAGCATACATTCTATGAGTTCTTTAGACTTGCTTTTGACATGGAACAACATTCTAACTCCATAAACAACAACTAAACCAAACTTCGATTAGTAAGTTTAAATATCAACCAATTTTCTAGGCATGCAACCAAACCAAATTTTTGAAACTAACATTATTTTATGTTATATATATAATTGTGCTTAAAAAAAAATATTAACTTTAATAACATTTTTGTTTTACATTATAATAATTAAAGTCGAACTAAAGTATCGAAATTAGAAGATTTTTAATACATAAATAAATAAATAGTTTATGATTTCATTTTATATTCCAGAATACTCTAGATTAACAATTAAAATTATTTTAAATATTTATAAGTAAAGATTTTATTTAAGGTAAAACAATTTTTAATTTATTTATTTTATAATCGAACTTATTGTTAACTTTAAAGAAACTTGAATAAATAAATAAAGAAATCAAGCAGTTATCAAGCCTATACTTTAAATAGTTTAAAATGTGCAGAGAGACAGTAAAATATTAGATAAGTTTAAGGAATTTTTCTAAAAGAATCAAATATTTAAAAAAAAAAATTAACAAAATATATTATTTTTAAAAAACTGGGTGTTCTATTAAATATTTTTGGATGTTGATAAATTACTTTATTCTACATTTAGAAAAATATTTAATTTCGGTAACATATTTTGTCTACTTTCTAAAATCATTTAAATAATTTATAGCTTAAATATTATAATAAAGAAATATTTTTATTTTTCTACATTAAATGCCCAAGAAATTATATTTTTCTATTTAGATTAAAGCACATTAAGTTGTATCGACTTTTAGTAAATCTGCGTTAGTTTCTTTAGCTTTTAAGTTCAACTACTAGCACTACTCGTTTTAGTTGATTTACGTTGGGGACTTTAGTAACTATTTTTAATTAGTTAGTTAGTTGTAAATTAAAGTTAATTTGTTTGGCATTCGGGTTGGTTTTGCTTGGTTTGTTACAGGTTGTTTGGTTCTGGTTTGGTTTTGGTTTCAACTTGGTTTGGTTTGGTTTTGATTTGGTTTGGTTTGGTTGGCTGTTGACTGTGGGCTACATTTATATATATATAGGTATATAGTCGTACTATATAGTTATATATTGGTATATACATTAAGGGGACGACCTACCAAGCGTCTCGAATTGGCGCGACTAACGTGCTCGTCGAGCGCCGTTGGAGTCACTGAGGACGTTGTTGATGACGTTGTTGTTCCGGCTATGGAACCGGAACCGGGACCGGGACCTGGACCTGCATTGGTACCGGTATTCGAACCGTTACCGGCCGAGTTGTTGGCATTTGTGTTTGCTGCCTTATTGCGGCTGCTTGTGGCCACATTTAATTGGTAGGACTTATAGAAATCCCCGCCTGATTCAGCGGCCACTGTAATAATGCAATTAGAATTTGTTTGTTGTAATGAAGGAAACTTTGTTGTTGTTGATTTTTTTTTTGGGTTTTTTTAAATAGTTTTTTTTTTTGGTTGTTTTTTGTTGGCATACAAAACTAATTAGCGCTTGACTAATATAATAAATTCAATTAATTTTCATTGTTATGCATTTCTTGGTTCCATATTTCCATATACTATAAATATTTAGTATTAAGATACAGATACAGATTCAGTTTCAGTTTCAGATTTTGTTCAACGAAAGAAGCGAGAACGTTGCACGCAGATCGGTGGATTTCTATAAGTTCTTATAGCCCATTAATTATCTTTTAACTTTTTTTTTTTTGGTTCGCTAGTCTCTACAGTTATGAGCAAAAATTTTGTTCCACACAAAAGCAAATGTTTAACTGATTGTTTTTTGGTATTTTTTGTGTATTTTTTTTTTTGTTAGTAATACTTGTGGTAGTTTTGTAGTGATAAATTGTGGTTGTGGTGTTGAAATTTACCAATCTTCTAGGCTGTTTTATAAGTGGTCGATTCATGCCGTTCATTTTATGATACAAGCCGCAAGCATTGCACAAATAGTGTCCTGTGTTATCCCTGCGCCACAATGGAGTCGAAATCGCACCACAATTCACACATTCTCGCCCCTCAGTGAAAAAATCGGCATCGAGTAATGCTTTGGGAATTTCAAATTAACAAATTAAATTTTCGGAATTTTTTTGCAATATTTTGTAATTTTGTTTTTTTAAGTTATGTGTGTGTGTATGTGTTTGCATTTGTATTTTATTTTTAGAGTTTATTATTATTGTAATTATTTGTATTTTTATGCTTTTATTTTTTTATTGTATTTAATTTAATTTGTTGTGTTGTTTTGTTTTTGGTTTTATTCTTTGACAAGAGTTGATAATTAAAAAATTAATTGAATTTATTATACGTTATACTTAAGAAGGGTAAGAAATGTGTAAATAAATGTTATACAAATATAATATAATTACAACTAACTTAGGTCTTTTTATAGCTGATTTCTGTATTGAAAATTGTATAATAAAAATTGTAGCAAAAGCAAAATAAAAAAAATATTTTTTTTTACTGATTTTCTATATAAAAAAAAAAAAAAAAAAAAAAAAAAAAAAAAAAAAAAAAAAAAAAAAAAAAAAAAAAAAAAAAAAAAAAAAAAAAAAAATGTTTCCCGTTTTTTCTGTGTGTTCTTTGTTGGTTTGTCCTTTTTTTTTTTTGTTTTGTTTTTTTTTTTTTTCGGGGGGGGGGGGGGGGGGTTTTTTCTGCTCGCGTCCTCTTTTATTTTTTGTGTCGTGTCTTTTTTGGTGTTTGGGGTTGTTGGGGGGGGGGGGGGGGGGGGGGGGTTTCGTCTCGTCTGGGGGGTGCTTTATTTTTTTTTGTGTCGGCCCGCCTCCTTCTTCTTGTTGCCCCTTCTTGCCAACTTTTAAACCCCCTTTACTCTTTTTTAAAGAGTACGGGGTCTAAAAATATATAAAATTGTAATTTTTTTGTGTTTTAATTTGAAAGGATATTAGAAAACTGCTTTCAGCTGTGCTCTTACTGCTTCTTAGACAACACAGTTGGCACCAATTGTTGCCATTGCTGTCCACTTTCTTGGTTTACACAGGTTACGCAAATAACTCGCGTCTATTTGGTGTGAAATTCTACCTAAAACTAAGCTAGACCTATGCCTATATCTATATATCTTTATACATATATATATTTGGTTCACTTACATGCTGTTAACGATGCCGATGCGGATAGATGTGCGGCATTGGCCAAATAACGTGCGGTATCAACGCCAGCAGCGCCGTCGACAGCGGCTGCGGCGGCAGCAGCGGCGGCTACAGCGCGTCCGCTGCGTATCACATTGGTCACCGCAGCGGCACCACCACCGCCACCACCGAGGGCACAGCCACCGCCCAATTGAGACTGACTGTTGCCACTGGATGCATAGCTAATTGGCTCATAATGACCCGACCAAGCGTCGCTCTAAAAACCAACAAAATCAGGGAAGAAAGAAGAAAACAAAGAAAGAAAATCAAAACAAATATTCAAAGGGAGGGCAGGAAAAGGTTATGTGGCTCAGTGCTGCCGGTATAGCTTGTAAAACTAGACAGATTTCTAGCTATTTGCAGAGATTGTCGACTTTTAGTTTTAACTTATTTATAGCCAGATTTTTTACTGCAGTTTTTGGCTATTTTTAGCTAACAGAATCAAGTCAAGATGCTAAAAATTTCGCTAGTTTTGAATTTCTGGCTATTGTTTTCCAAAATCTAGCTTGAAACTGCGGGCAGCACTGTTGTAGCTACTGCTCGACTGTACTTACATGTGTGCGGTAATTGGTCAGTGATGCGTAACCAGCACGTTCAGCGCTAGTGACAGAACCATTGGCCACGCCATTCCCGTAGCCACCAGCACCGCCGCCAACACCACCACCGCTCGTTGGTGCAATGCGCTGAAAGGCTGGCAATGTGCCACCGCCACCGCCCGCTTGCCGCTGTGGCTGCTCTTTGGTGATCCATAGCCGTCGTCCAGCAAGGTCGCTCCAGTGGTTGTTGACCCACTGGTGTGGAGCAAACCCACGGGACCCGGACTGCTGCTGCTGGAATTGTGATGTTGGTGGTGTTGCTGCTGCTGTTGTTGTTGCTGCTGTTGATGCTGGTGATGTTGCTGCTGCATGTGGGTGGGGGAGGCCACTGTTTGCATGCCGTACTGCATACCACTGGCAGCGGAGGCAAGTAAAGGACCTGCATAGACGGAGCTGGAAATAAAATCAAATATATAAATTTATAACAATTTAAAAATAATTTACATATATTCAGCTATGTTTATTTTTAGATTACCTATAACAGTAGTTTTTCAAGTACATGTTATTGTAGTTGGAGAAAAACATGTTGTAAATGTTTATTTTACTGTTTTGATAACTTAAACTAAATTAATTTCTCAGTTTTACACTTTCGGCGCGTTTAAAATCGCGCGTTTTATGGGCGGTTTTTGTACAGCTGCTGTCGCTGCTAAAAGTAAGCAAACTGTTAAGAGGCTTAAGTTAAGCTGTTAAATAACATTGCGTTGCATTGTTTACGTTACAGAACTGTAAGTTTTATGTTCTGGTTGTTGTTGTTGCTCTACTTGGACCACCAGCGTCCACTTCTGACTTTTGTATGCTCTTAAGGAGTTATGTGTGTGTGTCTGTGCATGTGTGTTAAAGTGTGCAATCCATAAAAGTTTTAATTAAAAAATAAAAGTTGTTGCTGTTTTTGTTTACTCGACTCGAATTCCCCTACAAAGCTTGATTGATCAACGGTAGCCTGTGTAAATATTTTCGCTACACTTGTGTCGCTTGAGATTTTCGTAGCATAAACAAATCAGCGGTATACACAAAAAATTGCTAACTTGACGAGTGGCTGTATGTGTGTTTGTATGTTTGTGTGTATTGTGGAAGTTCGGGAGTTGACAAAGAGAGTCGAAGAGAGCGAGAGAGTCCTATAGTAAATTTTCTCTTACGCACCGAGCAGAGCTTTCAAACACTCACACACACACGCACACGAATAGACGCAACAGGTGGCGAAATAATTTACTTTGCACACAAAAACAATTGAAAATTCTTAATAATTTTGTTAATTCTCCATTGTCTTTTACAACCCTTTAACTGGCAAAATAATTCAAAATACAATTATTTTAAGGCTGAGCACGATTAAACGATGGCGATGACGATTACAAACAAACAACGGCGACGACGACGATAACGATTAACTAAAGCTCCCCGCAAGGCGATTGGGAAAAAGGAAAGCGACAATCGAGAACTTTTAAACATGTGTAGATTTTTTTTAGCATATGTTTAAATATATTTGTATATATATATATATTTTTTTTTTTAATCTTTTCACTGCCAAAATAAGTCAACTGATGAACTGGTCAGACGATACAACAACCGAAACGGGGCACGCGCGTTTGCATAATGACTTGAGTCGGGTTTAGTTTTATGCCAATGCAGTTGACGCTCACTTGCTGCCGACTTCGTCGCTGCGTCGCCAGTTAACTGTATACTGTGCTGCTGCAGCGGCGACGGCAGAGGCGATGGCAACAGCGACAGCGGCTGCTGTGCAAAAACAAATCTAAATAAGATGCGCACAAAAGGTAATCGTACAAAATTATATAGCGAAAAAGCTTACATGTGTAACTATTTTTATGCACATGCATGTAAAGCAGTGCCAAGGGGAAAACAAACAGAAAAGCGCTACAAACATTTTTAAAAAAATCCACTAAAAAAGTATTGTACGAAATAATAAGATACTATTTAGCTTAGTAACACCAATTGAAATAAACCCCTTGTGCTGACAAACGAATAAAAAGATTTTGATGATAAAAATGGAATTAAATTTAAAAAGAATAAATTTTAGATCAAAAAATGCTTGTAGAGTATAGAATTTTTTAAAATAAGTACTTGAGATATATGTATATTAATGCCTATAGTGTGAATATATAAAACAAATTTCAAGCTTTGAGCCCAACTAAAAAGTATCTTTTGCTTGCCAACCACATATCTGAGTACTATATTGACATAGTTGTAATTTGTAAACTATTTAAGGAATTTCTATATACATATAAATATATATCAGGGAACTTTATTTGACAGTCGCTACCCAATTATTGCAGCTATGCACACGCGCACTGATAACTGATAAGAACGACAACAATTGCAACAACAACAACTGAAAAGAGCATGACAAATCTTTGAATATAACAATTAAAATTGCCATATACTATAACTACGCTATAATAATATAATATAATATAGTATGGTATACTTTATAAATATATGTGCAATATATGAGATGTCGCACGCTGTGTTTGGCAACGTTCTCAGTTGTATATAGGAAGTACCAAGACAATAAAAATGCACGATATTATTTTATCGTTGTTCACTCAGTTGTTGTTGTTGTTATTGCTGTTGCTGCTGTTGCTACACATTGTTGCTGTTTGCTGCAGGTGAGTATTTCGAGCAGACTTCTTGTTCTTCTATATGGAAGAATATGTGAGCTTAGCGATGTATCTCGTATCTTCTTCTGGTTTCTACCCAACAAAACTGACCAAAAGTCACATACAACAGCTCGTCACAGAAAACCACACTCTGTCCGATCTGTCCAATTAGGCCCAGAGCAGTTGTTCGGGCTAATTGAGTAGCCAAAAGAGATAAAGAGATTGTGAGAGTGACAAGAAAGAGAGAGAAAGTCGCTGAGCTTAATAAGTAACTAAACACCATAGAAACATTTTTAAGATTTGAGGAAGTTATTTTAATAAACAATGAAAATTTTTGAAAAACTTTTAACTTGATCGGAAAATATTTAGATTTATTCAATTAGCATAATGCACTGAAATATTTAACGAAAAGACGAAGAATTCTGTTGAGGAAAACTAGCTAAATCTACTTTTATTTTCCAAAGAAATCAATTTTTATATAAAATATTGAATCAAATTAATTATATTTTTTTATAAATTTAATAAATGTTTGCAAAAAGTTGACTATAAATAATCGAGTGTTGTTTTTAAATAAATTCATTAAGCCTACTGCATGTTATTTATTTTATTGTTAGCTTTATAACTTATTATAAGTAAAAAATAATTGCAAATTAGTTGTAACTTGGGAAAGTACAAAAGTAGCACACTAAAAACACCGTTAACTCTAGTAATGTCGTAACGCCATGAAGATTTATTTGTGTTTATTTATGTATTGGTATATGCAAAACACGTTTTCCAATTAAAAGAAAAGGGGAAAAATAATTTACTTAAAATACAGAGAGATAGAGAGAGAGAGGGAGGAAACACCTACCCAATTGGCATTGTGCGGGTCTTTGGAGCTTTTCGGCCAACGATAAAGGGTTAGAGGCTCGTCGTATCGGTTTCTCAGGGTAGCCACCTCAATCGAATGCTAAATGCTGACTCAGCTGTGGCTACCCTGAGAAGTTGTAGCGAAATTGAGTTGTTAGAAGTATTTTTTTTATAATTTTGTTACAATTCGTTTTCTATGTCAAAATTTGGCTTTAAGTTACTCAGTTGTCTCAGTCGCAGTCTCAGTTCCCTTATAGAAGTCATAGGTAGTGCGCTTAGAAACCCGGCGGTATCCTCACACACTCACACTCGCTTGGTTGTGCAACCGAATATGCAGAACAAGTTTAAAAAATGCGCTTGAATTGCATTTTGCATGCACTTCTCATTCGAACGGTCGTTTTGTTGTGTAGTGTAAAAATGTAAGTGTAGTGTAAAAATGCGGGTCATGCCCCCCTTTGGCATGTGTGCCACACTTGAATAATTTTCGTGTGTGTGGCACGTGGCACGTGCGAAGCCCAAAACGCTAATAAAAATACACGTGTTCAAAGATCGTTTTAGCCATCAGTTTTTACACTATTTTGGCTATTTTCTGAGGGCCAACTTTGCGTTGGTTAGTCAAGCAGGCAAATAATAGCCGATGAAATAAGTGTGTGTGTGTGTTTGTTTATAGCCCCTAATTTGTGATTCAGTCAACTAGACTATGTGCAACTTGGGGGCAGTCTCATGACTCAGCAATGCGATCAGTGATCGTTTACCCAAAGTGAAGCTACTAATACACACAATTAACAACACCAGTGACTGCATTTGTGCTCACTTTTGTTTTGTTTATGAAATTGGAGCGATCGTTTATGATATTTCTGCTTGAATCTGCCTTTTTTTCGGCAGGCACTGTAGCAGTGAATGACTGACAGACAGACAGACTGAAAGACTAACTGACTGAGTGAGTGAATACCGCATCTCTAAATTCGCTAAATGCGATATTGTAAACGAATTTGTTGAAATACTCATACATAAATATGGTACACAAACATCAATTTTTTTTCTGAGTTTTCTTTGTTTTGATCCGCTACGCTGACGATCAATGCCAGGGACCTACTATATAGAAGCGGAAATAGTTCTATATAGAAAATGTATAACGTTGCTCAATGAAGATACAAAATGCATTAGAATTAATACGACTTTTGATTGAAAAGATTATTGCTAATAAACTACAGATCTTATACAGCAATATCGGTAGAATCTGTAGTTTCAAAAGAAAGCTGGAAATGTTCTTTATAAAATAATTATATACCAAATTTTTAATTCAACTGATTAAATTAGTTTTGTCTAAAAGTTTACCATTTTTTACTACACTGAACTCTTATAAAAAGATCGTTTAGGATCGGCTATGAAACATATAGAAATTTGATGAAATATTGCAATTAATTAATTCATTCATGTTTTAAACCAAAATTAAAAGTCAACTGATTCAAGTACAAACCTGCCCCACTAATTGCATTAATTTTGAAACATGTTTCCACAGACATAATGAGTCGTATATGTATATGTACACATACATATATGTAAATGCAGTTCAACGGTTTTGCGTAAATAAACCAACTGTATAAAAACAAATGTCGAAAACATTCCAAAGTCAGGAAAAGAACAAAAAAGAATAAAAAACAGGCACGAAAAACACTTAATAACAGAAGAAAAAAAAAGAATGAAAATACTGAAAGATGCACAACATGGAACAGATTTGTTTAGGCGAACTATAGGAATGTATATAAATATTTTATATATATGTAAAGAGGGTATTTACTACATACATACATACATAGAATGCAAACCACCTGAGAATGCCAGAAGTGAATGTATTCAAAGTTCTACAGAGTCAGGTGGAAGTCAATGGGCGTTGCTGGTGGTACTGCAGTGGGGGAACGAAGGTCTGGATCGAAGTCTAACAACAATTGTAACAATTGTGACATTTGTGCTGTTTTTCTGTTGTTGTTATTCATTATTATGACGAGCTAATATAGAGAAAAGTTACAGAAAACAAGAGAAAGAAGCAGAATACGAAACAGAAGAAAAACATGAATCAGAAACCGACCAAAAGCAACAACGACAAACGATCGCTGCTGATCATGACTTTTGGTTGTGCGAAACGTTGTAACGGCGCTGATTTTTTTCAACGAAAGGCACGTGCGCATCGCAGTGGGGTTAATAATGAGCTCATTTCACTTGAGTAGGTAAAGGGGTGAATAGACAGGGGGTGGGGGTAACTCACCTGCTCTGCAGCACGGGGCTGAGCTGTGTGGTAAAATAGCTGCCATGCTCCGGTGAGAGGCTGCCGTAGCTGTCCCTGTGCAAACCGCTGCTTGGTGGCGCTATAGGTGTTAACTGTGTGAAGCTGTGCAGCGTTGCCACATCGCTCGCATGGGCGGACAGTGTGCGTGATGGAGAGGGTGAATCCGCACCAACCGAACTGGCGGAATTATTATGATGATGATGAAGATGTTGCTGCTGTTGATGATGTTGCTGCTGCTGCTGTGGTAGAAGATGATGCAGATGCTGCTGCTGCAACAATTGCTCGTGTGTCATTGAGTAAATTGCTGCATTTGCATCCTTGAGCACTTGCAGATCAGATGATACCGATTGTAGCATATGATAGTTGGAACTGTGATTATCATCAAAGCATTCATCTTTGAGAGTATCATGTATCACTTCATCAATGTTGGGTGTAGTGTGGGCGATAACCGAATTGGCAGCAGCCACTGCGGCCACCGCGGCATGTTGCAACTGATGGTGATCACCAGCACCGCCGCCACCACCACCGCCATAGACGCTGTGGAACGTAAAGTTGTTACGCATTATGGAATCCGTGCTGCTGCTGGCGCTGTGCTGCTGCTGTTGTTGCTGCTGCTCGTAGAGATGATGAGGATGGTATGGAAAGTGCAGCAAATGCTGTGAGGCAGCCAATGTATACAGTTCACTCTTCTCCTGCTGCTGTTGCTGAGTGCTTTGTTGTGAAGCCGCCGCTGCGGCTGCAACTGCTGCTGCTGCTGCTGCACTGCTACTGGTCAAATCGTAGGCACAATTGTTGTAGGCCAACCAGGCTTGTTGTGGTTGCTGTTGTTCCTGCTGTTGTTGTTGTTGCTGCTGCTGCTGCTGTTGCTGTTGTTGCTGGCTCAACAGTTGATGCTGCAAAAATTGTTGCTGCTCAAATATTTGCTGTTGTTGCTCGACTTGTTGCAATTGCAATTGTTGCTGCTGCTGTTGTTGCTGCTGGTGCTGATAGTTGGTTATTATCACTGAATTGTTTAGGCCACGATAATTCAATGGTAGCTCTTTTGTTGTTACCGTTGTTTGTTCTTGCTCATTTGTTTCACTTTTGATTTTGTTGTCAACACTTTCACTCGCGTCGTTTTGCTGATTAATATTTATCACTACAACCGGCAAATTTGTTGTTGATATTGTTGTTGCTATTGCTGTTGTTGCCGTGCTTTCGTCACTTATCTCACTTTTGCACTTATCAATGATTTTGTAACTTTTATCGCTAGTTGTTGCTGCTACTGTTATTGCTCCTGTTGTTGTTTCTGTTGTCGCCTCGCTTGTCTCAATCTTCGTCTCGCTCTCTGTTTTGGGCTCGACTTTATCTTGATTATTATTAGCCGCTTCGTCTGCATTAACTCTGCCAGTGACGTCAGTATTGTCGTTTTGCTGCTGGGACTGCCTTACATTCTCATTCTCATTGTCGTCATAAACAAAATCATTCAACGCTGTCGCACAAATCGTTAAATTTACAAGTGTTGTTGTTGTTTCCGGTGTCGTCGCTGATGCGATCGGTTGTGCCGTGGTAACCGTTTGCTTAGCTGGCTCGCTGGCAACTGAAGTCTGAGCCTTCGACTCAAATGCCGACGATAAATTCGCTGTGGCAAGCGACGATAGCGACGTCGACGTCGCTGCTTTTGTTCGCAGCTCATGCTGTTGTTGTTGCTGCCTACGCGCGTCGACGTCGACGTTGTCGTTGACGTCGTTCTCCTGCGCCTCTATTGCCGTCTCTTTCACAACCACAAACTGTTGCGCTTGACCAAATGCTGTGACTGTTGCATTTGATCCTGTTGCCTTTTCGCCTGCACCCTTTTGCACTGCTTGCTTCTTGATATTATTGGATTGGGCTTTGTTAATTTTCATTTTAACAGCATTTGTTAATAAACTATTGGATAAACGCGGCACCCCACTACTCTTATCCTTTTCCTTGCCTCTGCTGATCTTTGTCATGTCTGGCAATGTACACTACACACAAAACAAACGACCTGAAAACTTTCCAAGTTGAGCTTTAAAATTCTAGGCAAGCTCACTTGCCTAGACGTTCTAATTATTCCGCGCTGACCGACGTACGTGTCCGTGTCCGACGCGTTTTTTATACAAACTGAGCTCAAAGCAGACGCTTAATTTCAAAACGAACAAAAATCATTTTTAAAAAAAAAAAGTGTTTTTAAAACGCCACTATAGAAATACCCATGTGTGCGTGTGTGTTTGTGTAAGCACTGACTTACATACATCTATGTACTTGGAATAAGCACAAAAGCAAATCCCAACATCTCAAAGTCTCTCTCCTCGCTCTCTCTCTCTGTTTCGGTTTAAAATGCTCTTGTTATTGCTTATTTGCCTCCATTCATACAATTACATTTTGTGCTTTGTACTTTGCTATGCCTTTGCTCCACATGCCGTTATATTATAATCATAATTATTATGCACGCTTCTTTTCTGTACAGCTTCTAACGCCTGCGCGCGACGAGAGCAATACCCAACAACTACTACGCGACAGCCTCAGCAGCAGCAGCAGCTACAGCAATAACAACAACAGTAACGGCGTACACAAACTACACTTGGCGCCCACTTTGGCGATCGCTCGCTCACATTCCCGCTGACTGAGCTTTGTTCTCTTTGACTACGCGCTCTCTTCCTTCATTGCTGTTGGCTCGGCTACAACAACATTTCACTCTGTAGCTTGTCCTTATCGCACACACGCTTTAGACCTGGGCAATCTGCCGTTTACTCTTGCATTCTCTCTCGCTCACTCGCTCGACAGCTCGTCAGTTTTAAGCAACGCCTCTCAAAACTCAATACAACGAACAGAGGGAGGCAGACCAAAGCCGGCTCTGTTGAGGCATTTCCGTTCATGTTGTTGTTTTTAATGTAGCTCTATGTGTGTTGTTATTGTCGTTGTTGTGGTTGGCTGTTGCCAGCGCGTATGTAAGTCGTACACACACATGCACACGCATGCATGGACATGCACATACTACATGTTTGTATAAGTGCAACGCTTAAATTTTTACAACAATTAAAGCTAATGTACCAGCAACAGCTAAAGTCAGCGAACAGATAATAAAAATGAATTCCTTCTGAATATATTATTATTTATTAACGACTCGAAACATTTATAAGCAATAACAAAAAAATGTATAACAGTTTAAACAATTGATGGAATACTGATAAAAACAAATACCAGAGTATGTTTTTTTTGGGGAAAGATATCATTTTTTATACTTAAAATCTATTAAGTATCTTTTTATTTCCTAACATTTATTGAATCAGATTTTGATTAATTTCTTTGGTTTTTTTCTACCACTTACCACAGATACAAACATCCGCGATGACGTATTGCATTTAGTTCTAGATTTATTAATAATAGTTTAAGTACAGACATTTTTTTAAACATTTAAATGTGTTTAATATACAATACTTTTATAATCAAATTAGTTTTAAACAAGAAAGAATGCTACTGTCGCCCCGCGACTTTAGGATACCCGTTACTCAATGTTCGACCGATTGTTCCTATGGGAGCTATATGGTATAGTCGTCCGCTTCGAATGAAACTTGGTCAGTATATTTACTTTATTGATAAATTTATTCTGTACCAGTTTCATTAAAATAGCTTGGTAAATACAGAAAATTTTCATACAAATTCATACTAAATGAAAATTTTTGACCTATGTCCCTATGGGAGCTATACGATATAGTAGTCCGATTTAGATGAAACTTGGTCAGAACATTTATGTCATTGATAAATTTATTCTGTGTCAGTTTCATTAAGATATCTTTGTCAATGCAACATTTTTTCATACTAATTTATATTTGGACCGAATTTTTGACCGATCGGTCCTATGGGACCGATTTCAATCAAACTTGGTCAGTACATGTACTACCTAGACATGTACTTTCCGTGTAAGTTTGGCTCAGATAGCAAAGCTAACAAAAAAGTTTTCTATACTAAAACATTCAAGTTTTATCTGTACATTTTCCTTTATATGAAGATAGAACGCCCTAAAGTGGGCGTGTCAAAAAACAAAAACAAACTCGTACTGCTTGGGTATTTTACCTTTCATTTGCGACCGCTTTCACCTTTCTAGCTTTTATAGTCTCTGAGATCCTTTTGTTCATACAGACGGACGGACAGACGGACATGGCTATATCGACTCGGCTATTGATGGTGATCAAGAATATATATACTTTATGGGGTCTGCCACGCTTCCTTCTGCCTGTTACATACATTCCAACGAATACAATATACCCTTGTACTCTACGAGTAACGGGTATAAAAATGAATTTCGTAGATCCATTCCCGATCAATAATTTTAAAATTCCACTACAGACCACACTTGTGATAAAAGTGAATATCTATTGAAGCCATTAGACCTGACTTGATTTTAAAAAGAATTTAAATTAAATAGTTTAGTAAATGTTTTACAGTAGTTTATTAACTGAACTATTAGTTTGGTTTTGGATAATAATTTGGAAAACTGTGACGATTTTCGAGAGCAACTCTTCCAAATTGTGCATGAAATTATAATGTGTGGAACAAGACCGAGAATTGGAAATTAAATTTTTCAAAATTTGAAACAACATGCGTACAAGAGAGGGTGGAAGAGAGAAAACATAAAATATCATACGAGACGCGTGTAGAATTACATAAGACGCGCCAGGGACTCAGTTCTTGCTCTGAAGTCGAAGGATCGGTGCAACAAGGCGCCGTGAGAAAGTAGAAAGGGCCGCAGACTCCACTTGGAAGAGAGTCTTTCGCTGGCGACGCTTGATTTCGCCAATTCCCGAGACGACGCGCCAAAAACTTGTTGAAAAGCCATAAAAATTTTGTACATTTAATCTTTTTTGGGCACAATTGTAGCACTTGAGTGCTGTTCTAATGGCTGATTAAAATACTGTTATAGTTGAACCAGGACCAGCTCGTTAAAAATTTTTATATTATTATATTGAATTTTTATGAGATTTTTATCGTTATTTGAATAGGCGGCACCAACGATCTGTTTGGACATTTCGAAACATTTCGACAACATTTTTACGATTCCGCAGCCAACAAAAAAAAAAAAATTAAATTTAAAGTAGTAGACACGGACACGTCAAGTGGGTCGCCTCTGATTTCATTTAACCTCTGTGGCAATTTCAAAAATAAAAAAAAAACAAGTAAAAAAATTAAATGTTATTAAAAAATTAAAAGTACAAAAAAATGTCTTAATGCTGATAAGGCGCACAGATCGCAAAGTTGGCAGAGTCGTCTACGTTGAACGCACCTCCCTAGAGTACCGGGAGGTACAGTATATACTATAAGTATGTGTATGCCAGAGGCCGAGCAGACATACGATTTTTGTTTACACTTTGGAGCAGCTCTACATCATTACAATCTTCATAAATACATATAGACAGAAATATATGTATGTTTAACCTTTTCATATATATACATATACTATAAGTATTCGTTCTGGGTTGCCACAACGTTTCTGGCTCATTAACAAATTTTCAATTTAATTTATACACACAACAACAACAAATTCAAAATAGAAATGAAATGAAATATATTTATGTAGACATTTATAATTTTCAATATTGGGTCTCTAAGGTTGCATGTGTCTGTGATTTATATGGAACTTTAACCTTCAACTTGCATAGACGTCACAATTAAGTTAACACGAGTTTAGTGCATGTCTTATATATAGGACTTGACTTAAGCTCAAACTATAATTATTTTGTAGAACAAGTCTTTTAAAATAGATATTTTTATTATATTTCACTGACAAACTTCTTGGGAGTCTTCCAGGTGCATATTCGGCTACTCAAGAGCCTCATCTTATACGCAGAGCATTCAAGGATTCTTTGACACTTCTTATACTTTGGAGTCTTATACGTTCTGAGGCTAGTCTTCTTCAAAAAGATATAAACGAATCCGCTACAAGAATCAAGCCACTTTTTTCTAATAATCTTCTTATACTTTAAAGTATCATACGCAATTGACTTGTATTCTTTAGAAACCAAAAGTATTATACATAAAGGAAGTGTTTTAATAATAATAGAAGTATATGTTATTTCATATTTATTATACCCGTTACTCGTAGAGTACAAGGGTATATTGTAATCGTTGGAATGTATGTAACAGGCAGAAGGAGGCGTGGCAGACCCCATAAAGTATATATATTCTTGATCAGCATCAATAGCCGAGTCGATATAGCCATGTCCGTCTGTCCGTCCGTCCGTCTGTCCGTCCGTCCGTCTGTCCGTCTGTCCGTCTGTCCGTCCGTCCGTCTGTATGAACAAAAGGATCTCAGAGACTATAAGAGCTAGAAAGGTGAAAGGGGTCGCAAATGAAAGGTACAATACCCAAGCAGTACGAGTTTGTTTTTGTTTTTTGACACGCCCACTTTAGGGCGTTCTATCTTCATATAAAGGTAAATGTACAGATAAAACTTGAATGTTTTAGTATAGAAAACTTTTTTGTTAGCAATGCTATCTGATCCAAATTTACACGGGGACTACATGTCTATGAGGTACATGTACTGACCTAGTTTAATCGAAATCGGACAACTATATCGTTTAGCTCTCATAGGGCCGATCGGTCAAAAACACGCTCCAAATATTAATTAGTATGAACAAATCTTGCATTGACTAAGTTATCTTAATAAAACTGACACAAAATAAATAAGTCAATAATATAAATATACTGACAAAGTTTCAAAGAAATCGGATTACTTTATCGTATAGCTCCCATAGGGACAATCAGTCAAAAATTTGCATTTAGTATGAATTTGTATGAAAATTTTCTGTATTTACCAAGCTATCTTAATGAAACTGATACAGAATATATTTATCAATAACATATATGTACTGACCAAGTTTCATACAAATCGTTTGATTATATCGTATAGCTCCCATAGGAACAATCGGTCGAAAATTGAGTAACGGGTATCCTAAAGTCGCGGGGCGACTGTAGCATTCTTTCTTGTTTTTTACTGTCATACATAAAGCGTATGCCATTTTTAATTTCTTCTTATAGACACTCTTTGAATCGGTTTTAAACCTATAACTGAATTGTAAATTAGAACAGAGTTAACGATTATCATTTGTTATAAATTAAATTTACTCGTTTAAACCTGTTCAGATTGGTATTGCTGTAGTGCACTTTTCCATGAGGGTAAAAAAAATATTACTTAACCAATGTCTAAATATGCAACTATCAGAATGAAGCTCGAAGACCACAAAAAGTTACCCACATACACGTATGTGCATGCGTTGGAGAGTGTGTGAGTGTGGTTCTCACCCAGTGCTAAGACCAAGAACGCGGTACGTTATGCTTTGTTAGCGCCGATAAGCGTTAAGTACTACATAGTACCGTTTTAGTACAGGGCTTATAAATAAAATGCATTGGGCACAAATGCTAATAACGGTAAATGACCTCAAAAAAATAAAGAGCAAACTGTTTCTATATGTAAATAGTAACAAGTCAAGAAGTCAGGGTTAAAATTCGAGCAGTACCAAACTGGAGTGTATAAGTGTGAATATGTGTGTGTGGGTGGGTGTTCGTGTGTGTGTCAACAAACAAAACTGTGGCATAAATCATCAATGGGCCGTGGAAAATGTCAGAGAACACAAGTGCCAAGAGACAGAGAGACATAGAGAGAGAAATGCTAATGATGTGATTTATTAGCTGCTCCTCTCGCCTAGATCTCGATCTCGAGGAAAAAGGATAATGTTTGGGTTTCGGACACTGTTTGGTAGGTGCCTCGTTTCACACTTGAATTGCAATTGTTTAATGGACCGCAGCATAGCACAGTTCATCTTTAAAAACTCAAAATTCCCCCATTAAACACTGAAATCTCCAAAATCTTGTCGTGTTATAGCTAGCACTATATAAAACCATAGAGAATCCAAATAATGCAGGCAATAAATATAATCCCAACGAGAAAAAAAACTGAAACTACTCATAAAATCGACTATTCGATACGTGTATGTGTATTATATATATATAAATCCCACGAGACTTGGATATTTATGTACAAACGTCGCACACTTAAGCCATCGGCTTAACATTATTTTGACATTTTTATGGGACCCCAAAAAATGCGTTTTTTTCTCTGTTCATTTTTGCCTGAAAACACTAACAAGTGTCAACTACACCGAACCCACAAAAAAGGAACACTAGAAAAGAAATAAGAACACTTCTCACATATCATCGAGACGCTGATGTATTTATGCATTTTTAATATTTTCGAGTATCAATGATATTAGGAGAGTCCTTTCCTTAACTTTGGTTTTATCATAGGTTTTCCATCATTTCGCAGCTCAAGTGGCGCGATCTTTGAATGCAATTATCAGCATCGTTATCTGGTAGGATTACGACTAGAATAGCTATTAGTTCTACTGCTTTATGGCATTTGATAATATCAATTAAAAAACCAAAGAAACCTCACTTCATCTCAAGTGGATTTGCGGTATGTCTGGCTCACTGCTTCACTGCCAGTCGCTAGTGCCCAAACCAAATCTCTTATCTAAACCACTTTATGGTTCCTAAAAACATCTCTTTAACACTATTTCATATTACAATGCTTTCCGTATCTCGCTTTTATTGTTTTTTAAAAAGGTTGTAGCAAAGATTGTAGCAAACGAAGTTCTGTTCATTCATTCATTTAAAATTCAAAAAAAATTAACAATTGTTTATCTTGATTTTTTAAAGGTTTCGCAAAACAAATAAAATGTTTTTATTAATCCCCTGATCCAGTACAATAAATTCTTTATATCAGTAAATTAATTTAATTTTAAATTGTTACCCATCCCACTACCCGCAAACAATTTTGATAACTGCATAGCTTAAAATTACGATTTCTTTTTGAATATTTAGAAAAATCAAAATAATTATTATTGTTGATCTTTCATAACTTTTCTAGCATTCCAAACAAAAATTCCTTTACTTTCTGCAGCTCTGGTTTCCATATGTCTCAAAGTAAATTTAGAACCGCTTAAATGCCATCATTATGGCTAACAAATTTCAACAAATTACCCAATCAACCTGGCTAATTTCTAATATAAACAATCCAAGTGAGTGCGCCACATGCGAGATCATATTAAACAAATAAACAGTTTGCCCAAAACATACAGGGGACTCAAGCACTCAAGAACTTTATGTAATATTACTTACACATTTGATGCACATTTTGAATTTGTTCAGTGTTTTTCCCACCAAGAAAGTAAACAGCACTTGAACCTATTTAAATAGACGTCATATTAAAAACTGTCGAAAAGCCATGATCAAACCAAACTGATCATCACTAATCAAGAGGTGACGGCCATTCAAAATGGTTGTTTTGGTTTCAGGACCAGGTCATGGGAATCAGGTAGATACCTATCTATTGGTAGGTAGGTAACTTAACCAATTTGTCGAAAGGTAAACAACGAAAAATTGGAAACACGCGCCGACAGGATCGAAATTGATCGTGACAAGAAAAGGACAACACACACACACAGACAAACACACGCACACACTCGCTCATAGTTTAGAGTAGGTACATGAAAAGGTACCACGATTTTTGGTTTACCTTTCCGGGTCTACAATACAGTCATCCCATGTGCGGCTATTGTGTGCTACGTGCCAAAGTAAATAAACAATATGCTCATAAATTTATTTTGCCGACAGCGTCAAGCAAAATTTATTTTTTTCCTTTCTTTGCTTTCGTTATATAATTTTGCATATTTTTCGTGTTTTTTCCTGCGCGGTTTGGTGGCAGTGCCTGGCGCTGTCTAATTAGGGCGTCTATTTTATGTGCTGGTTTTCTTTGCCAAATATTTATTTGATGATCTTTTGACTAGTAGACAAAAAAGTGCTTAAAGGAGTAACTACTTGAACTTATTTGGTGTTTTTCAATTAAAAAAAATTACTCTTCCAAATTAGTAAAACAAGTTCGTTTTAAATTAAATTAATTGGTATTAATATTTTAGAAATAATTTAATAATAATGTTAAATGAAGAGTTTGAGAAGAAACAATTTTATTAAAAATTTAGTTTCATAAACTACTTCATTTTGACGGTAGCATTAAAAGTACAATGAATAAATGGTTTTAAAAGAATACATTTAAAAGTTGAAGATATTAAAATGAATCGAAATGATATATTTAATATTTGTTTCTAACTTAATAGTTTAAGTTACTTTAAGCACCGTTGTAGCAGAAATAAATAAATGTAATTCGTTGCTCTTTTATAGAGTTTCCCAGCTCCCAATCAAAACTGAAACATTTATGAGATTTTTAATCAAGAATTAACTTTCAGTGGCTGTTATAAGTTCCCTAATTATACCATTATACTACACTTTCACTATGTCCACGTGCCAGCTATTTCTTCCGGTGCCCAAATTTGAAGATCTTTTTTTTTTTTGAAACACGAATTTCCACATTAAAAACCAATTAGTAAAGTGAAAAAGAATTCATTCATCAGCAGTCTGGGAAATACCCAAAACCGAACAAATTTATGAATGAAATAGCAAAACGCAGGATCTTGTCGGCCACCGAAACTCATTAATTTTTATGTGGCAAACATTTTGGGACAGTGAAAGTAAGTTTTAGGGTAATTAAACTCGGTTTATAATGCAAACTTAGGAAGGGAACATTGAGTTGTCTGCAAACTGCGTTTGTCTCTGGCCCTGCTCCGATCTGAACCGACTCTGTATGTGTCTTCGTCTTGGTCATATCCTGTTAAACACATTACCAACAGGTAGAGTCCCTCTCGGTGCCAACAGGTACTTTTCAGACCAGCGCAGATAGAGACACGCGCTGTCAATGACGATGACGATGACTCCCAAATAGAGCAAACTCTGTGTACTATGGAGTAGTAGGTGCGGTCCCAACGGATCCTAGATATTGGCTCACTTTGTGTACTACTATTAAGTGCTCTCTATGCTGGCAGAAATGTATCTTGTATCTTTGTTTTTGGTGTCTGTCGTTATTTGTTTACTGTTTGTTTGTCTTTCGGAATTTCACAAAATTCCTTTTATATGCTACAATTTTGTTTTGTTTTATGTTTAATTTAAGTACACGAACATGTGTCTCTCTCCTTCTCCTTCCCCCCGCAAATTGTGTGTTCCGTGATTTTTTTCTCTTTTATGTTTTTTTATTTGGTTCGTCTTCGTTGTCTGATTCTTTTTTTGCGGTATTTGTTGTCGCGGTTTCTTCGATTGTTCTTAAACAAACGAATTTGTATGTGGTTCTGGTGTTTGCACTGCATTTTACAAGAATATGTCATCCCGTGCACGTGTTGCTATTTACATAGAGTTCAGCTCACGATGAGTTCTTCCAGAATTGGAATCCCAATCGGCATAGGAAACTTCAACTTTAACTTAACACAAAAATAATAATAATAATAGTTCCCTGGAAAATTACCGTTGAGCAACAGATTGCGACCGACTTATGTGAATATTGTATAATATAATACAAATATGTATAAATATATGTACAGTAGAATCCGGTTATAACGACACTCAAGGGACCGACGATTTTACGTCGTTATACCCGATAGACGCATTAACCAAATGGAGACCAACAGAGACCAAAGAGAAGGGGACCAAAAAGTCATCGAATTTTCGTCGCAATAACCCGACGCTTTAAGCGGAGTCGCTATAACTGGACTCTACTGTACTTATACTATTTGATATTTAATTGCGCTGAACTTTGGCAGGAAACTGAATATTTTTGTGTGTATTAAAGCTTACAGTGCTGTACAGAAGTATTGACAACTTGAAGACTTTTGATTTTGTGCAACTTTTGTCACAGAAAAAATAAATGTGCAGATGTAAAATAAATATAATTTTTATAATCAATTAATTAAAACAAATATTTTGAAGTAAATTATATTAAAAAAAAGACTTTTTTTATGAAATGTATTTATTTAACTTCAAATCTTTTTTTAATTTTTTTTATATTTTATTCAGATACAGCACTATTACCAACAACTCTGGCCACGACTGTATATTTTTGCATACTTCTTTGTAGAAGCTATGTATTTATTAATTACCTACGAATACATATATATTTCTTTTGTTTTTAAATTCTTCGGAGGCGACGCAGCAGCTACGCTTCCACATATTTTATATATACTATATACATGTGTATATATATTTTCGACATATATTTATATATGTTTTCTGTTTGCTTGACTGTAGGGGCCTGTTGATAAGAACCGTCATTGCCCGTCGACCGCGTACACGCACACACACACATAGCCACACACGAGGGACCACAATTTTTGCTCACAGCACTTACACATACATACATACGTAAATATATGTGGAGCACTTGTTTCCCCCACCCCAATGCAACCACTCTCTCGCCTCTTTCTCCCCCACCCACTGCTGTACGACACTTGCTCTATGCCACTTGCTTTAAAACACACACACACACCCTTACAATTACGCATACATGCACATGTATTTAGCTGTGCTTTTGGGTTCGTTGCTCGTCATGCTGGCTTCATGTGATCGTCATAATTATTCCTTCATTTTACACATTTACACACTACTTACATACATGCATACAGACATGCATACGTATGTATACAATATACTAAGTAAACGCATATATTTAATATGCTATGTATAACTTATGTATATGTAAGTTTGGTTCCAGTTCTAAGCTTGACTCAAATGGCGCTGGAAATATAACAGGGCTATCACCTTGGTCAAAGCAAACAACAACATAAATTTTGCATGTTTATTGACATTTTTAAACCTCTTGTTCTTAAAAATATATTAATGACATGCACACATACTTATGAATCAACAGCTTCTATAGAACCATTTCTAGCTTCCCATCTGTAGGTCCAGAGACTACAAGAGTTAAATTAGCCATATTTTATATGAAGGGTTCTTTATGATTCAGGCAGATCTTCTTTACTTTAGATGTTTGCCATTGGAAAAATTATTTACTTTAAAACTTTCGAATATTTGTTATGTATTAACAATATTCAGACCAGTATTAATTTCAATTAGTCCACTATTTTTTTTATAGCTGTTATATGAATAATCGATCAAACCTACATTAGTTTTATGCCGGTTTGTCCTTTTGGTTTTGGAAATATTTTAAATTTCGCGTATATGATTTCTTAAGAATTAGAACAAGGTCTTTTAGAGTTGACTTGCATATTTAAAAAAAATCCATAAAAATAGCAAGCTTAAATATTATAACAAAGAACTCACAATATATAGTTATTGTACTACAAATGCTGTTATAAATAAATGTAAATACTATTGCTATAATGTTGTAATAATGTTATATCTGAACACTGACTAACGCTTATCCCCAAGTGTAAATAAATGCAAAAATAAACAACAATTACGAACGATTGAGTCTATAGATTCACTACAAATCTGTTATACTTACTCGAACAATGCAGAAGAGTTGCCCAGGCACGTGAGTCATGATGACGCGTGTAAAAGTCCAAGACTCGAAATGATTGAAAGTACGTTAATCCACGGACTACTCTTCCACAAATCCGTTGCGCTCATTACGAGGGGCGTTTGTCTGAACGCATATGGTCTGTGATCTCTGATCTGTGATTTGTGATCTGTGATGATGATCATCGTAGGTCCGAGGCATCTGGTATACCCAACAGACCCAGGCGAATGTTAAGCAAGCGTTAAATTTGAATATGTGTTTGGTTGTGTGTGTATTTCGTGTGTGTTTCGAAATCGATTTCGTAGGCGTTAACGTTGTTTATGCGAATGCTTAAATGTGTCACAGTGGGCAACAGCGGGTTAACAACTCTTTCGGGGTTTCCGTTGTTCCGGGCGCCCCTTGGCTGTTGGTTAAACTCCCGTCCGCATTGTGGTCAAATATTTAAAGGATTTTCCATGCGCCGGCGCAACATTTCATTTCTTTTTTTCAATACTTTTCTTTTCTCATGGCAAACATTTTTCACGTTAAAAATTCTTGTCGATTGCTTAGAACGCCCACAAAAGATCTTCTGTGATTATCGACTTGGCACAACCCACACAGGAAACTGGATAGCAAACGGAACCGGGAAATGGGAAACGTGGAAACGTGGAAATGGGAAATGGGACACGGCACCCGCATCTGGTTATACGTTCGATCCGAATTGAAGCGATCCGAGCGGCGACTTACTACTACAACTTTTCAAATGCTACTCGTGAGACTGAGTCCCCCCGGTTCCACCAAAGCGAAAATGCGAGTAAAATATTCTTGATTAAAACTTATCAGAGCACATTTCATATCACCTTTTCAAAAACGCAACAGCAACAACAGCAAACAACATCCAATGAGCAAACGTTCGTCAGCTCGGTAGCTACTTTATTTATTATCGGAGAAACGGTCGAACTCGTTCCACGTTCCCCGTTCCCAATTCCCTGTACCCGATTCCCAGTTCCCTGTATAGTTTGGCTCATACTCTGATTGGACGAAAGCCGGCCGCAAGATATGGCTATCTGAGCCGGCATATAACCCACCCAGCCCCACTGACGCCACCATCACAGAGAGCGAGTGTGAGGGGCAAATAGAGTGAAAGAGAGCGCCAGAGAGAGAGAGAGAGAGTGAGAGAGACGGGGACAGTGACCAAACCCGATTTGATTAAGTTGCATCACGCGTCGGTCGCGCGACTATACTTATCGGACCAACTGTATGTCTCTCAACATTCACATATATAGAAATGTTCGATTATGTTTGAAAATATGTCTGTATATGGGTGTGCTCATATATCCTTATCAATTTTCTATACGTTTGGAAAGGTTTTGTTTTGGTTGCGATGACGATGACAACGGAAACTTGGGAAACACCGCTCCAACCACTGATTACCACTATCTCAGAGAGAAACGGAGAGGAGAAGTGAAGGGAAAAGCAAGGACAGTCATGTAAACTAAGATAATTATAAATTTAGAACAGATTGAACTCTGTACGAAAGATAGTATAACAGTCATTTCAATTCAAACTAAATTGGGATCAGATCATTTTAAAACCAATGAATAAATAATTAAATATGGAAACAACTAAGGAAACTAATTATAAGTAGTTAAAGAAAGTTATAGATTTTAGGAATTTTTTTATGTTATTTACTTAATTAATAATGCGAAATTTTGCTGTAACTTAAACAAGTCATTTATCAGTTTAGATAGTATATATAAAAGCAGATTTATGATTGTGTTTGGGGGTAACCTCTTAAACATACGCTTAAATTATTATTTTAATTTAAAGAATTTTAATAAAAACGAATTTTAAGACATACGTAAATTGCCACTTTTACATATATTTTATAGTTTTCTTAACAATATTTTTCAAAAATCTGCTTTATAATTTTTAAATAAAAATTAATTTAATATAAATAACTACCCTTAAAACTTTCATTATGACTTATTTTAAATAGATAAAAAAAAACAAAACTTTTTATAAAATTTCCAACTTTGATTGCGTGTTTTGAAGGATTTCCCAAACATCTGAGCGGCTATTTGGGGAAACACCCTTAAAATGGGTTTGTCTTATTTTGGATACCTTGATAAAATAATAATAAATTTAAACCATAAGGGAAACGCCAGTTTGTCTGGCAGACTGTCTAAAGGCTAAAGCAAAGCAAAGATAGTGACAAATGCGATAACGAAATGTAAAACACGATAAACAAGGGATTTGTGCAGAATATCGAAGTGACGTCATGAGATAAGAAGGAGGAACAAAAGACACTAGACTAACAAATACCCTGTGTAGAGTATATCTTGAATCCCATTGTGGTAGGTTGAAAAACAGTAAACAGAGGGATTAGTAGTGCACTTACATGCCTTTTACAGGGTATTGCAAGTATAGGGAAACATATTGCAAACTCTGATAAGACCCAAAGTCGAGACGCCCGAACAATAGACGGAGAAAAGTCAGATAAGAAGGTAAACAACCTGCATTTTCAATAGGGAAACTAGAAGTAGGCGCCTAGCGAAAAAGAAAAAAGGGCCCGGATCCTAAAACCGATAATGTTGGTGTGTGGTGTGGAAGTGTGTGGGTGTGGCTCTGGCTATAACTGTGACTGTGGCTGTGTTATCAGCAAACAGCAACAACAGCAGCAAAAGCCCGGAAGCCTCTAGCCAAAGATAAAAACCAAGAGCAAAAACACATCGTTGAGGCTACAGAAACTCCAGAAAGGGCATCATTTGAGTATATAGAGAAGTCGGGCGGACAACCAGCATAGTGCCCAGTATAATTCCCGTTGCTGTTGTTGTTGTTGCCTTCGGAGTGATCGCAGCGTCACTCTGAACTTATCAGTTATCAGTTTCTTCGCTTTTCTTTACTTGAGCTCTTTTGTTTTGCATTGTTTTTGTTTTTTTTTGGTGTCGCGCTGTGAACGTGCTAGCGATAATTTAATTTAAATATAAAATATTAATGACCATTTAAAAAGCGGGAATAACAATAAGCGAAGCAACAATAATAAGATAAGAAACAATATTGTAAGAAATAAGAAAAATTGAAAAATGTGCTCAGTTGGGTTTAAGATCGGGTCGCATCGACGACATGTGTACATAAATAATTCACTGCATATACCCTGTAACATATACATACTTACATATACGGTATACAACTGTCTGTCTGTACAATCTTTGGACGTCGCGAGATAAGCCAAAGATTTCTCCACAGCAACAACCACAATAGCAGAGAGTATTGAAAATCAAAGCTATTTGTACTTAGTAGCTAGCAGCAGAGACTGTGGTCTAATAGGTAGACTGCAAAAGACCCGGTACTTTTATCAGAATTTGAGCCTATAACTACAACTCGGACTTAAGCTTATTTACTTATCAAAATCATATAAGAATTTAAATTATAAAATAGTTTAAAAAGTTTAAAATTTTAAATGTTAAATTAATTTTAGTGGAAATTAAATTTTTTTAATCAGTTCACAGTCATAATTACAGCAAAACCTTCACTTCATCAACGTTTTGAATATTTTAAAATGTTTAAATTAAATTAAATTTTAGTACAAAATTAATAAATATCATCTGAGAGTGCAAGAGATGACTTCTTTTGCCTTATAAACAAATTTTTTCCTTAACTTATATGCCTTATACGATTTTTTACAGAGTCTAAAAGGGAAAAGAATTGAAAAATGTATATGGTATGTAAGTAAATGCCGTCTGATGTAAAGGGTCAATAGTGTTTACTAGCTGCTGATAAGACTGAGAAAAAGAGGAGCATCTCGAACGCCTTAAGTCTAATGGATTGAAATGGTATTTACAAGTTGGGTTCACGTAGAGTTCTTTATAAAAAAATTATAATATTAACAGAACAGTTTACCTATAAATTAAATATAGTCTTAATATTTATTTAGGGAAATTTTTAAATAAACTTAAAATTATATTGTACTTCAATGTATTATAAAACAACTGAAGGTTTTTTTATAAAGCAGAAGTGACTTTTTTAAAAGATTTATTATTACAAACCATAGCTAAGTAATACAGTAATATTAATTAGCTATAAAAGAATAGATACTTTTTTAACTATGTTTATTTATTTTTAAACAATATTTAAATTTAAAATTATAATTTTAGTCAATTTTCCTAATTAATTTGTATTATCAATAAATTAAATAATTTCACTAAGTTTACTACCAAAGTATTACAATGCAGCTAACGATAGTCGATTGCTTGAGCTTTCCCGCTAAATCTAGAACTAGTTCCACTCGCGACACTTTCCCGACATGGTGGCAACGCTAAGCGCTAGCTACATGTGTTTAGTTTGATAAGAAATGCACAAAACACGAATTTAGATAAGTGATCAGTTGAAACTAAACGAAAGTCAGCAAAAATGTCACAAGAAGATCCATTTACATTTCGCCGGGCAGAAAAAGCGGACGTTAAATATGTGCGAGAAATGATACAGGTGGAAATTGAGAAGTTAATTGAAGTTGCAGCTAAATAAAGCTACATTTCCCTAGGAACTGGCGGATTTCGAGCGCATGAGCAATGGTCCTGAGCTGAGTGAAGAAGATCTGATACGGGACAGTGGACTGGATGGGGGACAGGAGTATTGTAAGATCTATGTGCTGTCAGACAATGCCACAAAGTGAGTAAAGACTGCAGAGCAGATAAGCGGCTCAATTGGTCAAATGTTTGCTGGCCAAATAATAAATCTGTTTGGCAAACATTTACAGCAGCAGCTTATCGGCGAGCACAAACAACACATTCGATAAGATTTGACACCAATTTTGGTAAATAACAAAATTTCTTTTCTTCTGTTTAGCACTATCATTGCTTATGCGATCTGCTTCAATTCGTATTCCACTTGGCAGGGACGTGCGTTTTTCCTCGAGGACATCTATGTGCGGCCAGAGCATCGCAAGCGTGGCGCCGGTGAACGTATCTTTCGGGAACTGTCCGCCATCGCCGTACAACTTGGTTGTCGTCGTCTGGACTTTCATGTGCTCGGCTGGAATCCGGCACGGAAATTCTATGATCGACTTGGTGCCACGGATCTAACCGAAACGGAAGACTGGCATTTCTATCGTATGGAGGAGAAGCAACTAAACAAACTGGCCAAATAGTTTACACAGACAGTTTTCTTTTTTGTATTTTTTTTTTATTTTGTATATTTTGCGTTTAGTTTTTAATGTAAATAAATAATACTTGGTATAGTTTGGCCTGTGCTCACTGTTCACTGCTTACGCTAGCTATGACATGGATCTGCATGCTCTTGGTTGAGTTGTAGACCTGTCCAGGCGGAAACGGATGCACCTTGGAGTGTCCATCGGTCTTGCTTTTGCCACCCGCAGTGTACTTGGAGAGACGTATGCTGGGCATTGGCAGAAAACCGGTGCTCAAGGGCATAACATCCAGAGAAATGGAATGACTGTCCACATCCTTCATGGATACAACACCTGCAAAATGTGACAAATACACCAAAATGTTATTTATATTTAAATAAATTAATTAATTTAATTGTTAAATAAAAGCGTAAGTAAAAGCGCAAATTTTGTTGGGTTTTACTCTATGTACATCCAATTTAGAGCCTAACTACGTGGACCAAAGGATACCGATGGAAGCAGTGAATCATAGTGAAACCATTAGAAGACTTACCCATTTCTTAATAAGCGTTTAAAGTTTAAATTCGTATGTCAAGAAATTAGAATTAAATCATAAATAGACCAAGAGAAAAGGGTTTAGAAAATGGATAAAAGATTGACTTACCCGCAGAGCGACCACAGACAGCCCAAAGGTTTTGATCGTTGAGCACTTCGTACATTAGATCCACATAGGGATTCTCATTGATTTTGGTTATCTTCAGATTCAGATTACAAACGGTGCGCAGACGGCAAAGCTCGTTTGGCTCCAGCTGTGCCTGCAGCTTAAAGAGCGTGGAGTAGTCGACCAGATCGAAGGCACAGCCATAGTTGCGCCACACCTGTGGTTGGGCCAATGTCGCGTACTTTACCACAAAATGCACCTTGACAATGGGCAGCTCGTGCTCCGCTTTCAGTGGTTCCACCTGTATCTCATACAGATAAGTGACCGTCAAGGATTTGTAAATTTCCTAGAAATAAAGTGAATAATTAGACTAGTTTTAATTGTTTCTTAATCACTCGCTTACAATCGACTGCTGTGGATCCGGATTGAGATCGAGCAGGCGCACTCCTGGCACATCACACTTGACCATAGCCTGTTGCAGCAGCAGCACCTTCGTGTCCAGACCCTTCATGATCACCTGCAGAAACTTTTGGGTGCCGCATGTGTGCAGCCGGCAAGTGGCCTCCATGGCTGGCTGAAAGTCCACCGGGATCTGAATGTCATTGCGAGACCAGGGACAACTGAGACTAATGCTATGCTCATGATGTTTGGCCACTTTCCGACCAGGCATATCGGTGAGCACTTCCAGCGGTATGGAGCGCTCCTCAAACGACTTGAACTGCAACAGCGGCACCTGCAGCAGATTCTCAAAGCTGGCATCATTACCATATTCGGGATCAGTCAGTTCGATGGCCTGGCGTATGCGTAGATTCTTGGAGCAACGTAGAGAGATTTTGGCATCCGCTGGAAATATGAAACTGCCGCCGGCTACATGCAAGTTAATTGGTTGCACAATTCCCGCGATGAGAGTTTTAAAATGCAGCGATGCACTCGCTGGCTTTGTGCAGATCTCAAAACTGGGCGAGTGTTCGCCTGTGGGTAAATGCTCCGAGAGAAACTCCAAGCTGGACATGCTCAGGCACAGCTGCTTGAATTGCCAGCGTCCCACGCGTGTTGCCTTGCCCTTGAGCTCCACCAAATTTATGCCCGGCTGCAGGGAAACATTCTCGGCAAGCACAATATTTGTGAAATCCGCTTGAATGCTGGGTGAAAGTTTCCGCTTGGTGCTGCTGGTGCGTCTAACCGGTTGCTTCGTCTTGGGCGTATCACAAGCCACTGACGCACTGTTCAGTGTTCCGTCCTGCTTGTGGAACAACTGCAGCGAAACCTTTAGTCGTGATGTGCATTCCTTGTTCTTAGGGTTCACCAGTGGTATATCCTGCAGTGCTGCCTCCAGCTCTGGTGTCACATGCAGTTCGTAACACAGTTTGATGGACTCGGCAACAATGCCGCGGGGATACAAACTATCCACTTTGAGCTGTACCAACAGATGATCGTCCTGTATTATGGGATTCGAATTAAGCACCTCAATGTCCATAATGCGAAAGTGATCCTCGAGCACACAGTAGTTGGCATTCTCCATAGACGACGCCGCCGAAAGAGTTGTGTTTAGAGTTTTAAGTGACTTGAGGAACTCATCAAAGTAGAAGGTGCGCACCAGCGTCTCCAGCTCGGCACAGCACGAGATGGAACTGCATGTCTTGGTATAGGCCAATGAGTCACCCATTTTCCGATAGCAATTGGCCAATTCCAGCAATGTCTGGGAGCTCAACGAGTGCCAATTCTCAGCCTTCAGTTCACGCAGCAAATCCGTAAAGAATCCCACCGCCTTGTGTGGTTCATTCAAAGCACAATAGAACTTGCCCAGATCTAGGCCAACGAGTCGAGCGGAGCGCAGACGTGTCACATGCTTGTACGTACTTATAGCCAACTCAGCCAGCTCCAGGTAGAGCTTTTGAAATGCCTGATTGGATCCCAGTGCCTCTTTGAGTTGCTGGGTCGCCGACAATTTGGGTTTACGATTCGGCGAACGATCCCTTAGCTGTGGCATTGCTTGCAGAAATTGCTGTTGCGGCGGTGCATCTCCAATCCCTGATGACAACTGTACCACAATATGTAGCTGCTCTGAACTGGGCGTACAACCAGGCAATAGACCGCAGAGTTTGCCCAACTCATACAATTTGTCCTTGGCAAGATTCCAAATAGGTGCACAGTGTTGGAAGCATGTAACCTCATTGGGTTCCATAGCCTGTTCGCACAACTGCAGCACCTCCAGAGCACAGACAAACTCCCAGCAGCACAGGGCTCCCTCCTGGCAGTCCAGCTTAATGTACTCCACTTCACGCAGCGTGGAGAAGAGGAAACCCAAAAGTCGCTTGGCAATCTCCGGTATCTCATTGCAAGAGAGCAACAAATAGGCTTGCCTCTCAAACAAGTAATTACGGAATTCCAATAAAGATACGCCCTCATTTCGAATCTTCTGACGCATTTCGAATTTGTCCACTCGGCTCAAACAAATGCCATGGAATGCGCTAAGCGGACGCTTAAAGTAGGCCAACCATTGCTGCTTCTCGTTGAAGCCCGTGTGTGTGATGAACTGCGAAAACATGGCATCCAGTTCATCGTACTGGATAAGAGCTTCCGTTGGCAACTCAAGTTTCTCGAATATCAGTGCCAAATCCTCTTGCAAAAAGAAATATTGTCGAAAGTCCCAGTCGTCATGGTTGCGTTTCTCTCGCTTGCTTCTGATCAGCTCCTCGTATTTGGCAATATTGCGATTGTAACTGGTTAACATAAGAAATCGGATGCGCTGAACTAGACATCGAAAGGATTCAGTTGATTTCTGCTCAAATTTGGCCGGATTCAATACGGATATGCAGCGATCATCGTTTTTACTGCCGAAATCTAAACGTATCTTATCCAGCACTGTGGTACGAGGCAATAAGTTCTTTGTTTTGCGTATGTCCAATGTCTCCACTAGCAAGATCATCCAATCGGATATTCCATAGCTGGTCAATAGCTTAAGCCAGGTATCAATCTCTTCTCGTATCGTTGCCTTGTACGTGTCAACATCCTACAAGTACAAAAATAATTAATATTGTGGTCAGCCACGTCACAAGCTTATTATACTCTGTACGCAGGGTATAAAAGAGGCGTAATTTACAAACACACACACACACACGAACACATAGCCATAGTATATTTACATTGCATTCCGTGACAAAGATGTGCAGTATGGGATGATCCAAGATGCTCCATTCCCCCTGTTTGTACCTCTCCAATGGCTCCACATTAAACTGCTGTGCCTGGGCTTCTAAGCGAACATGTTTTGTTGGCCTCTGAAAAGTGCGACGCCACTCGCAAGTGTCCAGGGGAATCGCATTTAAAATTTGTGCCTCAAGGGATCGAAAAAGGGGAAACGACCCAGAGTCTGTGAATGGTCACAGCATTTAGTATACAAATTTTCATTTCTGTCCATAACTTACATGTAATAAGAGGTTTTATTTGCATTTTAATGATTTATTTTCATTTGATTCGACTTTTGGGACACTCACAAAGTGAAAAAAAAAACAACCTGTCAGCTGTTATTATCTTTGGAGACCATATGTTTTAGCAGAGCTGTTGTTTAACAGCGCTGCATTTTCTGTTGGAAACAGAACAAATTTGGATTTTATCTTCTTATTAAACTTGTTTCTTAAATGTAATACTAAATAAAATTACGTTACTAAAACTAATTATGTAGTCCAATAGGAATTGAAAAGCTAGAGCCAAAATTGATTGCAGCTGACAGTCAGCTGTTTTTAACAGGCACTTAACATTTCTGTAACAGCTACAAGACTGGACTATCGATAAGCAATTACCATCAGCAATCAATTACCTATCGAACAGCTGACTGCGGGCGAAAGCTGAGAAAATGTTAGAAACAATGCTGTGAAGTAAAAAAAAAAAATTTAGGAAAGCTACAAAAAAAAAACAAGCTATATCACTTACGTTCCAAGGTAATTTAATGTTTACGCGCAACGACAATTAGCTGCTTAGCAATATGGACATGGCGAGAAGTATATTCGGCCGCGACCACGAGGGTTACGTGGGCCGTGAAGAACATACGGTAACAAATAAATTGATTATAGATTGCTTATCACACAGTAATTAAAACTGATGTTTTTTTTAACGCTTTCAATGCCAACAGCGCAAATTAGAGGCCTTGGGTTCAGAAGACGATATGGGTGAACTACCGCCGATGATGGAGGAGCTGAGCGTTTCGGATGGTTTGCGACCGAATCCGGGGGGACCATTCTCAGCTTTGACCCCATCAATGTGGCCACAAGAAATATTAGCCAAATTGGGTGGTGAATCCGAAATAGCAGCAGCCGGACCCAACGACCAACCCGATTATCGTTTTGATGAATTTGGATTCCGAGTCGAGGAGGAGGATGGACCCGAACAAAGCTCCAATAAACTGCTTAGCATTCCATTTATGGAAGATGCACAACAGCGTATGCAGTGGATATCACACTTAGAGTTTGCCCACAATAAAGAGGCCAATGAACTTAGCTGGGAACATGTCGAATTGGTGCTACAGCGCACCGAGAAGCTACGAAAAATGGTCCAAAACGGTATACCACACAGTCTGCGGCCACAAATGTGGATGCGACTATCCGGAGCGCTCTCGAAAAAACAAAAGAGCGAAACTAGCTACCAGGAAATTGTTAAGGGTGAGCATCATCAAGGATCGCACATTAGTTTTTAACAGATTATAATACTCGTATTCCTCTTGCAGCTTCCAGCAACGATCAGTTGATGACCTCAAAGCAAATCGAAAAGGATCTATTGCGTATATTACCCACAAATGCATGCTTTAGTCATCCAAACGGCACAGGCATACCACGTCTGCGTCGCATCTTACGAGGCATTGCGTGGCTATTTCCAGACATTGGTTATTGCCAAGGAACTGGCGTGATTGTGGCCTGTCTGCTGCTGTTCATGGAGGAGGAAAACGCTTTCTGGATGATGGTCACCATTGTTGAGGATTTATTGCCAGCTTCCTACTATAGCTCAACGCTGCTTGGCATTCAGGCGGATCAGCGGGTCATGCAAACGTTGATTGCCAATTACTTGGCCAGCGTAGATGAATCGCTCAAGAGGCATGACATTGATCTGTCGTTAATAACACTACATTGGTTCCTTACGCTCTTCGCCAATGTGGTGCATATGAAAATACTTGTAAGGATTTGGGATTGGTTCTTCTACGAGGGATCCATAGTGCTCTTTCAGCTAACACTAGGCATGCTCAAGGTTAAAGAACAGGATCTAAAGCATTTGGAAAACTCAGCTCAAATCTTCAATTCGCTATCCATGTGCTGCGAAGTAGACGATGTTGAGGTACTCTTCCATCAGGCTCTCGACGTGGGCGGCTCATTGAGTCAGACCGTTATTGACACACATCGACGACGTCATTTGGCCTACTTGATGGCTGATCAGGGTCATCAAATTGGCAATCCGGAGGCGGCCGCCAACTTACCAAAACAACAGCTAGCCCGGAGGCAAGTGCGCAAAAGTAAATCCATTCTCGAAGCGTTCCTGTTTCGCGGTGATCCTGAGGCAGATCAGTTAAAAAACAAAAACATAAGACAGACCGAAATTCTTGTGGATCTGCGTGAGGCGATCTTAAAAGTTGGACGTCATTTTATCACCATCGAACCAAAACTAGCAGGTCATATACAACTTACGGCCAACTACAGCAGCGAATCTCATGCCAAGGATCATGAGAACTTTATAAATGTGGCACGGACACGCAAGCGACGCGCCAAAGCACTACATGATTTTGAGCGACATGATGACGACGAACTGGGCTTCAGACGGAATGACATCATTACCATTATTAGCCAAAAGGATGAGCATTGCTGGGTGGGTGAGCTGAACGGTCTGCGGGGCTGGTTTCCCGCTAAATTTGTGCAGCTGCTCGACGAACGCAGCAAGCTGTATACTTCGGCTGGAGACGATGCGATCTCGGAAACGGTAACGGATCTCGTGCGTGGCACATTGGCGCCGGCGATTAAAGCTTTTCTGGAGCACGGCATGAAACGTCCCTCATTCCTGGGTGGTCCCATACATCCTTGGCTATTCATTGAGGAAGTGTCCTCGCTCGAAGTGGAAAAGGACTTTAAATCCGTTTACAGTCGCTTGGTGCTATGCAAAACCTATCGCCTGGATGAAGATGGCAAGGTGCTGACACCCGAGGAGCTACTCTATCGCTGTGTCCAAGCCATCAATCAGACGCACGACAATGCTCATGCCCAAATGGATGTCAAACTTCGCTCCCTCATTTGTTTGGGACTCAACGAGCAAGTGTTGCATCTGTGGCTTGAAGTGCTTTGCGCCTGCCAGGAGGTGGTCCAGAAATGGTATCACACTTGGAGCTTTATTGACTCACCGGGCTGGGTACAAATTAAATGCGAATTGCGCATATTGTCACAGTTTGCCTTCAATCTGAATCCGGATTGGGAGCTGCCGCCTAAACGTGGCAAGGAATCGCAGCCACTGAAAGATGGAGTACGCGACATGCTTGTTAAGCATCATTTGTTCTCTTGGGATCTGTGAGTCAGAAACAAAGGGGCCATTTAAAACTACCCATAAAATATGTACAATCATGCATGCTGCCCAATCCTCTGCCTACAAATCCATCAAGTATTTAATCTGAACAAATCCACGCACGAATTTTTGCTTAAATATCTCATGCTTTTCAAATAATTTTTGTGCAATCTTTTCCAAGAAACCACAAACTTTGGACAACCGAAGTTTACATATTCTTGCAGACCTATTTGAAATCCAGAACTTTATTTTACTGAAAGTAAACATGCTACTTTATATGAGGTGCTGCAAGGATATTAATTTAGCTTGTTAATTAATGTCTCCTTGTTGTATGTCTAATTTAAGTGGATTATTTTAAGCTTTTTTACATGATACAAACTAATGTAGCTCTTGCTATTTATTTACTTAAATTATCCATCCATATTTGTAGCTCCCACATACCAGATACACACAGAATTGTACTAAATTACAAACGTAACGTACCTTTGAATTTAAATCAAATCAAATCTTATAAAGTATTTATAATATATATACACACCTAGATATTAAACTGTCTAAAATGCATTTCATTAAAGTTTAAAACATATATATATATGTATAAATATATATAAAAATTGTATATGGAGCTGATTTGTTTTGCATTTCCTTCGATTCCTGTGCCAAATACTAATTACAGACCAATCCCAAGTAGTCATCCATCAAAGTTCCAATGGCGAACTATAAAAGATAACAAAATTATTTAAATATTATTGTATAAAATACATTATTGAAATACTTACAATGCCGGTGGCGTCCACACGTGTACCAACAATCTTTAGCCGGATTTTGTCTTCACCTGAGATAACGACATCTTCGTCTTTGGACTTGTAGCAGGGCGGATTGCCGTTGGGGCAGAATTGCATATCCGCAGGAATAGACTAAAAATACACAATCATTTATAACAATTAAAATATTTAAACAAATACAACCACTTACATGGTGTGAGATGAAACATGACAGTGGCCCGATTTCGGCAAACATTCCAACCTTGTTGATTTGCTTGACCACCGCGTCTAGAACTTCACCCTTGAATGGTCGAAAGACAATCGCCTTGTATTTGACCGGATAAACAACGAATCCCTGTCCCGGCTGTATAACACCAGATCCGATTTGATCTATTGTTGTTACAGCTATCACAAAACCATATTTGCCGGTACATGTGCCCTCCACCTCCGAGTACAGCTTCTGTTTCACCGTCTCCAGCAGTTGTGGCCCAAAGTAGCGCGGATGCAGCAGAATTTCATGCTCAAGCGAAATCTGTGTGGAGGTAAATTTAGGAAATGCACCAAAACACTTTCACAATTTTAACATACGTGATAGAACATTTTTGTCGCAAGACTTTCCCCTTTTTGTAAATAATAATAAATTCTGAGAAACTAGTAAGAGGTTGTAAAAACACAAGCCAACAATATACAAACGCTTATCGTTATCGATAAGTCAAGTGCCGGTGGTTGGCACCTTATCGTCATCGATATGCTCATTGCAGACAGTGAACAGTGCTGGAAAGTGCTCGGTATCATTTAAGGCGCCATTTTTAAATCATATTCTTATATGTTGGTAATATATCTCGTCAAAAAACTTGTTATGTTCTGGTTTTTGATAGAAGTCAAACAAGTTTCTTTCCAGAGTTCACACCCGGAACCCTTTTGATCTTAAATAAAATAAACATTTCATTTTGTTTTGCTTTTGAACATGATTTACTAATTAATAACGTACATAACTTTTAAACAATAAATAGAAACACCATGTATAGATAAATACAATTGCTTAAATATTGCACATATACTTTTACACTAAATTACGGCCAATTAAAACCAATAGTCATAAAGTTATCTTAAAGATCTAATTGAATCTAACGTGTTTATAACTGTGGGCAATGGGCACTGCTGAAGATAATAATAAGGGCAATTGAGGCATTATCGCACAATTTTACATATCAGTTCTACCACATTTAACCATTCCATTTCTTTCACATTAAATTAAACTATTCTCCCTTGGAATGCAATTGGATCTCATGCGCCTGTCCGCCGGACTTAAAAATACGGACAAAGGCCGATTTGATGCCAAAGTTCCCGATTGCAAATAATGGCAAGTAGTACATGAAAAAATCCATCAGCAAGACGCGGAAATTGAAATACCAACGAATGATGCTGTATTTGTGTAAATAAGTTACAATGAACAGTCCATAAGAGACGATAAAACGATCCCACAAGTTCATGTCGTAATAAAACGACTTTTGCAATGGATCAGCCTTCTCGCCCGGACGATAATCAAAGTTGTAAAACTCGTAACCCTTTACGTAAGCCAATCGTTTGGTGAAATAAATATTGGCATCAACTGAAAACATTGTGTTAACGTGCCAAAGTCCATGAATAAGTGATTTGGTCATGCGATAAAAATCATCATTTGTCTCAGACAATGCTGGTGTGAATACTTTTCGCATGACTATATCCAAACGGAGTTTAGATTCCGCCCAATTCTTACCACACACATTGTACTCATCTTTGATTCCCAATAAGTAGCCTAATACACGCCACATATGTGATGTTGCTTCCAGGAAATCGTCATCGTATAGATCAATGCGATGGGCACCCAGCGTTATAAATCCAATGAATCCAAACTGGGTCAAGGCCAAGTCCTTCTGAGATATATGACCGGCTCCACATTTTGTACTCATTTGACTAGACCGGGAGTGAGCCTTTCGAACAGCTGCAATGCTGGTCCAGAACTTGCTAGTTCTATCCTCGATGGGATACTTATACCAGGCCTGGGCATGAAATATGGTGCGCACATAACGGCGATAAGCCGTAAAACAAGTCGACGATTGCCGTGTGCACATGAGCACACGTAGAATCGATGGTATCGCAAGAACGGCAATTAAGCCAGCCAACATGCCGGAGGTCATTACAAAGCGATACTTTCGAAAGTATGTCTGTCCTCTACAAAATCAAACAATTTTAATATTTTATAAACAAAACTTTGTTTATGAATTTTATAATTGTTTACCCACCGCTTGAATAGCTGCTCATCGTACCATGACGGCAGCTCTAATTCAGCTCCACTGTCGCCCTCTTGGCTGCCGCCTTTTAAAAGGTGATCCAAATACTCCTCAGCCGGGGCATCTTCATTATCACCGTTTGCTTTATTTACTTCGGCCTTCACTACGTGCATCTTTTCCCAAAGCTGCTAATACACAAAGCACACACATGAACGCACACATGCACACACAAATCAAAGAAAATCACTTATTATACAAGAGACCTGGCAACGGTGAACATGTGTAAACATAAAGTTGGAGAAAGTTTTTCTGTTTCTCTTCTTAACATTCCACACTATAAGACTTACCCAGGTCGGGATACCGTTGAATTATTGCAACGCTGCTGACCGTCACGCAAATATATAGGCCAAATTTGTTTATTGCACACTCTCAATGTATTAATTAAATAGGCACACTTGAGTTTAGCAATTTCGCGTCTAGCAATTGATTAAATTGTGTGCTTCACATTGAGAAGCGTGAAGCAAACTGTAACCACAAAATTGATTCATATCAAATATGTATAATAGACACGGCTACAACGAGCGGTAATTTGGCCGGTGTTCAAGTACCCTTGCTCTACCCCTTGCAGTGAGTATTACCCGCGAAGTATTCAAACACGAGTCTGATAGTGATACTCTACGATCCGAAATTATTAATACGTACTACGTACACTCATTTAACGCGAGAGAGCTGCCACTGTGAAATGGCTGTTTTAATGCCCACATTTGGCAACACTGTTTATCGTCATCGAGAGACCGATAACAGTTCTACATATCTCTGTCGCATCTTTAGCAGTCGACGACGCGCTTGCAAAAAAAAAAGAAGGAAAAAAGTGGAATACTTCTTCAATTTTTCGCCGGAAGTAAGCTTGTTGAATGTATTAAATTATCGGCAAGCAGATTATTAAATCTTAACGTGTGTGTTTCCTAATAAATTTGGCATCTAAGTAGCGTATTTCAAGCAATCCGCTTAGCGTGTAAATTATTTGCCGACTGTGCGCACGCTTTTGCCGCCGTCGCTTTGTTGTTTTGGCGCCCGATTTTGCGACGCGCACGAAAAATTTGACCAGAATTGTGTTTTAGCTGCGTAGTGTAAAATGGTGGATCGCAGTGATAATGGTAAGAGTGTTAAGTCTGTGAAATGTTTAGCATTAAGCTAATTAATATTATTTTGATATTCGTAAGCAGCGGAATCCTTTGACGATGCCGTCGAAGAGCGTGTGATCAACGAAGAGTATAAGATATGGAAGAAGAACACTCCATTTCTGTACGATCTGGTTATGACGCACGCTCTGGAATGGCCCTCGCTGACCGCCCAATGGCTGCCAGATGTAACGAAGCAGGATGGCAAGGATTATTCTGTGCATCGCCTTATTCTGGGCACACACACCTCCGATGAACAGAATCATTTGCTTATTGCCAGCGTCCAATTGCCCAGCGAAGACGCACAGTTTGATGGCTCACACTATGACAATGAGAAGGGTGAATTTGGTGGATTTGGTTCAGTGTGTGGTAAAATCGAAATTGAGATTAAGATCAATCACGAGGGCGAGGTGAATCGAGCACGGTACATGCCCCAAAATGCGTGCGTCATTGCAACCAAGACGCCATCAAGTGATGTCCTTGTCTTTGACTACACAAAGCATCCCAGCAAACCTGAACCATCCGGTGAATGTCAGCCCGATCTGCGATTACGGGGACATCAGAAGGAGGGATACGGACTCTCCTGGAATCCAAATCTAAATGGTAATAGAAATAGAATAATATATATTTATTTGTATTTACTAATTACTTGATCACTTTAGGCTACTTGCTTTCGGCCTCTGATGATCACACTATCTGCTTGTGGGACATTAATGCTACTCCCAAGGAGCATCGCGTCATCGATGCCAAGAATATATTCACGGGTCACACCGCTGTGGTTGAGGACGTTGCCTGGCATTTGCTTCACGAGTCACTGTTTGGCTCAGTGGCCGACGATCAGAAACTTATGATTTGGGATACAAGGAACAATAACACCTCCAAGCCATCGCATACTGTCGATGCGCATACTGCCGAAGTCAATTGTTTGAGCTTTAATCCGTACTCGGAGTTCATATTGGCAACTGGATCTGCAGACAAGACGGTCGCATTGTGGGATCTACGTAATCTTAAGCTTAAACTACATTCCTTTGAGTCGCATAAGGATGAAATTTTCCAGGTGCAATGGTCGCCGCATAATGAGACTATCTTGGCCTCATCAGGCACCGATCGTCGTTTGCACGTTTGGGACTTATCCAAAATTGGAGAGGAGCAAAGCTCCGAGGATGCCGAAGATGGCCCACCTGAGCTGCTCTTTATTCATGGAGGTCATACGGCCAAAATCAGTGACTTCTCTTGGAATCCAAATGAGCCATGGATCATTTGCTCCGTTTCCGAAGATAATATCATGCAAGTTTGGCAAATGGCCGAGAACGTTTACAACGATGAAGAGCCCGAGATACCCGCCTCCGATTTGGAAACCAATACCGCTTAAAGCAGCATCAATTCATGTTTTTTGGAAACCCCCTCCCTCTCTCTTCCCTCCTCCTCCTAAAATAAAATATATAGTATATGTAATGTTTTTGGCAAAAGCACAAAACCAGCTTACCTGGTCGTAGTGCTTCTCATTTAATTTATACACATTTTTGTAAACTTAAGTTCATAAATTGTCCTCAAAAAAATCAAGAAAAGAGAAACCAATCTTGCATTAAAAGAATCGTGAAGACCGAACTAATCTACTGTGTACTTATGATGTTTTCCAAATGCTTCGATATCCACACGCAGAGCTCTCACATCTCCCTGATGACGTCGTGAACTAATCTTGCCACTGATCACATCACCCTTTTGCACATTTTGGGGCTGATCGATAAAGAACACGGTCTGCTTCCAATGTGTGGGCGTGGTGGCTGGCGATGTGCTGAACATAACTGGATTCTCCAGTTCGAACAGGGTGTCAAAATAGCCCACAAAGGCAGCCAGTTTACCCGTCTGTGTGCACTTTAAGTTAAATTCATATGTAAAATTGGGATAATTTAAGTCTACAGTCATCATATCAAAGTTGGCTATTTGCTCGCTCTCTGTAATAACGTGTTCCGGGTTAACGACCTCCATAAGGGGCTCCTCAATGCTTCGTTTGCGCAGATCAGTCATGTCAACGCCATATACATCCGACCAAAACTCAACGTGTTGGCCATGCAACTCCTCGTTAATACCCAGCAGATGCAATGTGCAACGATTTGGTAATATTATGCCATTGGGCTTTAGATGTCTTTCGCGAGCATAGATAATGGAGTCCAGCATGGCCTCATATAACAAGAAATAACCCATCCATTCGGATATGATGACATCATACTGTGGTTCCGGCAATTCAGTGTCCTCCAACATTCCCTTCACCAACGTAACGTTCTTGACATTGTTTTTTCTGAAAGCCAAAGAGATTTAACAGAGCTTCAAGCGAACATTACAGTTAGTGTTAACTAACCTGACGATGTCCATGGCCGTGTAGACGATCTCGGAGTTGTCAATCCCCACGACGTTTTCAGCACCCGCCTGGGATGCAAATATGGAGAGTATTCCAGTGCCGCAGCCCACATCCAGAACTGATTTACCGCTCAAATAGTTTTTGTTTTGCAGTAAAGCTGATCGATAGCTGTTTGTGCGCACCTGTTAATTTGTTTAATTTAAATATATAATTATTTATAAGACGGTGCTCTTACCTTATCGCTGAGCATTTCATGATGTATGCCGAAGTGAGAATAGCTTTTGAAGTACTCCTTATCTAGAGACGGAGCGTTACGCACGACCCCTTTACTAGACTCGCCTTCAGCTTCAGTTGGTCCACTTTCATCGTCCCCGAAGGTTTTTTGCAAGAGTGCTTTATAGTTATTTCGCATACGTTCCATGTCCTCACTGGCTGCCTGCAGAAGCTTATCCTGTTCAGTAACTAGTCGCTGTAACTCCAGCAGATTGTCAAGTCGACTTAGTGTTTCAATCTTGATAGCATCGTAGTCATAGCACAGCCATGGTTCATACTGTGCAGGTTTTAGATATTTTTCATCATTCCATAGCGGTTCCTCTGTAAAGAGCAACTGCTCTGCACTCATATTAGTGCTCCGAATGTAGTTGATCATTTTTAAAAACGCATACTGATCCATTTGGAATTTCTTTTTGAGTTGCGACAAGTCGACATAGTGTTCTGTTTTCAAATGTTCGATAGCTTTATCTATGTCTGGAAAAACATCTTTACAAAACAAGCAAGTCGTTGGGTCTCCTTCCTGGTCTTCCACTTCGTCCTCAAAGTCCTCAATGTCTTCGTACGCTTCTTCATCAGAACTGAGCTCAGTTTTCTCTTCTGGTGTGGAGCCTGTAATATTGTTATTAGTCTTTGTGTTTGTTACTGTCTGTGAATAACCGATTACTTTTTGGATACTCGCTCTCCATTTTTAAATATAAATGCACATATACTTCTGGATAAAATATCAACAAATTGTTGCAGCTGCCAATACCGCCGACTTCTAAAAGTTAACAGATTTTAAAAACGCTTCTATTTCGCTTGCACGCACGTGCATAACAAATTCGATAGTTGTTATGCGGATATCGATGTGCAGGTTGCGATGTTACATTAACCATTAGACCGATATTTAGCGAGTCGATACTACAATTTTGTGTTCAATACATCGATATTTAAGCCACCGGCTACCATCCCTATTAAAGTAAACTTGCATAACCCCGCACCTGGTTGCGCTATCAAAACAAAATGCTGCAGGTTTGTAAATTAGTGTAAGTTATTAAAGAAACAATAAGATTCACGCTACTTTTTTGTGTTCCAGTTAATGAAAACATTAAGGCTGACGCAGCCCGCTCGATTCTGCTCGGCTCTAAGCAACGCAACAGCTGCAGCACCAGCAACAACAACATCTCCAGAGCCCGATCAACTGTATAGCAAATTGGAAATTGAGTTGCGCGGTGTAGATCCTGCCGTGCTAAAGAGTTATACCTGGTTTGCGACAACAGCTGCCGAGCATCTGGGTATTGAGTTGGGCAAGTGGTAAGTGGCTCACACACACCAAGTACCGAGCACACCAAAATTAACTGACCTTCACTTGCAGCTGGTCCCCTCGTAAGGCGCATCATGAGCGCATGACTCTGCTGAAATCTGTGCATATTTACAAGAAGCATCGTGTACAGTATGAGATTCGTACACATTTTCGCTACATGAACTTTCATAAGCTGACAGGCTCCACGCTGGACACATTTTTGGAATACATCGAGCGCAATCTGCCCGAAGGTGTGGCACTACAGGCATCCAAAACGGAGCTGCAACAAATACCCGAACACTTGAGGCAGCCGCCCGAACAAGTTTAGCATTAGATAAGATCTTTAATCAAAATAGTTTTAAAATTGATTTGCCACTTGGGCAGCAAGAAGATTATGCTTCAAACTGGCAAACAAACAAATAAAGTTGTGTTTGTTATTCGACAAAAAGAGTAGCAGAATTGATAACGTTCCACTTGTTGGCTATCAGGTTTAGGCCGATAAGCCTTCGGTTTTAGCCGCAATATAATATTTAGCAAGCAATTCAAATACTCTTCCTTTGCACCTATCAATTTCAACATGAATTTTTTACGAAGCCCGGTCGAAACGGTCGTGTAAACGCTTTATCCGCCGATAAGGAATAAGTTTTATAGTCTTATTGACTAAACTGCATTGACCAGCTGATAAACTCATGGGTAGTGTATACTATATAATGAATTCCTTTTGTTCGTATCTCATAACTTGACAAAAAGTCAAAAATTTGTGCATTTTGAATTCAGTAGCGAGTTTAAGCTCTCGACGAACGGATCCCAGAAATTGAATCAATATGCGATCAGTTTACCTAATTCATCTGGTTTTGGCCTTGGCCACAATTAATATTTGTGTGCCACCAGTTGAAAGTGTCTTTGAAGATACGATTAAGTCCTTTTTGGAAGAGTTTCGTAAGCGTATGTGCCATCCAATACCGAATTTGGGAATACCTGCCATAGATCCACTGCAGCTGGAACATGCAGACACCTCTCTGAACAATCAATATCTTGTGGAGTAAGTTCTACCTTATTACCAGTAGATCATATTTATATATAAATTATATATGTATGCCTATAGCTTCACTGCTTCCGTTGACAATTTTAAGCTGCAAGGAGTTTCGGATTTCAAGCTGAATGAACTGCAAATTAATGTTGTTCCTGGCACCACAACCAAACTGAATGTTACCTTTCCATATACCTTTTTCAAATCCCTATATACGGCCAAAGGATCTTTGGCCTACATTCTGAATATGGCTGGAGATGGCAATGCGGAGTAAGTACCATTAAAATCTTAAATATAATAAGTATATATGTAATATATTATTATATAAAACCGTCAGAATGTCAATTAAGGATTTTACCTTCTTCATAACTTGGAGAATTAAGATTGCAACACATATAGCGATCACAGGACTAAAGATCGAACTGAGTTTGGGTGATTTCAAAATGAATTTTGACAATCTAATGGAGGAGGAGCGTATTACAATATTTTTCCATGATCTTCTCAATGAAATGGGTGTCGAATTGTTTGGTGACATCTGGTCATTCGGACAGCCCACATTGGTCGAAAAGTTAGAAACGGTGGGTAACCTAATAGTTATTAAAAAATAATAAATCTAATCGTATTTCTTCTAATTGCAGTACATTAATGATAATATAACAGATATTATTAAAATTATCCTTGGTGGTGGCGGCGGTGAAGGTGGTGAGAGCAATCCCATTTTCGAGGGCGTGGAACCCGATTGTAAACTCCCATAAGACTGAAAAATATGTTGCATATTATTATTATACTTGTTAGATAAATAAAAATATATATTAATGGAATTTTTATAATCCAATCGCCATTTCACATTTCCGTATCAATGTGACAGGTAACAAGGCAAATGTATTTATAAAGACTAATCTAGCGATAAAGTGCACGCAAACCTTTGAAAAACCAATTTATATTCTAATCCGAGCGTATCAGTTCGGGGTTTGCTGATATCGCATACCATTAGCTACTTGAAGTGTTGATGTGGGGTTCAGATAACACTTTACTATTTTTGTTCATTTTATTGATTTATGGGCCAAGGAAAACCAATGCTCATAACATTATATGAATTTGAACTTGGCGCGCATTTAATTAGTACGGCAACGCTTTTAAAGCTACCAGGGCTACGCCGAACGTTAAGTTTCGATAACTATCGAATGCCGCTATTTTAAACAGCCTTGCCACATCTAAAAAAATCGAATTTTAGAATTTTCCAGAGCAAGCCGACGCTCTTATAAGTATTGGTACAATCGTACGCCATCATTATTCCTAATACAAGTGCCAGTTTGATCGAACGTCTGAGTGTCGACTCGGCAGAAAAAATTTAAGTGGGACAAAGAAGTGAAGTAGCATTACACGGTTATCCATATATTTAGTACATTTCAACTAAACAACACACAAAGGTAAGTCTTATTTATAGAAAAATGCAAGGCAATTCTATTTGCTGCATATAAAAAAAAAAATAGCACGTGCTCTGTCTGCCGCATGTGTTGGCCTAGAAAAAAATAATTCCATTGACTCATTTTCCGATTTACGGCCTTAATCAATAATTTCAAATCTAGTGCATTTGTGCAAGTATTGTTACAGTAAAATCATTGAAATTACGAACTGCTTGGTAATTCCCTCGACTAGCGTTTTTGAACATTAGAATTTGAACTTGCGTACATGCGTGAGTGTATGTGTAAAGTACATAAAATAAATGCAAGTATTGTGAACATTGCGTCATTAAACCCTTACAATGTTTCTTTTTTCGTTTTCTAATAATCGAAGCCATGTATATTAAATAATTTATCGTAGTTTTACTGATTAATAGTAGTATGAGTAGTACTGCTGGAACATTCCATTGAAAAATTATGCCGCATCACTCACACAAGTAACATTTCCAATTTATTATCGCCTACCTACTCACTCATGAGTCATAATGACGTTTGCCCGCTGACGTCTGAGTTTATAATTATAAACTTAAACATCAATTTTTATATTTTAATGATTTATAAATAAATTTCTAGCAAACGTTTTATATAATTAAGTTATAGTTATGAACGTTTGCTATATTTAAATGTGCGTTGCTAACCGGGTTGTCAGTGTGTGCGTGCTCGCGTGGTTGGAATAAAACACATTCACATGCAAACACAACATGCTTACATAGGGAATTAGCGCGAGCGCGTGTTTGTACACTATTGCCATCTCTTTTTGTAAAATGTGAAAAGCAATAGGTCTAGCAACAGCGTGGTTTTGTTGCGTATACCACATGGATGTACATATGCAAGGGTAGTTGTCATCATTGTGGTTGTTAGCGTTCCAGAATTTTCGTCCATGCGGTGCTTGCACTTTGAAAAGAAATTAGCAGCTGCTGCTGCTGCGGCAAATAAAACTCCATTGTTATCTCTGATTTTATCTTGTACATAATGTAGATGCGTACATTAGTATGTACATACGTGTGTCGGCCATGACTAATTTCGTTTGTTCACGTTTCGCCATTTTCGGTTCTGAGAGTGACATTAGCCGCAACCAGTTTCTAGCTGTATGAGAAATTAAACTCAAAAGGCATGAAATAAATGTGGAAGGCGAAAAAAGCTTTTACTACAATAAATTATTTTTATATTTAAATGGATTGCGGCGGGGTTGTAGCCTCAGCCTTCAAAACAACAAGCTATATCGCAATTATTGTGCATTATTAGTAATAAAGCAAATAAAACGCATCACAAGTAAAAATATTTTCGGTAAACAGTTTGCCATTTCCAATATTTCCAGTGATGTTTGTTTTTTCTCTTTTTAACAGAGTTGCCAGACAGAGCAATTTTAGAGTTCAATGACATTGAAAATACGAATTACTTTCACAAAGAACATTTTATACAAATAATAAATACATAAAATAATACATTTTGGAAACTTTCTTTTCGATTACATTCTAGATGTCTAAAGCACCTGCTGTCGGTATTGATTTGGGCACCACCTACTCCTGCGTGGGTGTGTTCCAGCATGGCAAGGTTGAGATCATTGCCAACGATCAGGGTAATCGTACCACTCCATCGTATGTTGCATTCACGGAGACGGAGCGTTTGATTGGTGATGCTGCCAAGAACCAGGTGGCCATGAACCCAACCCAAACGATCTTCGATGCTAAGCGTCTGATTGGTCGCAAATTCGATGACTCCGCTGTGCAGTCTGATATGAAGCATTGGCCTTTCGAGGTGGTCAGCGTTGATGGTAAGCCCAAGATTGAGGTCACCTACAAGGATGAGAAGAAGACCTTCTTCCCCGAGGAGATCTCCTCGATGGTGTTGACCAAGATGAAGGAGACCGCTGAGGCCTACCTGGGCAAGACGGTGACCAATGCCGTCATCACTGTGCCCGCCTACTTCAACGATTCACAGCGTCAGGCAACCAAGGATGCTGGTACCATTGCCGGTTTGAATGTGTTGCGTATCATCAACGAGCCAACTGCTGCCGCCATTGCTTATGGTCTGGACAAGAAGGCTGTCGGTGAGCGTAATGTGTTGATCTTTGATTTGGGCGGCGGTACCTTCGATGTCTCCATTCTGTCGATTGATGACGGCATCTTCGAGGTCAAATCCACGGCCGGTGATACCCATTTGGGTGGTGAGGATTTCGATAATCGTCTCGTCACCCATTTCGTGCAGGAATTCAAGCGCAAGCACAAGAAGGATCTGACCACCAACAAGCGTGCTCTGCGTCGTCTGCGCACCGCTTGCGAGCGTGCAAAGCGTACCCTTTCCTCGTCCACTCAGGCTAGCATTGAGATCGACTCGTTGTTCGAGGGTACCGATTTCTATACCTCGATCACCCGTGCCCGTTTCGAGGAATTGAACGCTGATCTGTTCCGCAGCACCATGGATCCCGTGGAGAAGGCTCTGCGTGATGCCAAGCTGGACAAGTCGGCCATCCACGATATTGTGTTGGTCGGTGGCTCCACCCGTATCCCCAAGGTCCAGCGTCTGCTGCAGGATCTGTTCAACGGCAAGGAGCTGAACAAGTCCATCAACCCCGATGAGGCTGTTGCTTATGGCGCTGCCGTCCAGGCTGCCATCTTGCACGGTGACAAGTCCCAGGAAGTCCAGGATCTGTTGCTGCTCGATGTTACTCCATTGTCCTTGGGTATTGAGACCGCTGGCGGCGTGATGAGTGTGCTCATCAAGCGTAACACCACCATTCCTACCAAGCAGACTCAGACCTTCACCACCTATTCGGACAACCAACCCGGTGTGCTGATCCAGGTTTACGAGGGTGAGCGTGCCATGACCAAGGACAACAATCTGTTGGGCAAATTCGAGCTGTCGGGCATCCCCCCCGCACCACGTGGTGTTCCCCAGATCGAGGTCACCTTCGATATTGATGCCAACGGTATTCTGAATGTTACCGCTCTGGAGCGTTCGACCAACAAGGAAAACAAGATCACCATCACCAATGACAAGGGTCGTCTGTCCAAGGAGGATATTGAGCGCATGGTCAACGAGGCTGAGAAGTACCGCAACGAGGACGAGAAGCAGAAGGAGACCATTTCTGCCAAGAACGGTCTGGAGTCGTACTGCTTCAACATGAAGGCTACCCTCGATGAGGAGAACCTGAAGAGCAAGATCTCCGACACTGATCGCACAACCATCATGGACAAGTGCAACGATACCATCAAGTGGCTCGATGCCAATCAGCTGGCCGATAAGGAGGAATACGAGCACCGCCAGAAGGAGTTGGAGGGTGTCTGCAACCCAATCATTACCAAGCTCTACCAGAGCGCCGGTGGTGCTCCTGGTGGTATGCCCGGTGGCATGCCCGGCGGTATGCCAGGCGCTGGTGGTGCTCCCGGAGCAGCCGGTGCTGGCGGCGCTGGCCCCACCATCGAGGAGGTCGATTAAACAATTCACCCACTTTAGTTTGAACAAACCACAATATACAATCTACACTATATAATATATTTAACTTGGATTCTAAATTAGAAAACAAACTACAAATACAACAACAACAACATCAACTATTACAACAAGAACAACCGACAACTGCTCTTGAAAGTTATATTATAATAATACAACTGCAACATTAAAATTAAAAAAAAGCAAACCAGAATATTTAAAACACTGCTCTTAAAAACAAATAAGATAATACATATATATTATATTATTATCGTACATAAAAACATTCATCGATCGATCATCCAAACAATATTTGCTTGTACTTGAATTAAATAAATCAATTTAAGAATTGCAAAACAAATTCCAATTTCTTTTATTCCTTTTAAGAATTTAAAACCAAAATGCTTTGATTTATATCATTGGGACTTTACCCAGGTCATCAATCAGCAGCATCGAATGGCTTTCATATTATGTTTAATTGAAGGAAATAAAACTTGTTAAGGGTCAAGTCCAGTTTATTTAGCGGAAACAATTGGTTGCCAATTATTCTTCAGTGGATAACAATTATGCGATTTTAAAAGTTATAAAAACAAGCTAACAAAATTCAAGACTGCATCACTCTGTATCGGAATAAAAGAGTTTACAAAGCTGATATAGGAACTATATAAATAGATACTGTCGTTGTATTAATCCTTAGTGTGTTTTTAATCAACCCAGGCAAAGTTTCCATCCTTGTCCAACTTGTTTAGATGGTTGCTTATAATGGGCAGCTCGCTGTTGTTGGCCCTGTAGGAGCCCTGTTCCTGGTTAACGGTCTCCCGCCTGGCGTACACGGATTTTACCTTGCGTCCAAAAACATTGTCCAGCTTCTGTTTCTGGCTCGGATTACCAGATTTGAGGCTCTTTCCAATGTCCGAGTCCATTTGTCGTTCCTCGAGCGTTCGCATGGGTGTTTGCAATCTTTTGTGGTTGCCGCTCACCTGATCCAGATAGGACTGCCACTGCTGTAGCTTGTCCTCGGCGGCTCGCAGCTGTTGGATGCTGCGCTCGTGGCCGGGATTAATGCCAATAGGCTGAACGCCCACAACCTCGTCAAGATCGACCTTGAGCGGAGCTAGGGCGGAAATGGCCCGGGATAGTCCTATTTGGGTGTGACGTATGCGATGCTCGGTGAGATCAGCGCCCAGCAGCTCCTCGTGCGGATCCATGCGTATGGGTATCAGCTTGTTTATTACGTAGAGCAGCAGAAATGTGGAGCAAATGCCCCAGCAGGCCAAGCAGAAGGCGGACAACGTTTGGATGCCCAGCAGATACCATCCACCGCCCTTGAAGAGACCACTCCGTCCCTTGGTCGTGTCCATGGGCACCGGATTATCGGCAAACAATCCAACTGCAATGACTCCCCAAATGCCACACACACCATGCACAGCACTGGCGCCCACCGGGTCATCCACTCCCATGCGATCAAGCAAGGGCATGGCCAGCACACAGAGCAACGAGCCCAAGGCACCAATTATAAGGGCCTCCCAGGCGCGGTACAAGAAACAGCCAGCTGTGATGGACACCAAGGACCCCAGGATGCCATTGATAAGGTCCATGATGTCCATGCGACCATCATGACGCCAAAAGGAGTAGCTGCAAATTGTATGGAGTAAGTAAAAATAAAAATCTCTAAATAAGGCTTTACTCACATGGAACTAACGAATCCACCGCCAAATGAGCCCATCATGGTCATTACAGCTGCACGTGCGGCATATTGCCACTTGGAGCCACTGACTCCATAGGTGCTACCCGAGTTGAAGGCCAACCAACCCCACCAGAGCACAAAGAGGCCCATGCAGGCATTAACCGGATTTCCCAAGGGCAAAGGATCGTAGCCCTCGGCGTAGCGTCCTAAGCGTGGTCCCAGCATTGCAGCTGAGGCAAAGGAAGCAGCGCCGCCAATTAGATGCACTGGCCCACTGCCGGCAATGTCCACTGCACCAAGATTATTGAGGAATCCGTGCTCTCCCCAGACCCAACCAGCGGGTATGCAGTACACCACTGTGTTAAGCAGGGAGAACAAGCAATACGCCTTAAAGTTGCAGCTGGAAAATTAAGGAAACATATAAATGGGAAAGGCTTAATGCGAGTACTCTCGACAGTGCTAGAACCTGTTAACTCTACTTTTACTTCAAGTACAGGGTTTGAGAACATTAATAGTATCCGGATGGCTTACCGCTCAGCCATGGCGCCGCTCACAATGGTTGTGGATGTGGTGGCAAAAGATAGTTGAAACAGGAATGCCGCAAAAATTTGTCCCATCAGTTCGTCACCCACGGGAGGATCGAGTAGAAAATCACCAATGGCCATGAATGGATTCGAAAGTGGTCCGCGTCCAAAGCTCATACCATAGCCAAAGAGCCAATAGGTGAATCCGCCAAGCACAATATCAATCACATTCTTCATCATAATGTTAACTTCGTTCTTGATGGACACACAACCGGATTCGAGCATACCAAATCCAGTTTGCATCGTAAAGATAATGAACGATGACGTCAGTACCCAATTGGTGTCCTCTACGGACAGATCATAGAGTCCGGGTATAACATAGCTGCTATTCCGTATAACACCTTTAAGGGCTGTCACCTGCGATGCCGTAGCATTCGCCAATTTCGAGGGCATCTCTCAGTCAGTCGTCACAGCGTTGCGTGGCACGTCCTTTTCCCGGCTAAGTTACTCTAGAAGTGAACTCCAACTAAATCGCAGTTCCAAGTGAATTCCTTAAAATTACAACAATTACCTGATTGTGATTGAAATGTGAACTAATCGTGGTAAACAAAAAAAGAGACAATTTAAATTATTTAGCTGCATGTTTGTGTGCGTGTTGTTTACGGCGAAAAGCTAATTATACCCTGTAAAGAGCAGAGTGGGTATATTATTGAAAGCAGTTCACAGAGAGTGACCATCCGTTTGCTATAATAAAATTGTTGGATAAAATATTTAAATTCATATTAATTTTACTTACAGGGTATCAACCACCAGCAGCACATCATTCCCAATATATTTATTTCCATTTTTAGTTTAAACCTACGAACTTGGATTTGCAATTAAGTTAATGCTGTTGTTGTTCTTGTTGCGGCCGTTGCATGCCTCGAACACTTTGCAAAATTCATGAACACAAAACACTTTGCATTAAATTCAATTACCAGATTCGCCTGTTTTTAACTATGAACTTTTCGTTTCATTGACAAATAATATGACAATTTGGCGACACACAAACCTTTTTTTTATTGCTATTTGGAACTTTGTACAGTGGGCATGTTGAAAATTCCATTGTTTTATTTTCGTCATAAACTTTATAGCAAAAACTGAGAATGATTTCGGCCCTAGATCGCACAGAAGTTTTTGGCGTATTTAATCGTAACGGTTCGTGCATTACGTATTTATAAAAGGCCTGTTGAATTTTGAATGTTTTCTGCAAATTTTGTAAAGTTTAATTGTTGCATTGTATGTGCAGGAAATTATTAGCTAAAGTTCATAAATACAATTGCAATACAAAACGCTTTGCTTATTCAACGACAGCATCCTTAAAGTTTATTTCGTATGCATTTCTACTTACGTCAAATATTTCCTTGAGTTGCGATAATACCCCTTATGTTGGTATTTTTACAGTATTTTGGGGAAATTAAAGCTAACATATTTTGACGTATTTGGCAAACGGTCACACAGACAAATTTTAGCACTAGTTGGTATTGCTCGAAAGTTCGTTAAAAACCGTTGAAAATATCAAATAAAATCTGTGTAACTAATAACAACTAAAAGTTAATTGTGCGGTTAAAAGTGCATATTAACGCCAGCAAAATGTACTTTTTGGCAGTGCTTGCGTTTATTGGAAATGCCAAAGGTAAAGCACATACAGTGAAAAACGAAAAACTTTATACACACACACTCAACAATATAGGAGCATATCCTTACTGTGCTAAAGAGAGCAGCTAAACGAAAACGTATAAAATTTCTTAAAAACTGAAAATTTTCCATACATTTTATTTAAATATGTATTGAACGACAATGACTTAAAACTTAAAAAGACAATGCATTTTTTTTCATATAAAATCAATTTCAATAGCTGTTCTCTTTCTACATTAAATGGAATATGGTCCATGGCCACAGCAGAGTTTTACAATTTATGGGACACAGGGCACACACACATGCACAGATATACACATACACTTGCGCTGCGCTCTTTTGCTCAGCCAGCAGGCAGCAACTCCTGCGAGAAGGGGGCATAACGGTTTTCAGCTGGGCAATGCGAAGGAAGTGGCGTGCAAAATTTTGCGTTGGTGCTGCCCATATCTATCTCTCTCTCGCCCTTAGTATCTCACTTTCTCTGTTTCTCTATCGCTTTCTATCTGTGTGTATATACATATGTATGTGGGTGGTATGTTGTATGCTGTTTATTTTTGCATGTATGTATACTTTGCTTATGTTTGGGTGTGTGCGTGTATATATATACAGGATATGAGGCTGAATTGGGTGTGTGTTGTTGCTATGTGTGTATGGCTGTGTGTATCGCAAAAATTTCACTTGGAAACTCGCATGAAAGGCATTATTTCTTCCTTCTTATTTTTTTTGTGTGGAGGCGTTGAGCACGCTGTTTGCCATTTTCACTCGTGCGTTTCCTGCTCAGCCGTTCGCATTCGTGTTTTTGCTCGTCGGCCGACGCACTGCATGTTATGTTGCAGCCCCTTGACTACCACCACATGTCCTTTTCCACACGACGACGAACGCTGGATATATTTGTTTTTAATTTGAATTTCCTTTTGCTGTTTAGCATTTAAATTATGTTACAAATGTTATACGTTTGCATTTAATTTCATTCAAGTGATAAATGTTATAGCCATGCGTTTGTGTTTTTGCGCAAATGTGCCTGCCTACGTGTGTGTGGGTACAGCACCTGCTGCATTTTGCGTGTGTGTTGTTATAATACATATGTTTGTGTGCATGTGTGTGTTTTAATGTTGGCACTTGAGCCAAAAGGTAACTGTTAAATCAGCAGCGAAACGAAAGTTGGTCAAGTGTGCCAAAATAAATAATCGTACAGTTCAAAAATATTTATGTGTACACGCACATGTGGTATATAAAAGTATAATTTGATTCTGCACTGAATTGATTTTTTTATTGTCAGTTAATGGCTTTATAAGTTAAATATTTCCATAGTTAATGAGGTTGGCAACACATTGATTAACTAGCAATCACTACAGTTGTCGTTTACAACTAATTGTATTTTTAACTAGGCTTTTGCTTAGTAATGCTTTGTTTTCATTTTGTAAGCTGAACATGTTTGAAATTTATAAATTTTTTAGTGAAATTCTCGGTTTTATTCGCTAATTTGATGAAAAGTAAAACGTTTTTAAAAAGTAAGTTATATTATTAATGCATTTAATTTATTGCACATTAGATATCAATGCGGTGAGCTCAAGCCTTATTCAGGGCGGACATTGCCGTGATTACAATGGGAAACTCTATGAAACGGGCATGCATTACATGCCCGGGCCGGACTCGTGTCGCCTCTGCATCTGCGACAGCGGTCTGCCCAAGCAATGCAAGATGGTGCTGTGCGAGGCGTTTAGCAAATGCAAATCCTTTCAAACGGTTGGCAGTGGCAATAACTGTTGTGAGGTCATCTGTTTGGATGATCAGTTCAGCGATGGTAGCACTGACTTTGGCATTTGACTGGTGGCTAGTGGCATTACGGCCACATTGTCGCTATCCTTGCTCTTCTTTCTGGTAAATCGTTTAAGGCAACGTAAAATGCGAGCTCGAGAGAATCGTCAGAATGCAGAGGATCAGCGCAGCATCGTCGGAAGCATTGGGTGAGTTACAATCTTTGATAAGAACAGTAAATGAGCACAGAGTTACAATTTCAACTTGTTAATCTTGCAGCTACATTGCTGGCAATATGGGCTATATGGAAGGTAATCTGAGTGCCATTGACTATTCGTATGGAGGCGCTACAACGCATTATCCGCTTTGGAAGCCACCCAGTGGCTATTTTCCACGCGGCGAGGCTCCACCACCGTATGAGGAAGCTGTTGCCATATCCCAAGCGGAGGCTTTGAGTGCTCAATGCACAGTTACGTTACCAACCCATGTCCAACGGCAGACAGTGGCCAGTGTTAGTCAGCAGCAGCAACAACAGCAGCAGCAACAAGTGCAACAGCAACATTTGCAACAACAGCATTTGCAGCAACACACACTTCAATTGCATACACAACCGCAGCAACATTCACATCCACATTCATATACGCAACAATTGGTACCGGTAACTGCCTCTCATGCATCTCATCCACATGCTCATCAACAGTTGACAGCTGCAGCTGCTGCTGCCGCTGCTGCCCAGTCGAATCAATACACGCAGAGCACCACCAATTTGATCAACATAAATATTAATAGCGGTGGCGTCACCACAATTGCCACTGGCGAGAATCATCAGCCGCCCTATAGTCTACAAACTGAACAGCAGCAACAGCAAATCAGTCTTGAGCAACAGCAACAACAACAGCAGCAACAACAGCAGCAAATGCTTGCTCAACCGCAAAGCAATTCAATCTGCGTACAGACGATGCCAACGCCAAAGCCAAGTGTTAGCAGCGAGTGCAGCTATAAGAATTGTCATTTGAATATAAGCGCCAGTGTAACCACAGCAGCAGCAGCTGCTGCCGCTAGCAGTGTATCCAATTCGATGGCTTATGCAGCAGCAGCGGCAGCTGCAGCAGCCGCCACAGCAGCTGCACGACGCACGCCACGGGGATCACAGGAGTTGCTGCAACAGCCACAGCAGCAATATCTAACGGTGGCAGATGTAGAGATCAATGCTAGTGCTAGTGCAGCTAGCTATCACTCACTGCCCGCTTCGGCTGAGCTAATGGCCACGCCCACACATCATATGACACAGCAACACCACCAGCAACAACAACAACAGCAACAACAATTGCTGGCAGCTGCATTGTCCACTCCCGCCATAGACATGATGCCAGCAATGGAAATTGCAACCATTGCATCGCCACCAACATGCAGCACAGCGGATTCGGTGACTCAAACGTTGCCAATGCCAATGCCACTGCATGCTGCACTTAAATCCCAGCAGCAACATGGCAGTAAGACGCCATCGAGTTCACGCCGCTATCATCGCACCATTCCACGCTACTTTGCCGTCGCTGATCCACTACAGGTGGTGACTGTGAAGCCCAAATCAGGCTCAAGCTCTAACACCAGTTCCAGTGATGCAGCCACCTCCACCAGCAAGATGAACAAGAAGCCCATGTGCCAGTGTCCCATACAGCATGTGCCCATGTCTTATATGGGCAGCAATGCCAATGCCAATGCAAATGCATTCCTGAGCGGTGCCGGCAAACTCTTTGCAACTGCCTCAAGCGGCAGCAATGTCTGTGCTCTGTCACCCAATACAGGCACGCGTCATGCCGCCACCTTGGCTTATGGCCAACGTGCTAAGTCAACCACTAATCTGCAGCAGCAGAGTCAGGAGATGCTCAACACCAGCAGCAGTGGCATTCGAAATCCATGCAGTCATGAGCCAAAGATTGCCACCATTTCCAAGCAAGTGGGCGATGAACTGCAACCACATGGTTCACACGTGTCATCTGGCAGCGTTTCTTCAATCATTCCGCCACCACCGTTGCCTCATCATGAGGATGTCAGCGCACCGCCCATTGTGCTAGGACGTGTCCAGAAGCGTTCGAGCAGTGCGGCAACTGAACGTGTGCGCAGCAGTAGCAGCAGCGGCAGCGGCGGACGTAGTGCATCCAGCAGTGGTGCCTCATCCTCTGCCCAAGCGGGAGTCGATGTACTCTCCAGTGTCTATTTGAATCGAAAGGTGAGTTCGAAATGTAAGTAATCCCATTGCAAGTGGCTCCGCATAATTCACTTAGTCACATACACTGTGGACATGTTAACATCAAGCGGAATAATCGGTTACGATCCGAAACTGCTTCAATTTAGCCTACAGAGACGAAGCATGAACCAAATCCTTAAGTAAATCGATTAAATTACTTAAATATCAGTAGTTATAACAAAAGAAAATGCAAGAATTGAAATGTTTGTGGGTTTTTGGGCTTTAATTTTATTTAGACTCACTTTAAATTAAATCAAGTTTAAAGATTCCGAGCTTAGCTTATATTGCATGCAACTTCATAACTTTGTATTTGTGTTCGACATTTTGCCAATCTTTTGAGAAACTTTTCCAGGTTGATGCCTACTTGAGTTTGACGCAGAAACAGCAGCAACATTTCTATAACCAACAACACGAGCAACAAGGGCAACAACCAAATGATCAAAGTAATCCAACATTACCACCGAAACTCTACAAAAGCCTAACGAATTTAAAAACAGCAACAACAACTGCAACAAGTGGCGGTAATAGCATTGGCAACAACAACAACGCTGTTGCCACAATCTATACGTTAAGCAAATGCGCAAGTAACAGCGTTCATCAGCGAAAAGAACAAACAGCAACATTAACACTGCCACCGGCAAGTCCCTCGGCCAGTTGCAGCGAAAAGTCCAGTGGTAAAATTAATTCAAGCACCTTCTATCCGCTGGCCAACAATCATGTGACCTACACGCTACCAAAGCACATCAGTGGCAAGATCTCGCTGAATAGCACTATCAACAGTGTGGTCAGCAAGGTGCCATCGGTGATCAGCATACCGCCATTGGAGAACAACAATGATAAGACATCATCGGCGATTAGCAAGAGCACAACACTGCCAAAGATATTGCGTGTAAAGCGTGACAACGAGAAGCCAACAACAGCAACTAGTGCAGCACCCACAACAAGTGTGGCACCAACAACAACTGCAGCTGCATCAGCAGCAACTGCCACATCGAGCAGCAGTTTGGCCATTGCACACTGCCAAATGCCCAGCTATCCGCAGTTAACGGCAAAGGTGCAAAGTGTACGCAGTGCCACGCCCAGCAAGCAGCTACCTGTGTGCACCACATCGAAGAACTGTCTGAATCCCAATGAGCATTTCTTGCCCAATGATACCAGTCTGGACGATGATTATCTCAGTGAATGCGAGAATTGCAAGATCGCTCAGAGTGCCAAATATTATCTGGATGCCGAGTTGAGTGGTGGTAGTTGTGGTACATCATCAACGCCACAGGAAACCATGACGCTGCAGCGGAAATCCCTGGAAGAGACTAAAGAGGAGCCACACGATAGCTACTACCGCAGCTCACACACACTGCCCAGCAATGCCAAAAAGCATGGGTAAAAGTAAATCTAAAAATAAAATGAAAACCAAACTAATAATTATTAACATTGCAGTACCAGTAAAAACAACAATCGGGAGGCATGGCAGTTCTCAACGATACCAGCGGCCAGTTCGTCGGATGAGGATATCAACGAATGAGATTTAAGCCATTTTCTTTAAGATGCCAAATACCGACAACCCAAATGCCAAATTGTGCATCCTAAAGAAAACGTAGGCTTCGATCTAATTTAATTCAAAACAAAACAAAAGGCAAGCTAAATATATTGATCATACATACTAAATAGAAAAAAAGAAAATAAAACAAACTATGTATTTCATGTATACTTAATGTAAAAATGTTAAGCTATAGTTGTAAGTAATTACGAATTGCTCAAAATAATATTTAATTATCTATGTAATATGTATGTAGATATTAGTTATGATAAACATTGGCATGTGAAATTTGCTTATTTCTGCACTTGTATCTGTATATTTGTATCTACCAATGTAAGTAATTGAAATTGTTGCAAAAGTATAGTCGAGAAAAAGCCCAAAATTGTTAAAGATTACAATAAGAAACTAAAAAGGTAAACAAAAAACCAATGATAAGCTAAACTGACTAAAAAACAAATTCGATCTCGTATATTGTTGTTTGAAACTGTCGTTCTCTTCAGAGGATTACTATATATGTGCTATAAACATGTGTAGTTTAACCAGTTAATTAATAAAAAATTAACAATATATTAGAGTAAATTAAATAAAATCCAATTTTGCCAATGTTAACTGTCAATAAATTGTACAATGAAATGATCAATGCATGTTCTAACTACTGATACATTGCCCAGTTTAAAATGCATTGCACAATGAATAATTAAATAAATTTAAGAATTGAGTACACTCAACACAAACGACAAAAACATACAAACACACAATGTTTAAATGCAAATTTCATAGCTAATGATTTATGTGTTATTTGCATATAGTATTAGATGTTAAGTATACGCAAGGATAACCAACAGCACTTTCAGGTGTTCATTAATGTCTGTACATAGTATTAGTATTATTATTAGAAAGATTCATTGTTATTCTATGTACTTATGTATGTAATTATAGAATTCTTATTCTTCTAATTGCGTTTGCGGACGATATCAATTAAATTCAACTAATTTTCTTTAGGGGTTTATCTATTTGATAAAAATACTACCACACAGACTTATGACAAATATGAAAAAGAAAAATAATTGTTGTACACGTAAATGGACACGTCTTTCTTTCGTGAGTCCTGCATTTTTATCTTGTAAGCAACGCATACATATTGAAATGTAACCAAATGAGTTACACTGAAAATGTACATAAGTAGTTATTGTATTGTATACAAATATAAGTATGAAATAGAAGCGATTTTCTAGACAGCGAAGCCAAGTTGCTTTCGTTTGTCTTATTTCAAAAGAAATCAAGCGAAAACTATATTAAAACTGTGGAGTTTTGAAAGTAGGCAAAGCTTCACATAGACAAGCCAAAGACAAGAAAATTAGATAATAATTTGATAAGTTCTTTTCCAAATTTTTACTCATTTGACTTGAATTTTGTGTTCGTAATCGAGCTTAAATCTGAAATATTACATGTATGGCATGTATACAACTGGGATTGAGCAAAAAGTTCCTTAGTTTCCTACAACATACACATATATGTATATTTCGCATAATGTGCATTTTATTTAAGTCTGCTCAATACTTGAATTGTGTTCAAAAGTCGCTCAAATATATATAAGATATTTGTATTTCAATTTGAGTTTATTTCAAATGTGTTCAACGAAACTACAAAAGTATAGACAACAAATTAAAACTTCTCTGTTATAACATCTGCTCAAGTTGTATTCTCACCTAACGAATCGACCGAATAGCAGATACTCTTATTCTAATTGATGGACAGCGATCGTATTACATAGTGAAAATAATTAATCTCAATAGCATTAAATTCAAGAACGTTTTCAGCAATTAATTAATTAATTAAAAGAAACAGAACACAACGTATGTATGTGAATCGCGACTAAGTACGAATTTTTATTAATTAAGCTAATTAATATTGAATTATTTCAGTAAAACACAAAAAACGAAAACCGAAACTAAACAAAAATTATACAATAAACAGTAGTTTACAACTAAATTAGTGGGCACTAGGTAATATACTAAATCAAATACGATACAAAATTGACAAAATTAAAAAAGGCAAATAACAAGAAATGTTTCAAATATGTAATTTAAAAAAATGAATAAAATAAATGATGATGTCGTTTCAAAAAAATAAAAACCAAATGATAATGTGAAATTTGTAATGATATTGCTTAAACAAATAAAATGGTCTATAATGCAAATTTCGACTACATTTCCCCCGAATTGAAGCTAGTCCAGCAACCATATATATTTTTCCAAACAAAAGAAAACAATTGTTTTAATTGTAAAAATGCATACCACTTTTATACTTTTGTTTGTTTTGTATTTAAATCATAAAAACAATTTTACGATGTATCAATTTGTTTCTTTTTTGTTTTGTTTTTTATATAGTATAATATGTATGGTATAACCTATTAGTTTCTCGTATGCTTGGATTTGCTATTTATATATAACATTTCCCCAGCACAAATCATTTTATATATACATACAAAAATTAAATAATTTAGGGTATGTATGCAATAATTTTCAATAGTTTTTTTTTGTATCTGTTTTGCTTATTATTTGTTGTTTGTTGATTGTTATATCTGTTTTGCTATCATCAACGGACGTGAAGAAGAAGGACGACTACGACGACGACTCGGGATTTATTGATGCTGAAGATACGGTGCTGGCGAAGAAGAACAAAATCAATAATTGGCAATTGCAAATGCGATCCAAATTGCGATCTTGTGTTTTATACACACTCACTCAATCACACACACACGCACACACCACATACACACGCTGCATTCATACACACACGCACGCACACACGCTTGAAACGCTCAAATTGAATACGAAATTCACAGCGAGTCTGGTTGGTATATGGTCGTTGATTCCTCCTTCTCCTTACTTCCTCGATGGTTGACTATCCAATACGGGCGTAATTGTCTTGCCTCCAAAGATCTGTCCCCAACCAATTAAACTGCACAAGGAAAAAAGAGAAATTCATGAATTTCATATTAAATTCAGGCAAAATGTTTGATGATCTTACCGCCAATGGTTCTCCACACGTCTGCTGAGCGCAATCTTCTCACCCTTCTCCGTGCAAACGGGCGTTGTAAGCACAATCTTGGCCAGATCACCCTTTGTGGCCGAGATGCGACCACCAGTGCTAAGCGATCCAATGTTGACCAGCAAGATTTCGTTACGCTGCAGTTTTTCGACGCGAGCGCCCTTCTTATCGCCGTCGGTACGAACGCCGAGCAATCGACGAAGGAGGTAGTATGAAATTTCCAGCTCAATGTAAATGTCGGGTAGATTGCCAACGGCACCGAGTACCTGACCAACCAGACGATCGGCACGGCAAAGCGTTGGATCGATCTTGGTACCGACACCGATCAAGCCACCGGGTACAGCATATTGGAGTTCATTTTGTTCGGCAAACAGCGAAACGATACGCGAGAAAATGGGGCGACAAGTGATGTTGCCATCGCTGTCCTTTGTGACAACACCGGGACGCACCTCGATCTCCTGGCCTACCTTCAGGACACCGCTCAATATAGAGCCACCGGCCACACCGCCCTTAAGATCCTGAACTTCACAGCCCGGTTTGTTCACATCAAAGGATCGGATAACAATTAGACGAGGTGGTGCATTGAAATCACGCTGCGGCACAGGAATCTTGTTAACAATATACTCGCAAAGTACATCGATGTTGTACTTCAGCTGGGCCGAAATGGGAATAATGGGTGCACCCTCAGCGACAGTGCCCTGCACAAACTTTGTGATCTCCTCGTACTGCTCCTTGGCCTGACTCTCCTTGACCAAATCAATTTTGTTTTGCAATATTAATATTTGTTTCAGCTTCATAATCTCAATGGCAGCCAAATGCTCGGAAGTTTGTGGCTGTGGACACGATTCGTTGCCTTTTGGAAAAACAAAACATCGAAATTAATTTTAGACAAATTTGATATTCTTCTTAAATGGAATTTACCGGCAATGAGCAGCAGTGCAGCGTCCATCACAGCGGCACCGTTCAACATAGTTGCCATAAGAATGTCGTGACCGGGGCAATCGACAAAGCTAACATGACGAACCAATCGGAAACGACCGGAGCAGGCGGGACGAGCACACGGCATGCTGTCATCCTTGCTGGACCCGTCCGACACAAAGCTGGCCGGACGTGGGCACTTAGGATTATCGCACTTGTAGATTTTTGCATTGGCATAACCTGCAAACAAACAGAAAATATAAACAAGTATTTAATTATTTAAAATCTTTATTAATATTTGTACAATTATGTTGAAAGTAAAAAAAAATGGCATATTCTAAGTTTTAAATATAATTTTTAATATCAAATAATTGTCTTATGTTTTTCACAAGTTTTTCGTGCAATACAATCCAAAACATAAGTTTAAACATAATATGTGATTTGAATTCATCCTTGTGATATTAATATAATATGATATTAATTGTACTCTATATAATTACAAAAATCAATTAAGGTTTTTTTTTTAATCTTAATTAAAAACGAGAAAAATACAGGTAATTCCATTTCAAACTTAAATATAGTTTTAAATAATAATTTGAACGCATAATTTGTTTGACAAACAAAACATTTTATAATGCTTAAACCTTTCAACTGCTGTTATCGTCAATTTTGCACTCTACTACGATACTAGAATCAAAAGGAATTCTTGTTTTTTACGTCATTTAAACCGCTCTCTAGAAGAGCACTTTGCGGCAATTTGCGGCGCCACAGCGACACTCGACACGCACAGCCGTCGAGAGATTCTCATAGGGTACGTCCTCGTTGTCGGCGCGTATGTAATCAAAGCTGAGCTCCTCTCCGGCCTTGATTTGGCGCAGCGTGAAGAAAACTAGATGCGGTAGTGCGACATTCAAGTGCTCAATCCAGCAGGGAAATACAGCCAGATTGGGATCGCACGAGTGATTAATAAAATGTGATATATTGCCATAATTGGCCGCATCGATGGTGAATTCACTCTCTGCCGTGGTATTGTAGTCCAAATCAAATAGATATGTTCGCCCCTTATCATCATAGGCCTTGCCACGTTCATTGGCCTCATCGGTGGTTATAACCTCGCCCACATACTCGCAAACAAACTCTCCTTTGCGTAGGAAATTTGGCGTACGGACGCCCCAACCACTGCCATTGCTGGTCTTGAAAAGTTCCAGAGGGTGCTTACGTCCATGCTGAACCAGGCGATTGGTACAGCTGGAATCACAGCTACAGCGACTGTTGCACTCATAGATGGCACTGCCCTGAGACAAGCGCAAGCGTCGTGTGCCCCGATCATAGGCATAGAGCTCACCAGCCAGGCGAGCACAGCAACGACTGGAGGCACTGCAATCAACTCCCTTTTCACAGCAATTACAGCCGAACAGTGCAGTCTCTGGCATTGGAACTTTCGCAGTTGTGATATTCTCTTGTGTGTAGACAAAACTCAAATCGATGGTATCTAAATCCACATCGTTGATGACACGTATCGCTGGTGATGGTTTCTCCACGTTATTCATAAGTTTCTCAAACAGTGCCAATGCCTTCAGCTGTTTGCGACGTGCTACTTGGCATTCTTGCATCTGCATTCGTCTCAGGGCGCGCTCCATAATCCTTTGGGGCTCCAGTTTACTGCGACTGCCGGAGGCACGATATTGGGCCACCAAGATCATATCCAATTGCAAGGGTAACGTCTCAAAGTTGTCCACTTCCCGCATAGTGATACCGTTTAAACTAAGGGCTGGTTGCTCCTTTAGTTGGGTATCCAATTCATTTTTGATTTTAGTCAAGTACTTCTCGTAAATTGTATTTTGTTGTTCCACAAAATGTTCGAGTTGAGCACAATCAGCTAGATTGGTATAGCTTTCCCAGGTATTCTGAGTGCTATCATAGCCCAACCATTTTACAAAGAAAACGGGCTGATAGTCCACAGCCTCAACGCATACAATGTGCTCCACGACGTACTCTCCCTTGGGTTTCTTTTTGGGTGTGTTCAAACTTTTCTCAACTTTAACCATCTTTAGCGCAGGCGATAAGACATCCTGATTACTGTCTCTACTGCTGCGTCGTCGCTTAACGGCCGTTAATGATTTACGTGCAGCGACAGATGATTTTGATAATTGGTGTGTGTTGTTGGCCACATCTCGTAGTACTGTTTCCGGTTCATCTGATCCCAAGACGCTACCATAGCCGCTGCTATGACTTAGACTGGTGCTTCGTCTGGGACGCATATAATGAGTATATAACAAATTATTCGACTCCGGATGCTGCTGCAATTGTTCCTGACGTTTCTGTTCGTGGCGTCGCCTTCGTTCGGTAAGACGTTTGAGGACTTTATTCTGCTGCTGTTCGTATTGTTTGCGATGCTGCTTAGAGTGCAAAAGTTTTTGTATTTTTGAATCACTTAAGCGTTCTGCAAATGACAATTTGGATTTTTTTTGATTTTGTTTTGGTTTTTTTGTATTTATACGCGCGTCGTTCGGGAAAAACGAAAAACGAAAAAAGAAGAAAAAGATTGACTGAATTAATTAAATTGCTGGATTATCATCAAATAATCAAAATATTAAAAAAAAAATACAAAATGATGCAAAAAGCTCTAAGGAACTTACAATAGAAAAAGTATACAAGATTTGATATGAAAAGAAAAGTTTTCTAAATAAAGTAAAAGGGAATCTAGTTTATGCTAATCCAAACTACTAAGGCGACGACACAGTGCGTGTGTGTGTGTATGTGTTGGGAGACTAATCCAGCAATTTAAGTCGTTTTATGAATTATCATTTACAGAACGCTCTAAGCATCGATCCGAAAGCGACACGCGTCTTAAAACTAATTATAAATTCAAAAAAAAAATTGACAAAACTTAGGAAATATATTATATATTATAATGGTTATTTAACTTCACTCCAGGAATTTGCATTCTCTATAATGTTTACAAAAATTATAATTATTAAAATAAAAATAAATGATATTTATTAAAATTGGTTGAGTTAGAATTTATAGATCAGACTGAAATTATTTTTTCCGATTTTCTTGTCGAGTTATTAAACGGGAACGCGCGTTGTGCCGTCGTCAATTTAAAGTAAAAGTATATTAAATAATTACATTAAATGGTATTACATAGTATATGTATTATCAAATGGTTTGTTCTTTTCCTTAAGCTTTTAGAATTCACTAGTCACAACAATACAAATATCTTAGTTTCTTTGGATTTTATACTTTATATTTCAACACTTGTAATTGTATTGTAAATTGAAAGTTTTAGTGTGTGAGATTTAATTCACTTACCGAGCTTAATTGTAATGTTCCGTTCCAATTCATTTTTAAAGCGAACAGTCTGCACGCCGGAGATGGCTTTAACAACCGTGGATTTACCGTGCGCTACATGACCGATTGTGCCAATGTTGATGGTTGCCTGACGTGAGATTACCTCTGGCGACAAAGGCGTTAGATTACTGATTTCCTGCAAAGATTATTTAAATTTATAAATAATTTCTGCAAATCATATTAATGTTTTCTAATATTGTACTCAAATGAACTTTCTCAAACACACCCTCTTCCACAGTCGCCCAACACATACACAACACCATACAAACATACGCACACATACAAACTATATAGTAAATACATGCATTTATGTGGCATGAGTATGCGTAGAAAAAGCCGTACATTTTGAGGTTAGAATCTACTGAATATTGCATCAGCTATTTGGTAGCAACAGTTGAGCTGCTTATTCCATTTGCATTGCATTATCAAAATTTTAAAACATATTTCAAACATTTGCCAAACAGAGTGTATAGCGAAAGATACTAACAATGCTTAACAAAACGTAGCAACTAACGCCACGTGCTGCATTCTTTGATGACCGCTTTGCTTAGCCAAATAGCAACAACAAAGGCAACACAATATTTATTTTATTGCCAACTACAAAATATACAAGTAATGTTTGTTTGACATTAGTAAACGAAAAATACATATTTTTTCATATAGAAATGGCCGCATTGAAGCGTCTCCCCCGCTGATTTACTGTGAAGCGACCGAACGAGTCACAAAAGACGCGTACGTTGTCAATGATTTTGAGATCACATTTTTGTTGTATCAATATTGCACACTCACCAAATTGCTAAGATCCTGCTTTTGCAAATTTGTATTCACATTGACTTGAGCTTCAGCCGTGGCCATGTTTTCAATGTTTTTAAAAACGTTTTCTGTATAAAATTAAAAAATGAATAGGCCAGCTCGTTTACACCTCGACATTAAATATTGTCCGCGCGTGTTGTAAAGGACCGAAACTATAGGGCTGGAACTAAAATCGATTCCAGAAACGATACCTCGGATTTCTATTATAATTGTAAATAATCGATTCTAAGTTAGTAAACCAGTTTAGTTTAAAATAGTTGAAAATAAAATTTCTGCAAAATATTTAAGAAAGAGATAGAAAAAATGTACTCCTTGGATAATTACTTGACAAAAATATTGCCAAACTATTTAATTTTAATCCTACTTGCGTTTCGATATACGATAAGTATTGTTTCATAGAATTCAATATTTTGTTCCATATAAGTAATATAAACAAACAAATTAAAATCTCATAAAATGTACTACCACTGTATAATAAAAATGCACTACCTCTGTATCATAAAAATGTACTCAAAACATTATTTATTAAAACATAAACCGATACCATGAATGGTAAATTTCAGTTCCAATATTCGGTCACACTGATCGCAGAATTCGCAAACGCAGCGAGCGGCGCGCATGAAGTGTAATAAAACGGCTCTAGCTCAACTGTACTAGATAAACTAATTGCAAATTTGCAATACAACTATTAAGTTATTTTTACGCTATATCAATTGAAAGTAAAGAAAGCATCATGTCGAGCGTGCCAAAGCGACAAAAGTTAGATGGTGTCGCCGATGGAAATGCATCTGCCGGTCCAAATGAGGAGGAGTCGGATGCGCTGGAACAAATCGATGCTTGTCAGAACGAGATTGATGCATTAAATGAAAAAGCCAGTGAGGAAATACTTAAGGTGGAGCAGAAATATAACAAACTGCGGAAGCCATGCTATGAAAAGCGCAGTGAGCTCGTCAAGCGGATCCCTAATTTCTGGGTGACTTCTGTGAGTATATGTGAATACATGCGTACATATGTAGATGACGGCGGCATCATTATCTTGCGCTCTTATTTGCACTTAACATGTGCAAATTTTAAATTGTTAACTGTAGCATTTAGAATGATACGAAGCATAGCGTGCATAGAATTTTAAACGACAACATTAATTGATTTTATGTCTCTACTACATGTACAAGAAAAATTTCTCTATTCGAGGAACTTTTTTCGTTTGTTCTTTTTCATCTTGTCTTCTATGCATGCCGCCGCCACCGGTCGCACCGCTCTTTTTTGTCAGTGTATGTGTGAATGTGCCTATGAATATATCGATAATAATCGTCTGCGCTTAAAGGCGCCACTCTTAATCTGTATAATGTTTAATTATTCCGGTTTTGAAACAAAAAAAAATGATTAATATTATGAGTTCTACGCTAACGAACAAATGTTCAGAGAAAGAGTATGTTTATAACGTTGCGTGTGAAGTTGAATGCGGTGTTTTTTTTTGTTATCGTTATCGATTCCACACAATCCTATTGAGTCGTGTTTTTCTTATCTATATTTTCGTTAGCGCCCGATTGTTTGCCAAAACGTTAATTTTTATTCTGCTTTATAGTTCATCAACCACCCGCAAGTGTCTGGTATTCTGGACGAAGAAGAGGAGGAGTGTCTACATGCTTTAAACAAGCTGGAGGTGGAGGAGTTTGAAGATATAAAATCTGGATACCGCATAAATTTCCACTTCGACGAGAATCCATATTTTGAAAACAAGATTCTCACCAAGGAATTCCATTTGAATTCAGCTGGTAAATACTTTGAAATTTTTACTATTGGACACTTTTATTTATTCCTTTTTTTAAAACAGCATCTGAAAATGGCGATTGGCCCGCGTCAACGAGCACGCCCATAGAATGGAAAGAGGGAAAGAATTTACTTAAACAGTTGCTAACTAAACCATATACCAACAAGAAGAAAAGGAATTCTGACTACAAGACTTTCTTCGATTGGTTCTCAGACAATGCTGATCCCGTCAATGATGAGATTGCTGAACTGATAAAGGATGATCTTTGGCCAAACCCACTGCAGTATTATCTAGTACCTGATATTGAAGTGGAACCCGAAGATGAAGATGAAATCGATGACAACGAAGAGGAAGCCTTTGAAGATGATGACGGAGATGATGATGGTGATGAAGACCTCGAGGATGAAGGTTCGCAAGATTTGAAATTGCATTTAAAAAGCCATATCTAACGTGTTTGTTTCATTTCAGATGTCAAGTAAAATCTTCAATCCATAAAATACGCGTAATTTGAACTTTTTCCAACTGATTTCCCAAGTGATGACCACTTATACTATTATTTTATGTATGGTTATGTCGGGACGGTATTCTGAAAACAGCAACATCATTTATAATGTTGCATCACAATTGCATATACATCCATTTTTAGGCAGTTAAACAGTTACGTTTTAAGTAAAATCAATACGTATGTCCGAGAAACCCATCTATAAAAAAGAAAAAACAGTTTTTTAAAATACATAATAAAAAGACGTGATGCTAAAACAGATTTGAAGTTTACTTATTTCAAGTATATAATTTTAGTTATCGTTATCGTTTCGAACTTTTGTGCTGTAACCCTGGCGAGCGTAGCTCTGTGACAACTCTGGCGTTACTGAGCAATAACAACCCTGTGTTCATAGCAGCTGCGCTCTTTAGGTGAAAAATCCAGTGCAAGATATAAGCAATGGCCTCCGTTAACAAATTAGCAATTTTGGTATGTTTTTAAAGAAATAAATAAAGAAATCATAAATTCAATGAGATATAATGGTGGTTATCTATATAATGCGCCGGCAGTTGCATTGTGTTAGCAATGACATACACACAAAATTATCTAACGAGGATTTCTTGGTTATGTAATTTGCAATAATAACCAAACACAAATTAAATGCGAATTGGAAGAACTTGTAATTTATTAACTGTATATCAAATATTTGCAGAGCCGCACGCTCACCACCGCTGCTGCCAAGCCGGTGAAGCCACCAGTTCAGCTGTTCGGTCTGGAGGCACGTTATGCCACAGCCTTGTACTCGGCTGCCTCAAAATTGAGCCAGTTGGATCAGGTGGAAAAGGATTTGATTGCCTTGCAGTCGACCATGAAGGCCGACAAGAAGTTGCGTGAGCAGGTGACCAGCCCTATCATCAACAGGAAAGTCATGTCCGTTGCCCTAATGGAGGCTGCTGCCAAGCTCCGTTTCGCCCCAGCCACAGCTAATTTGTTGGGTCTTTTGGCCGATAACGGACGCTTGAAGAAGATTGATACCGTTATCAATGCCTACAAGACCATCATGGCCGCACATCGTGGTGAGGTTGTCTGCGAAGTGGTCACCGCTAAGCCCCTGGATGCTGGCCAGAGCAAGCAACTGGAAGGCGCCCTCAAGGTAGAATTAATACTAAGAAATAATCTAACACAAAGTTAATGTGTACTTGTTTTTCGCAGGCTTTCCTGAAGCCCAACCAGTCGCTGAAGATCACATCCCGTGTGGATCCCAGCATCATTGGTGGTCTTGTTGTTTCCATTGGCGACAAGTATGTCGATATGAGCATTGCCAGCAAAGTGAAACTGTACACAGATGTCATTCAGTCCGCTGCCTAAGCTTAAGGAATAATAATTAATCTTGCGTCTCGTGTAATAGCGAATAAAACTTTTGGGGACAACAACACCGACGTTTCCAGCTCTTCGACATGTACATTTATTTCTGATTTAATGTCACAACAACGATATCAAATTTTAAGAAAGTCTCTTGCTAGCCTTTGAAGACGCTTGACTATTTATGTCCTCATCGCTGGATCCACTAGCCTGTACAGATTGTGCCCAAGACAACGGCTCATCTTGAGGCTCGGCCGGTATAGAATGACGTGAACAGCAGCAAACTTCTTCGCTTGGTGGCTCCAGGCGTCCAAACTCAAAATACAGCTCGTCCAGTTTCTTTTGCATTGAATAATGCCAATCGCTTTGCCGGCAGAGCTGGAATTCCAGTTCAACAATACGATCCTGCTGTTTTTTGATTATTTCTCCCATTTCCCGACGAACCTTTCGCTCACACTCACAGCAAGCAAGAGACTGGTCCAACTCATAGTTGAATTGTGGACAGGATGGATAACTTTTAGTTGATGGACATTGGCATTTGGCACTTAGATCGCCTTGGCTTGTTACTTCTGCAGAATAATTTTGACTGCGGCTCAGCAGCAGAACATCCGTGCAGTCGGTCATATTCTCGCTGTCGCCGCACTGTTCACTGTCCCCTTTGTTTTGCTGCTTTGGCTTCTGCTCCCCATTCTCGTCTTGTAGAGGTGTACGCAGCACAGTTACCTCTGTCTCATCAACATCTGGAAATTTGGTACCGCAATCGACATTGAACTCCTTAACGATGATATCCTCGTCTAATTTGTCTTCCTGCTGCTCGGTTTCGTTCTGTTCCTCGGGCTGCGTCTGCTCGGACTTGCCACAATAAGGAGGTAGCGTTGCTCCCGGCAAAAGGAGCACATTGAGCGATGGTCGATTCATCTGCTCAGTGCTTGTTCGCTTTGCCGTCATCAGAGCCGCCTGCTTTTGGGCAAGTTCCACAAACTCTGGTATATGCTTAATGCACACACAACATTCCCTCTGGATGGCCTCCACACAGGTATCAAAGGCACCCATGCTCCGTTGCCAGATCAAGGCTTCCTTTTGGTTCCTGGGATAGTGATACGATTCACAGGGATTATCAGTGGCATATTTTCCACAGACGACACATCGACGGCTCATAAGAAATGCTTCAAAATTTATTGCTAGAAATTTCCAATAATCCGATGAATAAAAATTAAATATTTTACTTGTTATATTTTGTTCTATTTTGATTCTGTTCTCATCTTAAGTGTTGTGTGTCGAAGTCGAATGTGTACAGTGTATACTCAGTACACAATCCGCTCGCATCAACGGGAGCTCTCACTTACTTGGTCTTTGTGTTACCCATTGTCGTAGACTTATTTATTGAGTTGCCTGTAATTGATGTGGTTTCGGACTTCCTGCCGCTATTGGGAGTGCTTTGCAACTCATTTAACTTGGACTGAATGGTCTGTTGTAGTATCTTTTGTTGGTTCATAAGACTCTCCAGTTCTTGCATGCGCTCCTTTTGGTTCTTTAAGAGCTCCTTGCAATCCAGCGTCGCTTGTGGATCAGGCGACTTAGTTTCTGATTTGGAAGGATCCTTACAGCCAAAAGTCGAGCATGTACATTCCACACTTGGAGCTTTACCCACCAAAAGTACGTCGGTGGCACTTTCCTTTTCACCAACATTTTCATCTTTCACGCCATTTCCGACTGGTGCTCGACAGACTGTAAATGTAGGCACATCTGCGTTTAGGCTTTTAGCTCCTTCGTGTGCCAAGTCCGATTCCAGTACACATATTTCGGAGACTATAGATAGTCGCTTGTCGGAGGCATTGTAATAATTCGGCACCATGGAACCGCCCATAACTAATACATTGATCGGAGGTTGTTCAAATGGATTATTGCAGGCACATTTGGTTGTTGTATCAGCTGACTTATACGGACAGACTTTTTTCGGAACTGTTCGATTGGTTTGTGCAGTTGTGTTATCGTAAATATTTTTAAATGGCGTGCTATTGGTTTTTGTATCTGCTGTCTTATACGGGCTCACTGCTTTTGGAACTGTTCTATTGGTTCGTGCAGGTATGAAATCGTAAAAATTAGTGGTTGTTGTACCAGCTGAGTTATACGAGTTCACAATTTTAGGAGTTGTTTTGTTGGTTGTTGTACCAGCTGAGTTATACGAGCTAACATTTTTAGGAGCTGTTCGATTGGGTTGATCAGATTGGCTGCCGTAAAAATCACTACAAAGTGTTGTATTGCTATTCAGTTCGCAGTAGTTATCCCAATCCGATGGGTATTTTTTAGGCCCTACATTTTGTTCCTGTAATTGGCACTGTATTACTTGATCACAAGTATTGCTGCTTGGACGACATTGGCAGCCTCGGTCTTGTTTTTGCTTCTGCTGTAGTGGTTGTTGCCCCCGCTGTTGAATTGGTTGTGGCTCGTCCTGTCGCCTTTGCAGTGAAACATGTTGCGGCTCGTCCTGCCGTAGCCACTGCTGTTGAATTAGTGGTTCCTGTTTTTGCTGCTGTCGACTCTGCTGTTGTGGAATCCTTCCGCTGCCTTTCTTTAATGAAATGCCACTTGAACAGGTTTTATTTAGCTGGTTTTGAGGGCATCGCCGGCCACATGTTTGTTGTGGGCACCGTCGCATTCGGCAATTTCCGAAACACGCTCGTGGACAATTTGGTCCACATGGGCACATTGAACCAGATGTCATATAATCCGTATCTACCCTCGTGAAAGTACTCGTGGAAGTACCGCAGCTAATGTCTTGTGATGCAGTTGATGTGTCAAAGCCAGATTTACTTCTCTTCACATTCACCTCGCTTGCGGTAGATGGAATATCGGAAACTGAAGGCGAGTGTGTCCGGAGCAGAGGTATCGAAGCTGTTTGCAATTGTGTGCAACCAAGTTTTCTGTTTAGTTGCGCTTCACAGACTGTAGAATCGCTAGAGTTTGTGGCTGTTTCAAATGGGTGATGTCCAAAATAATGAATCGCATCGCAGTCATTAAAAGTGACACTTAACCGTCGTTCATTTATATCGTTGGGTTTACATGGTCCACTATATTGCGAAATTTGCTCCATTTCATCCAGCGAAGAGGTATGTGAATTGTAAATATGCTTGTTGCAGACACAGCAATAATGACGCAAGGTCGTAACAGGAACAAATGCATTCAGCATCTTTTGCCATTTTAATGCTTCCTCCATGCTAACGGGATAAGTGTAACTGGATGTTGGCTTCTCGCCACAAACTAGACAATAACGGTCCATCACAATGGGAAAAGACAAAATATGTGAGGGCGCCAGAATGTAATTTTGATTTAAAACTCGTTGTCGATGCGATTAAAACAGTTTCCACATATGCAGCTACAGTCCCAATGCAATCGTTTTACTTTTACCTGAACTGCTTATGTACAACGGTTTCCTTTAACCGTTTCGCTTTTGAATTTAACAGCTGTTAAGCGCCTGCAATCGATTTGCATACTATCGATAGCTGACTAAGTGGCATCTCAGCGAAAGATCAGAAGTGCCAAAACAGTTTGTCATCGCAGTCGTTCTCTACCGTTCCGTTATTGCGTATGGACTACGGACTGTTTTTTAATTTTAAACATTAAAAGACATCGAACTTGTGAGCCGCGCGTTAATTCCAATTTTAGTGCTGCACATTTATTTGCATTTCATGACTGTATTGTAGTCTTTCGAATATGAGTTTAGCAGACACAGACATGGCTACATATAACACCAATTGGCTAACGGAGGATCGCGGGGATATGGAAAAGGTTTTAGCCATGGTAGTCCTAGGTTTTGGCAGCCTGCTATCCGGCATGTTGCCCGCCATTATATCCGAGCGTAATCGTCAACGTTTTCCACTCACAACATCGCTTCTGCTCTGCTTTGGTGCTGGCATTCTGTTGGCCACAGCGTTGGTGCATATTCTGCCAGAGGTAACAAAGAATAAAACAAACATTACTGCTCAGCTGAGTGTAATCTGATAATCAATTTATTATTGTGCAGGTGCGCGAGCAAATGAACTCGAAATTTGCGGAAGTTGCAATGTGTGGAGGCTTCTTCATCATATATTTCATCGATGAGTTCATACACTATTTCTTTGGCGAGGCCATTCAGCATACACATGACCAACCAACCACAAATGGCACCAACGTCGGGATCATGAACGGCAATCAAAATAATGCCTACGGTGCAGTTGACGAACGTGCACCATTGCTAGCCTCTGTCTCTGAATCAGCAACGTCTCATTTTTCCGCACATCGACAGCAGAATCACAATCACAGTCACAAGTAAATCAAGCAAGCAAATCATTTTTTTTTACCTATACGCCCTCCCCTTGTCTTTTCTAAGTTGTACAATTTTAATCGATTTACTTTACAGCGGTCATGCTCATAGTCCCGACTGTGACGATGCCAACGTAGAGGATGCAAATGCTCGAATCTGTCATACAAGTCATACGGAGCCCTGCGTCCAGTCCATGACCGGCACATTGGGTTTGTTTGTGGCGCTATCACTGCACTCAGCCATTGAGGGATTAGCCATAGGAGTACAGAACTCAGCCACAAAGGTTTGCATGCCTATGTATACGCCTTGACATAATTCATAACTAAATTAGCTTGCCGCACAATCTTAGCTAAATATTTATACTATAACCCAGATAAGACAAATTAGTTTGTTGTATAAATTAATCGCACTATGTATGTCTGCTCAATTTACAGGTGCTCTTTCTGCTCGGCGCCGTTGCGTGTCACAAATTTGTGATGGGCTTCTGTCTGGGTCTTGAGTTTCGCTCCAATCCACGGGCAAGTCTACGCTCTCAATTCATTGGCATCTCAGTGTTTGCTCTCGGTGCCGTCTGTGGCATTGGTTTGGGCATGCTTATCGTTGACATCCCCACAGCATGGTCGAAAACTACACTGCCTATCATACAGGCACTAGCCGGTGGCACACTTTTCTATGTGACCGTTTGCGAAGTCATTCCACGCGAAAAGGCCCGTTGGCATAGTAATCCCGAACGTCGCTGGGCGGGATTTGCGCAGTTTGCAATTGTATTTTTTGGATTTGCAACAATGTGTATTATAAATTATTATCTCGCTGGTACGTGGCACTAACTATTACTATATTGTTGATTAATTATGCTCATTTTGTTAATAATTCTATTTCAGATGACTAAGAATCTCCGCATGTGCTGCCTTTTTACTCAGTTTAAGTAATACTTTAAGCGTAAATGTAGTTTTACTTTTAATTTTGTTCTTTTTGTAATGTGTTGCTAGATTGTTAAGTACTGCGATTTTTTTGTAATAAATTGTTTTTAACTTTCTTGTAATGCTGTGATAAATATCAAATATTTGTTTTGTTTTTCGAAAGTACTAAATACTTTAAATAGTTGTGGTAGAGTTTAAAATCGAAACAGTGATTCATTGAGAGACCAATTAAATTACTTATATAATATATATAGAACGGTAAAGCACAAAATTAATCATTTATAATTTGTATTTCATTAAAATCAATGATTAACATGCAGTTTCACTTTATTGCTCTAGCCAGAAGTCCTCATGTAAGTTTTTAAAACCATTACAGTGTCTGCAAAAAATCGCCACCCAGTAAAGGAAAAAATCCATTCCTTCTTTATATCTACATTTATATTTATATATATATATATTTTTTTTTTGCATTCTCCAAAGTGTCTATGTATTTGTTAACCTTAATTTTAATGGTAATCAAAAAAACGTTTCCATTCAAATTTTTTTGATTTGCTTTACATACTAAGTATATCAATCATAAAACATCATCATAATTTTAATCGCTTTAATGTAATTGCATACACATTTACTTTAATCAATTTGTCTTAAACCAATTAAAACAACATCTATGTAACTACATATTCAAATATGATTTACGTTCAATATATGTGTGTATTTTCTATATGTATATTTATTTTTTTTAATAATAATGGTTTACTTAAGGTTGGGGATGGTGGTAAAACGTAGCTGAAATGATAAAACCAAATATTGCGAATGCTCATCTGATATATTCTCTTGGATTCTTGTGCGCGCATTTCAAAATTACATCTCATTTGTTTTTGTTTTTGTATTGTTACAAATTCTTATTTAGGTATGCAAATTATTTAAGGTGTGCAATGCATGTTTTTAAAAGGTTGTATTACGTTAATTTACAATCGAAACCGAAAGTCATTTCATTTGTTACATATTTAGTTGTATGCATTTATGTGTATAAATATGTATATAGAATTTTATAATGGTCGCACTGTAGCACTGGCAATCGAAAAACGAACTTAAAACATAAATAAATCTAGTAATTAGAGTTGTTCCTTCGCCGCAGCACTAACCCCATTCTCATCATCATTATCATTGTCATTGTCATCATCTTCGTCATCTACCCATTCGCTCATGAGACTCTTTAGTTTCTCTTGCGTGCCGACCATCTTCTCATCAATGGCATCTATATCGCTGGTGTTTGGCTTCTCTTCGGATTCATTGGATGCTACTACTTCTGTCGCCGTCGTCGTCGCTGCAGTCGAAGCTTCCTCCATCTTTTCCTCATTGATGTCAGCGACTACTTCAGCAGTCGACACCTCTTCTTTCAAAGCTTCTGTACCATCGACTGCGGGCAACTGTGTTGGTGGAACCTCATCGGCCTCTTCTGGCTGTTCTGTTACCTCGGCGTCGGGTTCACGTGTCTCTGCTTCGGCAATTAATTCATCAATTAAACCGCTTCGAATAGTATCAGCCTCCAAGTTAACATCATCAACGCTGGTGGCAGAAGTTTCAGCATTGTTTTCGGTAGCACTGTCGTTATTCATCTCAACGTCTTCCGAATCGAGACTTGTTGTTTGTGGTGCATCCTCCTTGATGAACTCTTCCTCAGGTTCGCGTTCCTTTTCAACTAAGGATTCTTCTTTTATGGCTGGTTTAACATCTTCAATCGAATCATTTAATTCACCTATAGCAACATCGTCTTTAACTACAGCCTCTGGTTCTGGTTTTTCTTCAAGGCTTATTTCAGCTGTGCTGGAGGTGGCAACTGCTTCGACTGCTGTGACTGTTGCCTCGGTTTCATCTTGTCCCTTGTGCAGGCTTTCTAAAGCCAAGTCAATGTCATCTTCAGGTTCAGGTTGCTCAGGTTCAGTAGCTTCTTTTACCGCTTCTGTAACCTCGGTTGAATCTTTTTCAATGACAGCTTCAGATTGATCTGGAGCTGATAACTCTGTAGACGCTGGCTTATCCGTCACATCATCCTCATCTTCGTTCTCATCCTCTGTCCAATCGCCCGTCAATTCTTTAAGCTTTTCACTGATGTCATCACGTCGCTTATCTGGCTTTGGCTGTAAATCGAATAATTATTATTAAAATTGATTAAATTTGAATACCAATTAATTAACTCACTTCTTTGCTGTTCTGTTCCGTTTCCAAGTCATGCTTTGATAATAAATTCTCCGCCCATTCAAGATTATCCATGGACTCTTTGCTTTCATCAGCTGCCTCGCTCTTTTTGCTGCCGCTCTCGATGGAACCGGCGCCCAGTTCGCTATATATTTGGCTGTCATCGTATTCCTCTTCGGTACCCGCTGTGGATTTGGCATCTCCCTCCTGTTTGGCATCGCCTTCGGGCTCGCTGAGTACCATAACAACGCCACCGCTGGGTGCTCCAGCCTGCTGCTGATTCAACTGTGATAATATCTCTTTGCGTTGTTCATCCGTTAGTTCCACTTCATTGCCATCGGCACCCACAAATTTGACTTCTTGTTCCTGAGACTGCATCAGTTGATCAGATTCAGCTTCGGCGTCGGCTTCAGTCTCCTCTTCTTGTTCTTGTTCGCAGGGTTGCGGCTGAATAACGGCACTTGTTGCTGGCAAACTGATGTCGGATAAAATGCGTACCTTCTCCTCAGGCATTGGCTCATCCTCTGCCTCTTCCTCGTTGGCATCTTCATCATCCAATTGCTCATCTTCATCCTGTGAGCCCATATACTCCTCATCGGTCTCATCGATGATGCCATCCTCTAGAGCCTGTGCCTTGTGATAGCTCTTCATGTGCCTGTACAGCTGCAGTTCCTGTCTGAACATCTTATTACAGTAGATACACTGCTGCTTATTTTCATCTGTATGCGCCTCATTAATATGCTGCTCCAATTCACCCTTGCTTAAATACGTGCGATTGCAAAGCGCACATTCCGCAAAATTATACAGCAGCGATTTGATCTGATGCTCTGTATACATATGGAAATGAAGCTCACGATTGTTACCTGAACGCCAGCCGCAGTGTTCACAGAGCGATGGATCAATTGTCTCCTTGTGGGTGTTAATCAGATGACGACGGAAGCCACGATACGATGGAATGCTGATTGGACGCCCATTGACACCGCAACGCAGGCACAGCCATGGACCTAAAATAAAATTTATATTAAATTAGTACAGTACCTACTTTTAGTCCGGAAGTGTTTAAATATTGGCAACGTTTCACTTTCGCCAACTTTTGTTTGCTAGACTGTCTAGAGTCAAAAGTTACCTAGCATCTTCATTCAGTACATTTTCTCACCTGCTGTGTTCTCAGCGCCTAGTGCAATCAAGGCATGCATCGTCTTGCTATCAATGCGTCGCTTTTGTGCCGCTGCCGCTGAGCTGGCCGTTGCGGTCGCTGAAGCTGCCACTTGCTGTGCCTCGCCAGATATTGCTGACTGTTGTGCTGTTGTCTGCTTCTGTGGCGATTTCTGTTGCTGTGTGGTTATCATTGGTTTGTCTGGCTTGAATGAGACGTGAAGTTTTTTGTGTGGCGACGTGCCACTGCCAGCGGTTGTTGTTGTTGCTGTAGCTGTTGTTGTTGGTAATGGAGAGCCACGTTTAACGGCAGGTGATGCCTTCTCTACCGGACTGTTGGGCATTATTTTCAGCTTGATGTTCTTGTGTCCCTTTACAATGTGCGGATATTGTCGCAGTACTTCAGCTATGATTTTTGTATGATTCAATTTCGTGTTGGACGAATCCTTTACAATAATCGTAGGCGTTTGGCTGGGCGAGTCCTGTTTGAGTATAATGGTTGTTGTGCCATGCTCCATCTGCGTCTGCGTACTCGTTTGCTGTACCTGTTGCTGTGTTGACTGTTGCTGTTGTTGCTGCTGCTTTGAAGTTGATGGCTGTGGTGGCACATCATCATCGTCATCATCGCCGGTATGCACATCGTCATATAGCATCATATTATCGTATTCCGGATCTCCATGATCCCCAAATTCAGCGGCAATTTGTTTGCGCATACGTTGTTGCTCGGCAAACTCCTTGACCTCCTCCAGGCTAGGTTTCTTCGACGGCGGTGAAAGCAGACTGGTTTGTGCCGGTCGTTTATTGTGGTTATATCCCTTGCGGAGCTGTTCAAACGGTGAAGTGGGCTCCTGTTTGACAAACGTGCTGGTTGTCGATTCCCCATATTGTGTGCGATTGTTAATGCCACCTGAACGTAAGATTGCCGGAGTGTTCAGGCCACCACGTGGTTGTGGGGCATTCGTGCGCACTGTGCTGGCGCTACCGGGTGTAGCGATGCCACCACGATTCGGTGGTGTTTGTATGGACACCCGCTGTTGCGCTGTATTTGCATTGCTGCTGGGTACCACAGGACGTCGTCTAATGCCTTTCGGACTGGGTGGCTATTGGAATGCAAATGATGCCTATTAGTTTACAACTTATGACACATACAACGCAAACTACTTACTCTTTGCTGGCGATTAACGTTCTCCATGGTGCGGCGATGTGCCTCGAGGAGTTTGAGCAGCACCGTCATGTTCATCTCTTTGGCGGTGCGCAACAGTTTGCCATACATTTTAAGCTCAAACTCGAGGGTACCCGTGTACATAAAGTTGACAATCGGTACCACCACATCCGCTTGAAATTCGGCCGGCATGATAAGTGCATCATCAATAATCTCACACGTTTGCTCCAGCACATTGAAATAGTCAGTGCAGGCACTCAACACCAGGCGATGCACCTTCAACTGTGAGTTGTCTCGAAACTGTAGCGTTAAATCGCAATAATCCGTTTTGTTGAAGAAATTCTGGAGTTTCTGGAGAAAGAAGACACCCCAGTTGTCCACTTTAACGGACTTCACTTCACCCATTTTGTATGGATTCGTTATTTAAAAATGCTATTCTTTTATTATTATTTATTTTAACGCGGCCTCCCCGTCGCGATGTCGTCTTCGGGTTGTCGGTTGTGTTTGGCTTTTCTAGCGTGCGGCTGGCGCAACTGTACTCCGGGTGGGGGCAGGAAATTTTAATTTTAGGACACGTTTGTCACACAGCGTAGAATATATGGAAAATATGCACAAAACTTAATTTAATTCAATGAAATTTTAAATATTTTGTTAGTTTAATTTTGTATACAACTAAAATGCGGCACACGGGCGTCGATTGATTTTCAACAAACATTAACGGCCCGTGGCGCGGCAATGCAACTCCGATGTGTGCTTGTATACGCGCGTGTGTGTATGTGTGTGCGAACGCTAGAGATGGGCGCATGCAGAATCTACACGAAATCGAAATTCAAAACACGCACGAAAAATTACTTTTACATTACTTTTGTCGTATTCGAGTTTGATTTCCAATAAGCAACATTCATCTATTTCATTCAACAATTATTCTGGTTGTTTGGTTAGTTGTTTACTTTGTTTTAAAAATTCATTAAGTAATCGTTTTTCGTGTCGGTTCATTTTAAGAGGGTCACGCTCCCAACACTAGTATGTATGCCACATATATACATTGATAATGTGTATGTGAAATGCACTGCAAGTCGCCAATTTTGCCGACTTTTAATAGCAAATTGTTTAAATTAGTTTAACATAGTTTCATTTACTTAAATACTGTTTAGAATTTGCGTTTTATAAATTGGCGGTTGCTTTTTCCATACAAAACGTTTATTTGCACACACAATCGTTATCGCTCGACTCTATTGTTTTGTCATTATGCAAATCATATTTTAAATATATTACAAATAATTAGGAGATATAATTACACTTTTATGCAATATTATTTACTTATTTAACGTACATTAATATTTATTTAACACTATTTTTACCGGACAAATTTGTAATTTTTTCCGTGAAACAAAAAAGATGGCGTCAGAGTGACCTTACAAAAAATCCACATCAATTGAAGCATCTGTCACGTTATCGATGTTTTCATAAATTAATCGATTCAAGTAGGAACGTTATAATTTAAAAAAAAATTTTACATCTGTTATAACGTAAGTTGAATAATAATTTATACGATTAATAAACTTCATACAAATATAAGATTGTCATAAATAATTGACGCTTTAATTTCTTTGCTTAAATTATACGAAGGCGCCAGTGGAGGCTATCGATAACGAAGTCGATAATTAGTTTGCATGAGGCACGAAAAAAACAGTAGATAGAATAAAACGAAATGAGTGCTCGACAAAAGGGAAAATCCAAGCGCGGTTCGGGTGCTGGAACTTATCGCAATGTTAAATCAAATCATAACTGTGCACGCAGTTTTGCCCAACAGGAAAATGAATTGTCTAAGAGTAACGCCACCGATAGCGACAGTAATGACTCCGATTCGTCGGGTAGCGACAACAATATGAATGATCTTGGCCATCCACCAGATTTCGCTGTGGCCATGTGGGATCTGAACCACTGTGATCCAAAAAAGTGCTCTGGCAGGAAACTGGCACGCCTGGGTCTCATATCAAATCTGCGTCTGGGTCAAAAATTTCCTGGACTTGTCCTATCCCCAGTCGGTCAGTTATGCGTTAGTCCGCAAGATCGTGATATCGTTACTGCATCAGGAGTGGCTGTGATCGATTGTTCGTGGGCTAAACTGGATGAGACACCATTCAATCGTATGCGTAGTCCCCATCCACGATTGCTGCCCTTTTTGGTGGCTGCAAATCCCATAAATTATGGAAAACCATGCAAGCTTAGCTGTGTGGAAGCTATAGCAGCTACACTCTACATTTGTGGCTTTACGGAGGAGGCACGTTGGTTCATGGGCAAATTCTCCTGGGGACATGCATTCCTGGAGCTCAACGAAAAGCTACTCAATGCATATGCTGAGTGTAAAAGCAGTGACGAGATTCTTAAAGTGCAGAATGAATACATAGAGGCGGAACAAAAGGAACGAGATAAACCCAGGGACCTGAAGGAGTTTTATCCAACCAGTAGTAGTAGTAGTGAAAATGAAAGTCAAGATGAGCAAAACTAGATTGGATTATACAAATTTGTTATAATTTTCTGTTTTTTTTGTGTTAATTTACAAGCCAATTGTCAAAAGCAACTTTATAATTAAAATCTTTTAAAGCAATTAAACTACAAAAATTTTAAAATCAAATAAGTGTAGCTTAATTATGTTACTTGTTGCATCGGCATATGGTAATATTATTGAGCATTGCGCACATACTCCGGATCGACATTGATAAAGTTGGTCATACTAAAGTACATGGCACTATTCTTCACCAGAAACTTGAGAAAATCATGCAGATGCACCAGCAATGTTTGCATTGCAGATTGATCCAGTGCCGTGTAGCTCAACATGGAACCGAGTCGCACGAACAGACGTAATAAATGAAATGAGCCGTAAAGCTCGGAGAGTGGTGTATCCGGATGTTTTTGCATAATATCCGTGTACTGGGTACGTTCAAACTTGTAAAGCAATTGGGAGCCGAGCATTACATTAAAATACTCTATGATTCCATCGAGTACATCGTTAATGGCCACCTCTTTGTTGGCATTTGTCGACTTAACCGACTTCTTGTGGGCCAAATACTGTTCCGTTATCTGTTGCACCGTTACCTTGGCCGGCAGCTCCAAGAGCTTATGCTCACGAACAATCGCATACCAGTCGTCGGTTAAATAATGCTTGAGTTCATCTGGTATTTTGATTTTTACCTCCAGCTTGGTGTTGTAGGTCTCCTCGCTTTCCACACATGGCGCTGCTTCTGTGGACGTGGCGCTAACTGCAGTAGTTGCAATAGCAGACGCTGCTGTTGTTGTTGTCGGCGGCTGTTGTTGCGTTGCTGCTGTGGTCGTCGCTGTGGTTGCATCTCCGCCATTACTCGTGGAGGACGTGCGCTGTTGGTCACTATTGCTGTTTTGGGAGCTCATTCGTTTGGTTTTAGGCGGTGCTGGTGCAACAACTTCCTCTTCTGTAGTGTCTGGAGCTGCAGCAGCTGCTGCATCTTCTTTCTTGTCTGCACTGGTACCACTGGGTGTGCTTGGACGTGGTGTGGCTGAGGCCGACTGGGTTGACTTGCGGTTACTGCGACTGGTTGTCGTTGTAGTTGTAGTCGTAGTGTTGTTACTGGAACTACTGCTGCTGGTGTTGCTGTCATTTTTAGTTGTTGGCGTTGCGACTACAGTAGCGGTCGAGGTGCTGCTGGTGGTGGTGCTACTGCTGCTGCTACTTACGCTATTACTCGGCAGAGATGTGTTGCCGTCTTTGGACGGCGTCGACGCTCGAGATTCGTTGCCTACTTGGTCCATTTTCTTTGCCTTTGCACTGCCTGAAATAAAAAAACATTTAATGAACAATAGCTACAATTGTTTACACTCCTTAAGCTTACCCTTCTTATTGTCCTTCTTCGAACGTTCTCCGTATTGCCGCGACACTTCCTTCTGCCGTTTGACGTTCTCGTCATTGTATTTCAGTACTCGACTCTCGGGCACCCACTCATCCCAGCTGCAATTATCAAGAGTAACAAATGAAATCAATATAGAAATATAGCAAATTATGCAGTATTACTTTTTGCTCCAGCCCGCATAGTGTATGTAGTACTCAACCGGTGTAGTTTCTGGTTTTGTTTTGAGCACTTTGGCTTCGTAGATAAGCGGACCGTGGAAACAGAGCACACGCTCCCCTACAAAACAAAGCTAATTAGCTAAATCGAATGCTGCAAGTGCCAGTTTTAAACTTACCATCAGCAAATAAAGTAGCTGAATCGGTTGGCGACCAAGAATCCATTTTTACGGGCTTTGCTTCTCCCATTTCTTTTGAGTTTGTGATTGAAAATATTTGCCGATGCGTTGCAGCTGATTCGCGTAGGTTGGCAGCCCTGAATTGTCTGTACATACATATTCCTCCGATAATTCAGGGCTACTAGAATTAGGCCATACGAAACACAAATGCCATATCAATATAATAATTTTATTTACACGCTGTCATTAAATAACATTTTACTGCCTACATCACAATTAGTCCTGTAATTAATTGTTAGCCGCTGTTGGTTTTGCCAGCTGCTCCTCTTCCCAGGGACGCGGACCGCGTTTGTTGGACCAATTTTCAATATCAATAGACTTTACTTTATCATATTCCGTTTCTAACGTCACTTCTTGGCGCTTCTTCATGTTCACACCATACTTTTTCATTTCTTCAGGCGACACCGGCTGCATTTTGGAATACTGATATCTGCATTCAACATATGTGTTATGGCATGTGAGTGTAAGTCAAAGTTAACGCATCGGCTTACCTAAGGCCGGAAAACTGTTGTAGTCCAAAGGAACCAGCCACCATCATAATTAGAAAAGGTATACCATATTTAAATGATTTTCTTTTGCTATAATAATTCAGCTTTTCTATAAAAGACATTTTCTACCTTTGTTTTTGTTATGAAATGATAACACAATTCCCAATCAGGGATGCGGCGCTTTACAGCTATGACTGACTAGATTTATCGATAATAGAAAAAATCGCAAAACTCGATAAGCTTGGCGGGTAGTTTATGCATATCAATAACAATTATTTGAAATGAATAAAGAAGTTGTTTCCTACAATCATTAAATATATGCAGCTGTTGTTCTGGTTTATAAAAATAGATCTTTTTGATGTCAATCCAATAAGTCGTGTGTCTTGCCAAATTCCTTAGATGAGTGCGAGAAATTTCTTATTTGCTATTGTTTTCCGGCTGGCAAATGAAAAATGTGCACGCTTTTTTATTTACATACGATTTGGCGATAAGTTCAAGGTCAGCTTAGCTTGTCTATGCAAACATTTGTGTGTTTTGCAAATAATTGACAGTGACGTTGTTTAAAAGAGCACCAAAAAGTTTCTCACATGCACACCACGATATTTGATATGGACCGAACAACGAACGCAGTCTGTGGTTCACCTTGGCCGTTATGCAGCGACTGCGACGGCGACAGCGTCAGCGACTACAACTCGTTGCAAAGATTTCCTTTTAGTACCACAAAGCTCAACCAGTTTGAGTTTGAGTTCGAGTTCAAATCACTCACAAGGAGCCAAAACGACGCGACGCAACGCGACATGTCGACAATTGAGTCATCAGCAATGGCGCTGGCGAACAGCGGGATGTCGACACGAGCGCGCCACTGAGACTGGGTTGATCTGGCAACCCTCCTCGCTTGCCCCTCTGCTTTCAATAGATCTACGTTTGATTTTCATATTTTTGCTGAAAGCGTGCTTCGTTGCACATTTTCGCAGCAATATGTTTGGCAAGCGTTGACAAATTTGTCGCCTGTACATTATTATTATTATTTTTTGAAAACAATTTTTACCAAATATGGTTGAAATTTTGCTAACAAGATTTTGCACTTGTTTAAGTCAATCTATCTTTTTTCAGAACAATTTCAATTTGAATTATGAAAAGCCCGTTGTTTTTCTGAGATGTTTACACATGTTATTCAATGGCCTTGAATTGATTTTTCAGATTTAGCAAGTTGTTGGGGCTTTTTTGCTTATTACAATGCTATCATAACAATCCACGGCCTTTCACACACACACACACACACACACTTGTCAAATAATGTATATAGTATATTTATATAGATATATGTACTACTTGAATGATCCCATTTGGTTCTATGTTTTGCCTATTGCCAAAATCTTTTGAATGAAAATAATTGCGTCATTATGTGGGTGTTGCTCGAATTTAATTATAAATTTGTATACATGAATGTTGCCCTCATTAAGTTTTTCCAAAAGAAAAGCAAACGATTTTCGTCAATGCAAACCAAAAAGCTCGTAAAAGGCATTTGTTTTAGTAGGTGTTTAACATTTTCCCATATATATATATATTTTTTTTTAATTTAAAGATCTTCGTATTCGATTTCTTAAACAGCTTATTGCAACCATTACATAGTTAATATGGAAATTACCTATATTCATATAGTATTTTATATATCTACCGAAAATATATTGTATGCCGAAATTATAAGCTAAGCTTTGGCAAAAATATTAAAAAACCCCTAGATTAAAATAAGAATATAAAATAATTCTGCAGTTTGTATATTTTAAATTATTTTAAAAATATTTAAAAAAAACAAACAAAAAAAAAAAAAAAACGCCACCCAAAAAAATTTTTTATAATAATAAAAATAATTATTTATTGTATATTATTTAAATTAATAAAAGAAAAAATAACTGATAGCTATGGAAATTGTTTTCTCACTTTATTTACTAAATTGTTTTGAATCATTTCCGTTTCATAAATTATAAGTTTAAATCAATGATGTGATTTAATATTAAATATAAAGTTTCATTGTTTCACCTTAAATATTTTCCATTTCAAGATGAGACATAATTTGTTTCTTAAAAAAAATTACATTAAACATTTCATATCTTGTTGTATGTGCTAAAATATCAGATCAGATTAAGTTAAGTACAAGAGTGCGTGTTAAACGGCTTAAAATTCTAGATACAATACATATAAGGAATAATATCTGTTGTTGCTTATCGGAAACTGCATACACGTTATTTATGCAGTTTTCATGTAGCCCAACAAAGTTGTGAGTCATAATTGCTTTTCATTCAATTAACATTTGCATTTGTTCAATTTAAAACCTGAGCATTTGTTCCATGCCAAAAATGACGTTGAAATATCTATAAAAAAAACGAAAATTAAATACGTACATATCTATACACATAGATAATATGTATAAAGTTTTGAGAAACAAGATTTTGTTTTTTGGCATATCAATAACTGAATTTTAAAAATAGATGCAAAATATCAAAAGAGCAAAACAAAAACGAAATAAATAAAATTAAAATAAGGCGACGCAACACACGCACACATTCGAACACATTTGAAAACTTTGTAGCGAAAAATACAGGCAAATAAAGCTTTTTTAAAAAAAAATATGGGGAAATATTTCGAAAATTCTGTACTGAAGCGCCGAAAATACGCACGCAGACATGTAAACACACGCACACACACACCAACACACGCAAAGAGAGGCACGCATACAAATGCAAGCAAAAGGAACAGGTGAAAGCAATACTACAGAAGAGAGCGAAAAAAGAGAGAGAGAGAGTGGGAGAGCCAAGACATTTTGGGTGTTGTTCTTGTTCTTCTTGTACTTATGCAGAAAAGCGCTCGTAAATTGAGAGCCATCAAATGCAGTTCCAGTGGCCAGCGAGATTTGTGTTGAGCATGCAAAACAACGCATGGCAGCAGCTGCTGCCGCTGTTGCTGCGGCTGAGCGTAGCGGCGCTTTAGCTTTGACAGACACTTTAGCGCGCTCTCACACTCACACTCTCTCACAGGCACAGAAACACACACACTTGCACACACTGATGTAGAGTGTCAGTGAAGCACGCACACAAGCGCAAACAGCTTGAAATCGAAAAACAGCGGGCATCGAACGTCAGTATATTGAATAAATATTTTCAGTTGAACATCACAATCCGTTCAAGTCGCGGATAACTCCGAATAAAAGTTTTGTAAGTAAAACGAACAAAAAATAATTACAAAATATCAAAATTTCTCAACAAAAATGCTAGCAAAATATTTCAACAAATGTTAACCAATTAAATATTTAAACAAAGTGCTATAAGTTTAATTCAATACATTTTTAAAAAGGACATTTCCTAAAATATAATTCTTACATAATCGAACAACGAAACTAAAAGTAAAGTTTAAAAATAAAAACAACAACAACAAGTGCAGTGCTCAAAAACCGCAATAGTTATTTTCAAAAGTATTTCAAACATTTAGTTCAACTCGGTTCAAAACCCCAAATTGAGGTTAAGCAACTTTGGCAACAAGATTTCAAATAATTATAATTATAACTAAAATAAAGATAAGAAAAAAACTCAATGTCTTTGCTAAGCTAACCACAAGTTGAGTTCTAGAATTTCAGTTAAACCCACTGCATTTGATATATAAATAAAAAAGTATTAAGTGTGCGTAGAGTTTTTAGAAATTAAATGTATCTTTGAGTTTGAGTTGGAGTTAAGAAATTGTTGGGGCAGGACTAAAGTATCTAAATGAAAGGAGAGTAGAGGTTTTCGAACATAATTTTTCTTTTCATTTTCTGTGAAATTCGATACTGAACTGCACTCCACAGCGTTCAAATCGCACTGACGAAATGCTTGAGAATTTCCTAGAAAAGCTTTGTATTAAGTAATATCCATTTAAACATAAATTAGCGCATATATTCAACAGATGCCCTGTCGGTTTATTTTAAGCATTTCCTCAATACAGAAATTTTCAAAAGCTTTTTCGAAAGCTTTTCAGGAATGTTGAAACATTTTCCCACACGTACACACACACACACATGCGCATGTGTGAGACCCACTAATATTGCATACATATATTTAAATTTTAAAAATAGCTGAACAAGAGCATTTTATGTATAACACAAAAAAAATATTGTTGTTGTTGTTGTTTTTTGTCATGGATAATTTGGAAATTTCTTAGTTGAAAGAATCAGGTTGAATTTCGAGGTGTTAGCAGACAGCCGATTGGGTGCTATAACAGAAGGTTGGCCCGGTATTTTAAGTATTTTTATTTTTGAAATTTTTATGTATAGAGTTTTTGTGTATTAAATTCTTATCAAATAGTGTATTTTTAATAGCATTTTTATTGTAGACTGCAACCCTTTTTTAAGCGTTACATTTCACACATACTGAAATTTTATTGAACCGGTTAAACTTTAACCGTTTTTGAAGGGGTATTTTCAAAACCGATTTATTTAGAATCGTTATACTCAAACAGCTTTAAAAACTAACCAACTAACTAACTAAACTAACTGAAATGACTTTTAAATACTTAATTTTAACATAATTTTTGGAACCTTTACTGAACCGGTTAAGTGCTAATCTTTTTATGTAGTGATTTTATTAAAAATCATTTTTAAATTGATTTATTTAGAGTCGTTTTAAGGGTGGAAAATCTTCTAAAACTAATCACACCTATAGAATTTTTAAAAATGTATTATATTTAACACTTGAAATACTTAAACCGGTTAAACTTTAACCGCTAACAGTCTCAGCCGTGGTCTTAAATCGGGTTTCCTTTGATCTCCGATTTAAATACAACTATAACTTAAGTCACATACTGATTATTCTAGTTTTTTTTATGTTTTAGGCCTATTAAATGTATTTACCAACAAATGTGTGTCATTGCCAATATTCCAGACGCCAAAAATTATAAAATTTCATGCGCTTTTGTGCTGAATAAACAAACATAACTCATTGTGTCACCTCGACACACACACACACATTTAAAAACATACCGATTTACACCCAAAACCCAAACCTTGTCCGTCTGGATTGTCCGAGAACACATATAAAAATTTATGCATCGATTGCAATTTATAATTTTTTTCATAAAAAAATTCAAGTTTTTCCATAAAAAGGCTGAAATCCACCTCAGGAGCTGCAATGTAAACAAATTTGTTAAAAATAAACTCAAGTGTAAGAAGTAAAATATTTATACAAGTAAATATATTTACACACTTATATGTATGTTATAAGAACTGGGATTCTGAGGGAACTGACTCAATTAGTTTGGCATTTCAGGCATGACAAAATTCCAAAATCAAAATCCAAATCCAAAATTCCAATGTTGGTCAAGTGGTATTACTGATATACTCATCCAATACAGGGTTTGTCACAAAAGCCTGTTCTCTTCTGGTCAGTTCAGTTCCCTTTTAGTGAGTCAGGCTTCTTCCAAATTTTATACTCTTTCGAGCTTTTGCTGAAATCTTCCAGAAGTGAGAGAGTGAGAGAGACTCCAAGAACTAAGCTGATAAGACAATCTTTACTATAGGATGCTTACATTTGCCACTTTAGTACTCGAAGATACTCAATTTAAATTGCAATTTTAGTTCATACTAAAGATTTAAAATTTTTTTAATTTAAGTTCTTTAATTTGTATTTAAAATACATTTTTATGTTTATTTGCTATTGTTTCTTAATATTTCTTCAACTTTAAACATTCTTTTGTTATAAGTTCGCTGCGTTAATTCTGTAACTGTAAATCGATTACAAGCTTGTGGCAAAAATAGTTTTCACTTGGAAAAATGCACCCAAATCTTAGATCCCAGTTCAAAAAATGTATTTAAATTTTTTGGTAGTTTATTCTTAATCAAAGTCTTATCATTTTAAACCATTAACTCTTTCAAAAAACGTTTGTTAGCTATTCACTTTAATTGTTATTCCACTAAAAGTGCAGTCAGTAATTTTGTCAGACAATCATTCATTGTTTCAGTTGAGCAAACTGAATTTAAATGATTGTTGTTGTTGTTCTCTGGTCAATCATCTCACAGTAAATCATTTAAAACAATAGTCACTAGAGCGTTGCGCACGTTTTCAACAATTTTTTGGTTTCTTCCCAAATAAACAAAGAAGAGAATTGAGAAAAAGAATCATTTTGATTAGTTAATATGCAGCTCACATGCGGCACAACGAAGCTGTGAGCATTTCTAAGTAGAGAGCGAATACAGAATTGTGTCAAATGTTTTTAAAATCGGAATTTGGTCAAAAAAAGACAAAAAAGATTTGCAAAGTGTGTCAGTTCTATTAGATTGTCGTGAAATGGAGTTTTTGTAAAGGGTTTTCAGTGGCAGTGCCACATTATTAAGTTGGCAGCGCCACCCTGTTAAGCTAGCGTTATTAAGTTGGCTGCATCACATATGAAATGACATTCCAATGTTGCCAAATTTCACTTTCTTTCAATTATCATTTCTTATGATTATTACAGAATTTATTAGTAGTTTTATTGCTAACCGATTACCATAACAAGCCGTGATTTAATTAACAATCTGATTTCGATCTTTACTTGCAGTTTCTTTCGAGTAACAAGTAAAACAAAAAACCAGCCACCATGGATGCCATCAAGAAGAAGATGCAAGCGATGAAAGTCGACAAGGATGGAGCTTTGGAACGTGCTCTCGTCTGCGAACAGGAGGCACGCGATGCCAACACCCGCGCCGAGAAGGTAAGCACTCAACCGTGCCACATGTTGCACTGCCCCATAAACCCACCTCCCCCGACACCCACAAACAACACGCACTAAGCGAACCGAAGAGACGACTACAAGACTGGCATAAAAATCGCATTTGTTATTACAAAGAGCATAATTGACGGTTGTTAACTTGTTAACACATGCAATTTTTCTAATACTAAATTACGTGTATCTTTTTGTGTCTAATTTTAAACTATAGGCCGAGGAGGAGGCTCGCCAGCTGCAAAAGAAGATCCAGACCGTTGAAAACGAATTGGATCAGACCCAGGAAGCCCTCACCCTTGTCACCGGCAAGCTCGAGGAGAAGAACAAGGCTCTGCAGAACGTGAGTACCAGATTTAAAATACTACTTTCGACACTAGTTTAGTACTAAGTTAGTATTTTTAGAGCAGAAATCTAGTTATTACTTCTAAAGTAGAAATCATTTGATATTTAAAGTGAAATTTAGTATTATCACAATTTCGGTCTAGAAACTTAGTAAATTTTTCAAAGTATTCAGAAGTCTATTTGAAGTTTTGCAAATATTTTAGTTAGAGTTCCAAAATCTTATTCAGTACTTTTAGTCACTTTATTTAAAATACACACCAATATTTACTTAAAACTGTTTTCTAGACTATACAATTGATTGATTATTCCATGAATCACATTTTTATATATCAAATTGAACTTATATTTAAAGTAGTACATATTCAAATTAAATTCAAATATCCCTTTCAACTCAAAAACCTTCGTTTTTCCATAAAATTTTTAAAACTTAAGTAATTTCATAGTTATATAAGTAAAAAGAAACTACAAAATGGAAAAAATCTATAAATATATTGAGGTTAAACAGAGTGAGATCATGAAAATGTATGTTTGGAATAATTTGGAAATTTCTGTAGAGTATTTTTAAGTATATTTATTATTATTATGTTTCAAAGCAAGAAATACACTTGAAATCCATACTAGAATAAGACTTTTAAGACTTTATACACAAACGATGTGCTTAAACGTTTTGGTGACAGCTAAAAAACTGCATTAAATTGTATTGGGGACGGACACGGGTCCGGAAAACTGTGCCATATGGCGGCCATTAGAAAACTCGTCTCGTATTTTAGGTGTATAAAGCCAATTTGTTGGCACCTTTCAAAAAAAGCATTGTAGAATGTTTGAGGAAATGCCTTTTGTATGTTTGTACTTTTAAATTCCACAAAAATTAAATATTTTTCAATTTTCGAAATGTTTTTCAAAACAAAAGAAACAAGAAATTTATTACCATGCAGCAGGAAAAAAAAGTTGCTGTTGGCAACGCCTTTCGAGAGCGCTATTTTTAAATGCGTGTGGCAGCACTGGGGAATAGCTTTCGCTGGGTGCGAGAGAGACGCACTGAGAGCGCTGCATGTGCGTGTATGTGTGTATCAAATAACGCAAAAGCAAAGCCAAAAATTGAGTTTTTTTCTGTCTTTCTATCTTTTTTTCTTTGTTTCTTACTTTACTTTGCCAAAATATTTGCTCGCGAAATTGTTTTTGTTTTTCACGGCGGTGTGTGTATTAGGAAAATTCGAAATAGCGCGCAGTATTTAGCACATTTTTCTCAACTTTTCTCGTCAGATCGGCTGTTTTCTAGTTGCGTTTCCATTTGATTTGGCTTTTGATAGGTACGTTTCTGTTCAACGTTCGACGAGATACGAAAGTATTTCAAGGACATTTTTTTTTCTTTGGTTTTTATTGGCATCCAAAATGGCGTTGCCAATTGGCAGCGAGTCAAAAAATGTTTAGTGTCTACAGGTAACCAGCTTACTATCTGTAGCGATATACTTATCGGACAACATACATAATAATAAATATTTTGACAAATTATCATCGTATATTTTATTATCATCAAACAACTTTTGTTGCCTTTTGTTGCGCTGCTTATGTTGGCCCTATTCAAAGCACTGAAAATAGATAATGACGATGATATTGAGATACATATACAAGTGTGTACACACAAACTTCGCTGAGTAATCCACGAAAATATGATAAAGACGATACATCAGCATGGCAATTAAATCTAACGAAAATGAAATTAACAGGAAAAATTCAATGGGCAGCAAAAACGCAGCTGAAGAGTTGCTGCCAAATGAGAGCACCAAAATTGAGTGAGTAAGTGAGTGAATGAGTGGGCGTTGGGGCTGACTGACTCTCACTCCTTTCCCCTTTACTCAACGATCATAGTGCAACACAAATACATGCACATATACCCGCACTTGGGTATACATATACAAATATGCGCATAATGCTGACTCACTCGCACACATGTGAGCACACAGCTCTGGCGCTCCCCCACATGCAGCAACAACAACAATAACATTAGATCTATCGTCCGTGCTGAAAGAGAGCGCCCAGCCTTAGCGAAAGAGAGGAAGAGAGAGAGCTGACTGGTGAGCGCATGGCCACAGAAATTATCGCATAGCACACACACCACTTTCAAGTACAACGCCAGAGCAAGCAGCAAGCAACTGTCGGAGGGGCCGAAAAAAACAGCAAGCAGCCGCCGCCGCAAGCCGCATATAATTACAAATAAATTAAATAGAAATAAATAAATTAAATTTAATTAAATCAATAATTTCATAAATTAACATTGATTACAAAACACTAGTTTTATTTAATTCAATTTAAATAAAATATTAGTGATTTTCAATTACATAAATTAAATCCAACGCAATTCGTTACAACGTCAACAACAACAACTAAAATAAGAACAACAAAAACAACAACAGAACCGTCATCAACATCACAATTGACGTCTTTGCAAAAAAACGTGTAGCGGAAGTTGGCCATATATAAAATTTTCCCTTTGCAAATTTCAACGCGCGACTGAAATTTGAAAAAAAGAGAAAAACTGTATTAAATCATCAGTAAAAATAGAAAAGACTTAAACTAACGGTACTATGATCACAGCTGTTTGAACAAACAACAACAAAAGCAGCACAACACGCACCACATCACAACCAACATCAACAACAATAACAACTCCAACTCATAATTAATATGTACGAAAAAACATTAACAATAGGAACTGCTAAAGTTAATAATGCATATGAGTGGCAAAAAGTGAGTTACAGTAAAAATCAGGCAACAACAAAAACAGCAATTAAGCCAAAGCAGAAGCAACCAAAGCCCCAAATCAACAACAACAACAAAACAATATCAAATAGTGCGAAAAATGCAACTAAAACGCATAATGAACACTCTAAAACGGCTGTAACAACAAAAACAGCTGCAGCAACAAATACAACAACAATAACGGCTTCAGTAAAGCCGGCAACGCAAACGCCGCTATTCAAAAAATTCGTTGGCAACGCGGCAAGAAGACAAACGCTTGCGCACCAAATTAAACGTGCGCACCGCCATCTATTAACAAGTGGCGGCAACGATAAGCAACTGCAAAAGCAACCGCGTAATAATAATAAACGAACATGTATTATTAAAAACAGTCAACTGTGTACAATCTTAAGCATCTGTTTTTTCTAAATATGCTTTTTATTGTATACAGCTGTGCACAAGGCAATGGATGAGTGCAATTACAATTGCAATAATTGAATGAAAGAAAAATGCCTTGCCTTGTGCACATGACTGGTCACACTTTCCAACTATCGATATCGATATATGCAAATCAGCTGGTGTGCGTGTATTTGCTAAGTATATCGATATCGATATATATTAATATCAACAATTCCCATATAAAGCAGGTAGCAGCGCAGCTGCTGCAGGACAGCAGACAAAAACAACAAAACATCAGCAGCAACCACAGCATCAGCGTAATAAACGCATACCAAATGCAAATAAACAATTGTTAAGCCAAAAAAGTGATAACCAAAAGCATAAGCTAAACAAGCGACAAACAAGTAAGCGTGTCGTCAGCAGCAGCAGCAACGACGCTGACGGCGCTAAATCGGAGTTGTCATCACGTTGGTGCTCCATCGAGGAGCAACTGAATGTGCTTGATAATCTCTTGTACTACGATGAGGAGGCTGAATTGTACATAGCGCAACTTTACGATAGATATCAACAGCTTCAGCTTGAGCAAGACAACACGTCTGTGGTCGATAGTGACTCAGAGGTCTCTGAGATTTGGAGCTGGAGTGACTACGATCTGGACATGTCCAATAACAATAACAGTGCCGATGATGATGCGCTGTCCAGCACCAGTGGTGCTGGCAGTCACAGCACCAACAATTCCATTACATCACCCCTTGTGCCGTCCTCGCTGAAACGTCGTGGACATCAGCATCATCCGCGATTTGCAGGCACACGCCGTCCCAATGTACCCAATGTCCAGGAAATTCTTGCCGCTCTCTATCGCGGTGACTCCAAGGGTGTTCTGTCCAACCTGCGCGGCGAGGTGCAGCCCGAACCAGAGCCTGCAACTGCGGTTACTAGCCGGAGCACACTCAGTCTGCCGTTAACCGATTCCGTGACAAATTCTGTGGGCAGCAACAGTCCAACGCCTACGGATGAGAGTAGCATATTGGATGATGTAACTGCAGTGAAGAGTAGTGAGGAGCAGGTGACCACGGTCAAAAAGAAAAAGAAACGTGATAAAGGTGACAAGGAGAAGACAGAGAAATCGGAACGTAAAAAGAAATCATCATCATCGTCTGGCAACGCCAAGCGAGAGCGTAATAAACGCCAAGGTGGCAGCACCAGCGGTGTCATGGAGGCCAGCAGCGACAGCATTGCCACTGATCTCAGTGCCGGCGCCATCGATGAGGGCATTGTGCTCAACACCGAGGACGAGGACACACAGACGGCCGAGTGGTCTAAGCTGCGCTGCACCAGCGAAGCGGCCGAAGTTGTTGCCGAACGTGAGGTGCGACGCAACAAAGGACGTTGCGCTGATTATCCTGGTCTGGCGTTTGGCAGATCCATCTTCAGTTCGGACACAATGATGAAGTTCAACATCATTCGCAACGAGCTGCACAACATCATGAATACGCAACTCAAGCGGGTAATTAGTGGTGGGGTGGGATGATTTGTGCGTGGTTCTGGCCCCCACAACCATATATATACACAAGAACATATGTTTTTGCTACTAATCATAATATCTGTTTATTTTTTCTCTTCAAGCCACCTTTGCTGTTATCTCGTCGAAAAGCGTTTTAGCCAATTTTAGTAAGCAACAAAAACAACAAGACATAAGTTTGGTTAGGTTCAAAGAGAATTCGTCTATTCTATCGATGTATGTATGTATGTGTGTGTATGTTCTTGTGTGTATTTGTATGTATGACTGCTCCAATTTTTGTTGTCTGCTCTTTATTTTCGCACAAACTCAACTCACACACACACACTCACATGTATACTCATAAATGTGTGTTTTGCACATTGCAAAGCGATTACGTCGTCGCCATCGTTGATGTTATTGTTGTCTTCGTTGCTTTCTTTGCCACTTCTGCTTTTGTTTCTGCCATTAACCCTTTAGTGGCCCACTGTCGTACTACTTAACGTTCCAAGACGCTTGTCATTGCAATAATTTCTTACCGACTTGTGGAAATCTTGACCCAATTGGGATACAAACTTGTGTACTAAGTTAGTCGCTACCTGTCGTAAAGGTTTCTATCGACGTGTTAGGCTCACACTTGCACACACGCACACACAAACGTGTAAGCAGAGGCAAATGATGTTTGCTGTTTCTTATTGCTCAGTAGAAAACTATTTTAATTATTTATCCACTAAATACACATGTGTATTTACTTAATTGCCGGCAATTGTTTAATTAGTTACGCAATTGTGCTTCTGCATTTGGCACATTCTTGACCGGTTAACGGTATCTCGTGAGCACCAGTTGCTTCCAGCGTGGGTGTCTGTCTCTCCATCTCCTTCGCTCTTTTTGTAACAGCCAGCGCGGTGCCCAAAAAGGCAGCGCACAAAGAAAAAACAGACTAAATGTTATTATTGCTACAATTATCGTTGTTTGTAAACTTCACACCCCCGCACACACTTAAAATAGTTACCGCGAGTGTTAGAGAGGGGCACATAATTATTTAAGTTGTAAAAAAACTCCATAAATAGCAATAGTTGTCTTACAGCAGCTAAGCTTAAAAACGTTTTCGACCAAAAACGTACATATTTCTTTTTGAACTTGGCTCGCCAATTTGACGCTCACCATTCAATTATTATTTATATTAAATTAAATAAATTCTCACTGCAGCACACACGTTCTCTACGTGTTCGTTCTCGCAGCCAAAGCAAAAAAAAAAAAACGCCAATGACCTTCGTACGACGTGTGTGTGCGTGAGTTTGTGTGTGTGTGTTACCCCCCACTTTGGTAGTGTATGCACATAAATGTGTATGACACTGACGTTTACTTTTAATTTCTTTTCAATGCCGCATTTCTAAAAATGGGCAGGCGTGCTCATTTAATTGAAAATTGACCATTGGCAATTTGTATTATCAACAATTATGTCATTTACCAAATACAAACATAGCCTCAACGTACACTTGTTGCTCTCTCACAGCCGCTGCCTATCGGTATCGAAATAATATTTTTTTTTTGGCAATCGCAACCTGTCACACATCTCAGGATCATGGAAAACACACACACACAACAAACATAGCAGCTGTAAACGCACACAATACACTTAACGTTGTAGCGACAACTGATTAGTCATTGTTGCTGCTTCTGCTTGCGTGTTGATAAGCCTGATAAAGCACCGGCATTATATGCTGTATTATACAATTATCTTGTGTGTGTTGGCAGGGGTTGGTAGGTGACAGAGAAGGCGGCAGGTTTACTAGCCGCATTTACTATCGCACACACACTCATTCGCACACACACATCTTCTCGGCCGATAGACGATGACAGGCCGCTTACTCATTTGCACTGGCAAATGGGCAATTGACCAGTCAACGTTGTCGTTCGGAATTTTGCATAATATTATTTGCATTGGAGAAAAAGGCAAAAATCTCAAATATTTCTTCACTAATTAATGCAAAAAACAACAACAAACATGTCGACTGAAATTTTTAGCGGCTTTAACAGGTTTTCCAGCGGGAAAGCCGCATATACACACATGCTGGCGCACTCGCACTCACACACATAAACGTACGAACGACACGACACATAGGCGAGGCACTGTCAGACTGGAAAGTCACACGTACAACACAGCAGTTGTCTCACTCGCACATCAAACTAAACCACCACCGCCGCTTCGTAGACATGAGCATGCAAAGTGTTTCAGCGGTTCATTTCCAGTTACGTACTCACAAATGTCAGTCGCAGACTCGCGTCGTTTTATCGTCTTCGTTTCTCGTGTGTGTGTGTAGTTTCTGTGCAGTTTACTGCCACTAAATATAAATATTGAAAAGTATTCAAACATAAATTATATTCAGCAATAATTGTGTATCAAGTGCAAAAGATTCTAAGCGGATCTTGCATGTAAAATAAAAAATATAAAGAAAAAATACACGACGACAGGCAGCAGCAGCAACGAACCAAACCAGTAAAAGAAGAAGAAAAAGTAGTAGAGGAAAAAGAAAGAAGAAAAAACCGGTGGTTAGCGCATACTCTTGTCTGTGTCGTCGCTTCGTTCGGTCGTTCGTTCGTTTGTTCTACGTGCGTGTGTGTTGGTGGTTCACAATTCGTAAATTAAAAAAAATATTTGGTGCTCTTGCCATATAGAAAGAAATTTATATTTCAATACAGAAATAACCGGGCATAAGCCAATACAAGTGTGCTTCAGTGGCCTGTATACTGCCAAGCAAACCGCCTATTTAAGTATCTCATCTGCCTCTGGCTGCCAACGCATAGTCCAAGTGTAAACACTTACCAAACACCCACAACCACAACCATAACCACAATTACAAGCACAATCACAAGCACAAAAATGACGACCAGCATTCCACAAGGTACACTTTTGGATGTACTCAAGAAGAAAATGCGTCAGACCAAAGAAGAAATGGAAAAGTATAAAGATGAATGTGAGGAATTTCATAAGCGCCTTCAGCTTGAAGTTGTTCGACGCGAAGAAGTAAGCCTTTGGATCTTATTACAAATTTATACAATTCAGATACTACTACTTTTGGTTCAAAAATATAATGTGGCAAGGCCCAGTATACACTTTGCATAAAAAAAACCACCATACAGGGCTCAAGATAGCCAGAAACAACAACAACAACGCAGTAGCAACAGCAGCAAGCATTTCTTCTCTCTCTCGGCAGTGCCAACGTCCAATGTTTCCAATGCAAATACATACGCACGCACACAGATACTGAGACAAATGGATACAAATACAAACACACAAGTCTTTTCAGTGACAGACTGTCACAAACATACGCTCTCTCATTTGGGCGCTCTTTTCGTTCTTGCTCTCGCGCTCTCTGTGGCTCTCCACATTTGTTGTTTTGTTCCTCGGTGGCTTTCCTGTCCGTTGACTACTATATCTTTTGTTATTATAAATTTCAATTTTTTTTTCCATGTTTGCTTGTGTGTGTTTAAAGTACACAGGGTGCTTCCACATCCAGTAGCTAACGTCTTTGGGTTTATTTTGTCACTACTTTTTTTTGTTGTCTTTAAACTGTTGTTATCTATGAGACCAAAATTCATTCACCTTTCAAAATGTATGTTGAATGTCTTATCGCTACATAGAATTATATTAGCATATATCTTCTATGCTTCATACGTACACAATTTACATAAGCTTGTGCGAAAGCATCGTGAAAGAAAGAGAAAGAAATCTTTTCAGTGATTTGTTTTGTGCGCTTTCTCAGCGACAAAAGAAAACCGGCTTTTCTACCCAGTCGAGAGAGCCACACGGTGTTTAGATAGCGGTGTTCTAAATTCGATTAATTATGATTTTTACGCTGTGGCGATCAATAAATGGTTTCTTTTCATTTATGTTTAAATTTTGTATGAGAATATATGTGTATGTATATGTGTGCTTAATCATTTTTGGCACAATCCCCCTCTCTAAATTTTTATGTGCGCTTAATTCGATTCTAATTAGACAATTGCCGCAATGTGAGATATGTAGGGCTGGTACGATAAATGTATGTGTGCTTGAGTGTTTGTGTATCTGTGTGAGCAATCACTGTTTGTACTGCAATGACAACATTCTGTTGACGTGACTTTTTTTCGCGCTTCTTCAGGAAGTTTACACCCAATTAAAGAAATTCACTTTGGAAATTGCCAACGATCGCTGAAATGCTGTAAAATATAGCATAACATAGTTCACATACGGCACAAAAGAAAACCAAAACCAAAAAAATAAAACCAACGGCACTCCTCGAATTCATTTTCATCAACCATTCGTACCCTCATTTTGACTGTGCCCCGTTAGTTGTTAGTTTTTGCTCTCTATATTTTCCACGCTTTGTCAAGTGATTGACGTTTTAGTTTCACAAAAAGCTAAAACAAAACATAATGTGCTTTATTGTTGATATTTTTTTTTGTCTGTATTTAGACAATGCTTTTCAATGTCACTTGCGTGGCAGCAGCAAACGTTCATTCTCTCTCTATGTTCGTCTCCCTTTGCCCGGCATCGTTCGTGCTCTTTGCTGACTCTCTTTCCACCTCACCCCTCCCACCATCCTGGTTGTCATGCAATTGAGCACTGATAATTCCAATGTGACAAATTGGTTTTGATTTGTTGCCTTTTACTCTCTTCTCACTGCTATGCGTATTTCGTAATTCCATGAGCTGGGACAGAAAAATAGAGACAGACGGCACAGTGTGCAAGATTACACCACATGACAGGCATTACAAAGCTACTTGCTATGAAACACGCTTCACTCATAAAAGGGGCAAATTTTCTGCTTGAGAGATCGTTATAGCAGTATTATACGCCTTACAACTTGTTGGAAGTTGTCTACTTTATTGTTTTTATGACTTATTTTCCTGGTTATAATTAAAAATGCATCATAGAAGATAATATTCATTTAAATATTAAAACACACCCTACGCACTCGAACGTAGCCAGCCAACCAGTCAACGACGGTCTTTCTCATGTTGTTGCTGTTTTTGTTTTTTTTTCGGTTTTTTGTTGCCACGGCAATTCGAGCCAAATATTCAATTCAAGGTGTGTGTGACTAAGCCGTCAACAATTTTTTTTTATACAATTTTTTAGCCATGCAACTTTTGCATACTCATGGCTTTTATTATTTATTATCATTTTATTTTATTTAAGTTTGCTTAATTTTTTTTTTTGCATTTTGCCGGTCATTTTTAATGAGCTGATTGTTTGTCTCCCTCTCGCTACCTCTCTGGTTTTCTCTGTCTTGCCTTGAAACTTGTTCTGTATGGCTTTGCATTTCTTTTGGCTTCAACAACAACGGCAACAAAAAGCGTTTAATCTTCAATACGTTTTGTTAATGAGTTCAAAGCAAAGACCAAAATTCGCCTATTTCTATCTCTGTCGCACACGTTCACGACTCCCGCTATTTTTAAACGAAACCAAACGAAACTCAAGCTCAATGTATGTTTTTTCCCTGTTTCCCTCTATCCCTCTTTTTGTTTTTGGCATTTTTGTTGTTTCCACTGTTGCTCTGTTGCTTCATCAACGGTTTGTGTTGTTTGACTTTCGTGTGTGTTTGGAAAGCTACGCTGCTGCTGCTCTCCCCCTATTTGAAATGCTTTTTTTTTTATCGTTAAACTTACGCCTATACATGTGCATGTACAACATGCATGTACATGTGTGTGAGTAAGTATACACGCGAGTGTGTGTGAGTATTTTGTATGCTGCCCGTTTGACTGTTTGGACGATGACGTAAGCCAAAGCGGCACGGTTGCTTTTGGTTCCAATTCATAATCACACGATACTTTTACGACACTCGCTCGTCGCGTTCTAAGCGTCGTCGACGTCGTCGTCAGTCCAAGCGACAAATCAACAAAAATGTATATATTCTTAGTTAATACATAAATGTCTATGTTTGTGTATGTTTTGCAATGCAAAATTGGCATTAGAGTTAACCATCCCGGCCAGTGGATGTGGACTGCCTTGTCCAATTGTTGCCGCTTTTGGTCAAAGTCGTTTTAAGCCATTTTTGGGCGTGTGCTGCACACACATTTAATTCATTTTCGCTTTCAACGTTTTAACGTTTTGTATCTTTACTCATATTTGCTGTTGTTGTCATATCTTTAAAAGGCAACGGGGTATATCGCATGTGACGGCGTCAATGTCAAATATTTTCCGTTCTTTAATGGGCATCGAACGTTCTGTTTTTGGGCGAAAAACTTTGCTGGGAAAAACTTCTACTACTTGGCACGTTGAAAATTGTTTTCATTTTTGGCAAGGTTGTTTCTCACACATAACCTAACCACATGGTATTAGTGTTGACGTCATTAGCGGTTATTCACTGTCTTAGCTGTTGCCTATCTTTTGGGGCTGCCAACGTAATAATGGTAATCGATATGTCCGTTCAGTAAGTGGCTGTTATCGATTACAAATAGGTTTAGGGCTAAAAGCAAATTGGCTAAAACGATGACTCGCACGCAAAGGTGGATGGAAAAAAGCAACTTTACTTTCAGATGGAACAAAACATGTCTGCGGTCGACACCAGATTAGATTATGTAGTTAAACTAATAAATATATCAAGTGGGGTGGGATTTATACTAGCCAGATAGAAAGAGAGCGCAAAGTGTTAGGGCCAAATCATATTTTTGATACCAAAAGTAGTTAATTTGAGTGTATTTCTTGCTTAAGCATTAAGTTAACTAAGTTACACATAAGTTATATATTTAAGTTTTAAGCATTATGCAGCGGTTTTGCTATATTATCTTGTTCGTTTCGAATATCGAACCCAATTTTGTTTTATAGGCCGAATCTGAGGTCGCTGCATTGAACCGTCGCATTCAATTGCTCGAAGAAGACTTGGAACGCTCGGAAGAGCGTCTGGGCTCCGCCACAGCCAAGCTGTCGGAAGCTTCTCAGGCTGCAGATGAGAGCGAACGGTTAGTACATGTTTTCTATATAATCATATTAGAATATCTTTTATTATACTTAAATGTCACGTCTATGTACTTAATGGTTAAGATTCTACAGGGGTTAAGTATTTGAAAGATACAAAACTTAAGATACAAACTATAAATGCTCATTTAATTAACTGCTTTTGAAATCTAGGATACGAAAAGCGCTTGAAAATCGCACAAATATGGAAGATGACAAAGTAGCTCTATTGGAGAATCAATTAGCGCAAGCAAAATTAATTGCAGAAGAAGCTGATAAGAAATATGAAGAGGTATAATTATCTACATTTCTACAAAAAAAAAAAAAAAAAGAAAAAACTACTACGTTCAGGGCATTAGGGTTATTAGGGTTATCTTCTTCTCGTCGTTTTCTCTTCTGATTTTCCCCTTAATTTTTATTTGTGTTTTTGAGGTTAGGTGCGTCAACATTACCGTTACTAATTAGGTTGTGGGTATAACTACTGCGCTCTCTTAACAACTCTTAAACATAAGGTATTTTTAAGATCTTGAAACTGAATTTTTGTAAACAGCATTAAGTTAAGCTATACGTCGACCGCAGCAGGATTGGAACACTGGAGTATCTTCGAAATAGTTTTTAAGATTTTATGTATATACACATTGTAATGATACAATGCATGTCTGTATGTCTAGCTTATATGGTAGATATTTTCTTAGTAACCTGGCTGTATTTAAATGTTTGTTTTGTGACAAGAGCTAAAACATTGCCTTGTGCTTGAAAGCGGTTTTAAGTGAACTACATAAATATATCTATATACTTTTCTATATTTAAACATTGAAAACTCTTAAAGACTATACAAAGCACTGTTTTAGCTACTCGTACTATTTGTAGTCTACTTTAGCTTTAAACTATTGACCGAACTGTAAAACTCAACAAGCAACAAAAAATTCTATTTCTTTTTGCAACAAAATCTATACTCAAAATCTGTACTATGGAACGAAAAAAACAAATCTCAAACAAAAACAAAATTCTCCTGTCCACATACAAATTGTGTATAAATCTCTATCTGTGTGTGTGTATCACTACGAATCCATCTGTATTTGTCATAATGTCAACAACAACTACCAACTACAATAAATCGACACTTTCTACACCGATGTGGATGTGATGACGTCGAATGATTCACAACAAAATATTTTGGGGCTGTACCGCCAATGAAAAATAAATGAAAACGGCAAATGACAAATCATCGATATAACAACTTGGTCACTGTCTTCTATGGGCATGGTCACATCACTTGCATATGTATGATGTTATCTACAACTACAACAACAACTATATATGTACAGTGCTCGCAAGATTCTTGAGAATCGCGCCCTTGCCGATGAAGAACGCATGGACGCTCTTGAGAATCAGCTGAAGGAAGCTCGTTTCCTTGCTGAGGAGGCTGACAAGAAATACGATGAGGTGCAGCTAAATACCAATTTAATTAATTTAAGCAATAATCGCAACAACAACAACAACAGTAACAGTAATAGTAAACAAAGTCACCCAATAACAACAACAAATACCAACAACAACAATAACAATGCAATTAGTACTGCTGCTGTTGTTGGTGAAACTTCAACTTTATCCTCCACAAACAGCGAACACAACAACAACAACAACAATAACATTGATAAAACCAATAATACTTGATCTGTCACTGATTTCTATGCCAAAACAAATGAAAGAAAAAACACAGAACTTTGGTTTTAGCCAAAGACTTGATTAAAGAATGTTTTTTTTTTTGGCACAGGAGTCAGCGAAACAGGCAACAGGTGCTGATATTGTAAAACTTGTGCTTAATGATGATTGAATTGTATAAGATGATAATGATGATGATGATGATGATTGAAAATGTGCAGCTATAGCTATAGTTAATGCTAGCATGCCGCCCGATATATGCTATATATATAAATATACAAAATTATGCAAATTTATAACACTGTATTAGTCGAGATCAATTGTATTTATGTATATATGTATGTCTGCCTCTATATATATGTATGTAGAACAAGTAATAACCTTATGAAATTTTTTGACTATAATTGTCTGAACAAAATGTCTAGCGAGAAAAGCATATGTATGAGTGTCTTACGTATGATATGTAAAGTAAATGTTAAGCAATCCCTGAAAAACTGTTAGTGTACTCAAAGTACAGTGGAGCAAATGGAAGCAAATTATTAACAAAAAAAAAAAATATAATAATAATCTAAATTGATATTTATGAAGATGTATACCAACATATCCCCAACAAAATGTTAAATTAATTGAAATTTATTGTAATTGTATAATTGATTAATTATTCTTGCTATTATTTAAATATTATAAAAATTGGTTGGGTTTTGTGAAATATTTTTGTATAAATTTTAAAAGATGCAAATACGTAAAGCGTAAAGAAATTCTAAACTATATCCATATACCTACTGTATACAAAAAAATATATATATACAAGAAAAATTGTAACACTTATTAAAAACTATTTAAATTGAATTATAACATTTTTGCAATAAAGTTGATAATAACAAAATCTATCTATATTTCTAAATGCAGAGTTGTACCTTAAAGAGCGAATTTAGCAAGATATTAGACGGATTTTAGGAATGATTTTTGGCCTATTTTGCAGATCTTTAAACGTTTTTATTTAGCACTTTTTCAAGCCTTTTTTGTAGATTTACGATGCTTACGTGTTTTTTCCATTTTTATTTATTTTTCATTTCATACGTCAATGATTATGGCTAAATAAAGCTATTGATAAACTGCGATTGGCGATAAGCAGCAGTGCCATTGGCCCGACTTGCCAGTTGGCTATCTTCTTTTTTCGCAGAAAACTGTAAACGGAAAGCGAAGAAGAATTGTGAAACACACTGATAAGCAAGCCAGAGAGGGAGAGAGTTCTCTCTTGCTGTGAGAGACCAAGAGAGTCGAGCATAGATCGTTATGACCTGTTAACTTTTTATGGAGAAAAGCCAATGACATAAGCAAAGTGGCTGGAAATAAATTATGTTATAAAACACAAACTCTTTGATGATTAATCAAATAAGTATTACGCTTATTGACCCAAGCAAACGACACTCACTGTGTGTATGAATTCAAAGATACCAAGGTCTTACTGTGCCCCCTTTTTTTCCGAGGTGTGACTCACACTCACTCTCTTTTTGTTGACTTCTGGTTTTATTTTTTATGTATTTTTGGATGCGTCGCATTGCAGTTTAGCCAGAAACCTGAATGCTGTTGACCAACCATTAAAGCAGCTGGCTGGCAATGCATTCCTCACCTTTAATGTGATTCATTTCGAGGCGTTTTCAATTTGCAAGATTTGCATACGACAACAGGAAATTCAATTTTTGGATAGACTGTAATTAAAATCCGTAAATGTAAACGCTTCGGTTGCCTATCAAAAATTCACGGAATCGCTGTTACCAATTTGGCAAACATAATTTCCTCTCAAGCTGTTGGTCTATTTAGGCCACAACATCTCCGTTTTGCCCCCACAAACTGATAGAATTTCTGTGTGTTTATAGATTTACAGGCAGTTTCATAATTAGAAATAATTTCCGTCTTTTTTTCTTAAAAATGTCTTATCTAATTTCCGTCTTGGAATAGTTTTCCTACTGCTAAACCGCTCTTTAATGTACAACTAAAAGAAAATGGAATAGGAAGTAGCTCTAGAGTCTAAAAGATACTAAACTAAGCTCCATTAGGAAATTGAGTACACTACCAAGCAAAAGATTGCTTAACGTTATAAAATAAGCACAAGTTTATCAATTATCAACAAATTACAATACAAAACAATAAAACTAACAATACATTTCTTACCCATTCTGTTTACTACTAAAAAAAACTACATCGTTTGTTCAACAATTAACCGTGTTGTTGTTAATTCAAATTCTATGTAAAAACAAACAAATTTGACATATAATTTAACGCATTCTCTATGTTCTCTGTGTATATTCAAAAAACGATGACGAATGTAAAATATGTAAAAAAAACAAATCCAAAACACACAACACAAATCGAATCGAATCTAAATATATAAAAGGTTGCCCGTAAATTGGCCATGGTTGAAGCTGATTTGGAGCGTGCCGAAGAACGTGCCGAACAGGGTGAAAAGTACGTTTTAAATTTAAATTATAATTAAATATATAATTCAAGTTACAGTTAAAGTTTTGTTAAATGTTGCGAATCGCAAATAAAAATGCAGCAAAGCTTTTGTTTTTTGTGCCAAGAAATAAATCAATTGTGCCCATAGTACGTAAGACTGTTATTTCTGCAGCGCTGTTAACTAACAGGTTTCTCCTATGTTAAGCTCCAGCCAAAAACCTAACCTCACTTGCATTTTTTGTTTAGTTTATTTTTATGTTTTACTTTTCTTAGCTAGCTAGCTTTTTGCATAAATCAAATTGGCTAAAAATGTGAATATTACCAAAAAAGAAAAAAAAAAACAATGTTATATAACTCACTGTGTATGTGTGTGTGTTTTTTAACGAGCATGTTTTCTAGTTTAGAAACAAAGTTTTAAATTCACTCCATGCTCCTTTCATATGCACAACATATTCACATTTTTCGCCAAATTCAAACCAAACGAACTTTAACTAATCAAAATGCCCTTTTTCTATGTGCTCATAAACAAATGCCTAATACAAAAATGCAAACAAACATAAACAAATGCGACTCCTATGTGTGTTTTTGTGCTGTTTAATATCCTGCCTGCCCGCCTGTTAATACCCTGTGAAAACTGCTGTTAACAACTGGTTGCACCTCGACTCTGAAGGTGGCTAGAAAATTAGTGCTCATGGAACAGGATCTGGAGCGTTCCGAGGAAAAAGTTGAGCTCAGCGAAAGGTTTGTTTGCTTTCACGTTACAAAAATACTAACAGCACTTTGTTAAAAAAAAATTTAAATAATTTACGCAATGACAGTTTGTTTTTTTATAATTTGCATAGGTTTAAATAATAAATTGGTAGACAAAAAAAACTGTATCCCGCGGCAAAAGTTTTCAACTGTTTATTTAGTAATACAGACTCGCAAAAAAAAAAAAGTGAAATCGTTTGCTGCTATTTCGGTGAAATGTCGGTTTAACAATTATTTTTATTATTACTATTTTTTGTTTTTATTTTATTCAAAATATTTGCCAAACGTTTTTTTTGGGCTAGACCTTCGACCGTTTTTGACGAGTCATGATTTAGTTTATTTTTTTTTGTATTTTGGCTGTCGCCTCCAGACTTCAAAGACTTGAATGTGAAGTGTCAACCAAATAGTTGTACACCCTGTAGGCATTGCCAAAGAAGGGTATTATTAGTTTGAAGCAACGTGTGCTGCTTAGTGTAAAAGAATTAATGTAAAAAAACTGCTTTAAAATAAAACTGCTTGTAGTGTCTGAGCTGTGTACTGCTTGCACCGCGTATATGCAAGCAGTGCCTAAGCCAATTTCTGCCAACTGCGGGGTATCTTCAACTGAATCACTCTCGTTTCGAGTGCTCTGTTTACTTTTTGACTTTGACGTTCACTTGAAATTGCGTAAAATATTTAATTTATTTGTTGCATGAAACACGCTTTTTGTTTTCCATTTTTTTTCCCACCAAAGATAGCAAACAAAACTGTTTAAATTGAATTTAATTAATGTGTTTTATTTTTCCCCCAACTACAGCAAAATTGTGGAGCTTGAGGAAGAGCTGCGCGTTGTTGGTAACAACTTGAAGTCCCTGGAAGTGTCTGAGGAGAAGGTCAGTATGCAAACATTAACAGTTAACACTAATTACTATGAAACAATAATATTATTTTTCAAAACATTAAACTCTATTATTTTATTATATTGTACAACAAATAATTCCCTTTCCCGTAACTACCATAAACAACAACAACAAACAATAAATAGGCCAACCAACGTGAGGAAGAGTACAAGAACCAAATCAAGACCCTGAACACTCGTCTAAAGGAGGTAGATAAAAAACTTGCTAAAGCAAAGGAGTTTCCCAGATCTGTGGAAAAGCAATTTAAAACCAATCAAGCAACCAACCAACCAGCGATAAATCTGTTTGATATTCTATTCTAATTGTTGTTGTTTATGTTGAATTATTTTTCTTCTTTAATTGAGCGCACAGAACCGCTCAAAAAGCCAGAACTCGAATTTGAATTTTTATAAAATGTCTACCGAGAGATGTGCTAAATGTTTATTATTATTATTTTGATTTGTTTAACTAATGATTACTGTATTTTCTATTTTATTTTCATATATATTGTTAACACACGCTCCTGCTTAAATGTTGCCGCCATATCAATTAAATTAATTATATTTTATTGATATTAAAAATATAATTAACGCACTGGACACAACGGCAATATAACTTGCCGCCCCTCTGCCCTGCCCTGCCACGCCTGAAACTCTGCATGCTTCAACAATATTTAAACAAAACAATTATTTGCCATTTATGTTTTTTGCTAACACATATATATTAACCACCAACGACCACAAAAAAACAATAAAAATACAATGAACAATAGGCCACACAAAAAGAGGAAACCTTTGAAACGCAAATCAAGGTTTTGGATCATTCCTTGAAAGAGGTATACGCCCAAGTTATGCTATATAAATACTATTTAAGTATATTGTAATCGTATTTGTGGTCTCTGGTGTTGGTAAATGCCTTATTAATCTTACGTTATACTGAAAAAAAGAAAATATTAAATTGCACAAAACGTTATTCTCAATTTTCAATCAATTGTACTGCAAGATATGACAAAATTTCTCATTTTCCTCTAGTAACTTTAAATATTTGATATTTTCTTTTTTACAAAAAATACCAAACTTGACTAAAAAAAAGCCCAAAAAAGAAGCGTATTGGGAAAAATACAACAAACGAACATAAATGCAATGTATATCAATCAATCAATCAATGAATCAATCATCATGGCAAGTATTTTTGTGTGTGTACATTTCGTGGAAAAATTGAAAACGACTTTTTGTGCATTTAATTGCAAATAATCTGTCATTTTACAACACTTCTTGCAACTGTACCCACAACAAAACCAAAACAAAATTCAATATTAATTGTGTTTACGACTTAACGATTATGATAATTCGGTAGATATTTTATAATTTTTAAAATAAACACACAAATACACATGCACCACTTTATAATGATGAACAAGATGATGATGATGATGATGATGATGATGATGATTATATCGTACAAATATGTTTTATTGATATACCAAAAACAATTTGTTGTATATTTCTCGACGTCTAGGCACGCGAAAATCAAAAATATTTTGAACAGGAACTCATACAGTTCAAATTAAATGTAGACACTGTAAGTCGCCGCAATTACTGAAAGAGCCTAGAGTATTATCTTTTCTAGATTAGAAGTAATTTTTATAAAAACAAAAAACCAACAATTTTAACAGCATTTTCAATTTGATTTTAGTATTTGATTTGTCTTTCATGCAGTGACTGCGTAGCGTCGTACAGTTAATATCTATTACTATTATTATTATCCCGTCATAATAATTTTTAATTTGTCTAAATAGTACCCCGAAAAAGAGTCAACAACTTTGTAAGCATATTAAGAAACTGGGCTAAATTGAGTTGTATTTATTAATGTATGTTTGTTTTATTGAATGTTTATATTTTACATACATTAACTAACTAAAACATATTCACATTCACTAAGTCATTCAACAATTTTAATACTTACTGCTGGTTTTGGTAGCAAATTTGGGAAGCTTCTTTAATTCAAGTCTAAAATTACATTTGAAATTCTGTTGATGCACACTGCTTGTGCGTGTGTGTCTTATACAACACTGGTGTCTCAACAGATTTTCAAGTACCAAAAGCCAACATGGTTAATGCCTACTTTAAAAGCTTGTTAAAGTTCTGGTGTGGCCATGTAGCTTAAAAATGATTACAACAATTTTACTAATATAATTTAACATTTTTTTCATTTTCCAACACTAAAAGGCTGAGGCACGCGCTGAATTCGCTGAACGTTCCGTTCAGAAATTGCAGAAGGAAGTCGACAGGCTCGAAGGTATGTCCGTTAAAGAATATTTCCAAATAAGATTACGACTTTGATTCCAAAACAATTAGCAAGCGATAGTACAAACAATTTATAATTTCTTTTATTAAATGTAGCAGTACAAATATATAAATTTACATTACTTTAAAGTTGTAGAATTTTTTACTTGATTTTTATCTTCATAATTTAAGTAGGCTCAAAATTAAGTTCCTATTTCCAAAAACTTTAAACTCCTTATGTTAGTCTAGTATTATGATTTTTATTTTATGCCCTTATTAATATATTTATCTATGTATTTTTTATGTTTATTTTTCATATGATTTTGTTCGTTGTGCTTAACCGATAACCGATAACCGATAAAAATTACAACTCGTGTGCCGCTTGTACACAATTCCCGCCCGCCCGCTCGTCTGCTCGCCTGCGTCCTAATGTTAATTGTTTAAATAATTATTTACAAAACAAAACACACGCTGCATGCCACAATTTGTTATACTTTAAATGCCACACACAGACGACTTGTTGAACGAACGCGCTAAGAACAAATTGCTGTCGGAGGAAATGGAAGCCACTTTACATGACATACAAAACATGTAAAAATTTCTAATTTGCGCTTATGTAAATTAACTAAACTGCCTGCTTTGACGTCAAATTCAGCAAAACTGGCGCTTTCCATATTATAATAATAGAAACACATACACACACTACACTATACACACACAAACACACCACACACACACGCAGAGATCGAGGCACACAGGACAACACCAAGTGTCTTCCAAAATGCAGTTAGACAAGCGAGTGCAACGCTTATTTTGAAAAGCAAACACATAATAATTTAAGCGTTTAACTCAAAGAAATCAAAAAAATTATAGAAAGAAAACAAACTAAAAACTATAACGATAAAATCAAAAAAAAGACAAAGCAAAACGAAACAAAACAAAAAGAAAAACAAAAGAAAACGAAATTGTTCCATTCCAATTCCAAATCAATTTACATTTCATATAAATCCAAGCAGTGCAAAGCAGTTAGCACTGCTTTATGGCTGACAAGACACTTGCGTTTTATTTTAATTTCGACAAAATGGCAGCCACTTTAACATTCGATGCTTTACAACACTGTTGCAATATTTTTTTCGTTTTATTTGTTTATTTTCTTTCGTACATTTTTGCTTTTGCTAATTATTTTTTTTGTTTGTTTTGATATTGATTGAATTATAATAATAAATATTATATTAGAAATGGCAGAAGAGACACAACTTGCAAATTAGTTTATGTGTAATTATTTATACATACATATATATTTTATATGTAATTTTTATGTAAAGTAAATGGAAAGATTCTAATTTTGTATTTTTGTCGCCAGCTTAACTACTGTATTAATTATGCTAATATTTACATTGTTTATACTACAATTCAAACAATTAGTGTTTGCAAAACGTTGTGTAATATTTGCTTACTTATAAGTTGCCACGCCCATTTTATTCCAATCAAAATGCAAATACAAAAACAACTATAAGAAAAACACTTTCCCCAAAAAACAAAAATGACACGCACACAGCGCACATCATTCCAATTTCAAAAGCATTTCACAATTAACACTACTTTCCACAAAAATGTATTTTAAATTTAAATTACAAAAATATATAAAAAAAACAAAACTTTTAACTAATCACTCTCTTTGGAATTCTGGCTGAATCTAAAAGTGTTCTTGCCCCAAATCGAAAAGAGAGCAATAAAAAGTGAAAGAAGAAATTTAAGATGAACCTAACATAAAATGGCATTAAATAAAATAAATAAAAAATATATAAAAAGATGGAAATTATAACTGAAAGTGAAAAGAGAAATCAATTGATTTATTTACGATTTACATAAATTAATTATTTATATTTTTAATATACATATTACATACTATACAAATACAATTCATGCAGCTGCAATTGCACAAATAAAGTATTTTTCAAGAAAATCATGTTTGTACACGTCTGTGTCCTGTCCAAGCCCAGAGATTGAGTGTCGTGTTGAATCCAACCCACAATTGGCCAGTTTGCAGTTCCAGTTAACTAGTCATAACGAGAGTCAGTTAAGCTTAGCACTAATCCGACTCTTTTTGCTCTAACAATAACCAATGCTAACCAAAACCATCGAACCACCCTTTGAAACCACACACCTCCACCAGACGATATGATCAACGAGAAAGAGACTTATGCCATCATTAACGACAGTCTGGACTTTACCTTCGTTGAGCTCATGGGCATGCCGCCCTTCTATAACGATCGCTATCCCAAGCCCCCGACACCGGAGCTGACCGAAGAGGAGCTGGCCGCCAAGGAGGAGGCCATGCGCGCAGCTGCCGATGCCGAAGCAGCTGCTGCCGCTGCTCAGGAAGCTCTGGAAGCGGCTGGTGTCGCTGGAGCTGGAGAGCAGGGTGATGGCCAGACGGTCGAAGGGGGCGTAGCTGCAGCTGTCGAGGCTGCTGCAGTGCCTGCAGAACCTGTTAAGGAACCAACACCACCACCGCCACCACCATTTGAGTACAGTATTGATCTGCCGCCAGAGGGCGCTGAAGTGCCATATGTAAAGAACTTTGAGGTGGGCGATGCAGTGATAGCAGCTGCACCAGCAGAGGGTGAAGCAGCTGCTGCTGTAGTGGACGGCGCTGCTCCAGATGCACCAGCTCCCGATGCAGCTGCACCCGATGCTGCAGCAGCTCCCGCTGCGGAGGTGACTGCCAGCGATGCACCAGCTCCTGCTGCCGACGCTGCTGCTCCTGCTGAAGCAGCACCCGCTGCTGAAGCTCCAGCCGCAGAAGCTCCTGCCGCTGAAGCGCCACCTGCCTAAGCATTGTGCATCCAAAAATGTTTGAATTGATAGTAGATTAAATAGATCACCAGAAGGATCTCCCAAAAAGGATCTCGTTGCTGTTAAAACCAAAAACGATTCCTGTGTTTTCCTCGTTGAATTTCACTAACATTGAAACGTGTCCCGCCTCCGAAACCGAAACCGCCTCCGTCTACGTTCCCGCTACCATCCACAAAACCGAATTATATTTTTAGTTTTCTTAGTTGCGCTTTTTTGCATCCTTTTCACGCTTTCTATCTCCACGCCTCTCTTCTCTCTCTATCTCTTTCGACTGCTTGTCCCGCTCTCTCACCGCCATTGAAACACCACCGCAGACGATCTAATCGTTGAAAAAGAACGCTTCTGTCTCATCGGCGACAGTCTCGACGAAGCCTTCCTGGACCTGATCAAGGGTCTGGAACCGTTCTGGACGGTCCGCAATCCCAAACCTCCCACGCCAAAGCTGCCAACACCCACGCCCGAGGAACTGGCTGCCATGGAGGAAGCCCGCGCAGCTGCCGAAGCGGCTGGCGCTGCTGCAGCCGCGGCTGCAGGCGTTGCCGAGGGTGAAGAGGGTGCTGTTGTTATATCCGAGGATGGTGTACCCGTACCAGTGGCCAAGGAACCAACACCACCGCCAAAGGAGCCCACACCACCTCCACCACCACCACCACCATTCGAGTACTCGATCGATCTGCCGCCAGAGGGCGCTGAGGTGCCGTTCGTCAAAAACTACGAGCCACCACCACCCGGCTCTGAGCCTGAGCCCGTGCCCGTGGCCGAAGGTGAAGCCGCTGCAGCACCCTCGGAAGGAGAAGCTGCACCCGCTGCTGATGGAGCTGCACCTGCTGCTGATGCAGCTGCAGCGCCGGCTGAGGGAGCTGCTCCAGCGGCTGAAGGTGCTGCACCGCCAGCCGAAGGAGCTGCACCAGCCGCCGATGCAGCTGCTGCCCCACCAGCCGAAGGTGCCGCACCAGCCGCTGATGCTCCGGCAGCCGAAGCTGCTCCAGCTCCAGCGGAAGAGGCTGCTGCACCCGCAGCTGAAGCAGCTGCCGCGCCAGCTGAGGCCGAGGCGCCAACAGCCTAAATAAACGAAACTCGATAAACGATAACGAATACGATAACCACAACAGCCTCCGCTGAGCTCGCCTCAATACCACAAAACAACTGCTACAAAATGCTGCCCGCTTTTCTATTATTACACACAATTTGAAGCACGTTTTTAAAACAGCAAATTGTTTATAATATTTACATTAAAAAAATAACACAAATGAAGCATTGCAAAAAACAAACATACGCTGAATGCTTCTTTTTCTGTTGTTGCATTTTAATTTTTGATTTAAAATTTAACAGCTAGCGGCGTACTGCCTTACCGATTCAAACGCTACCGCCAAGCAGTGCAACTGCTTGCAATTTATGATTTCATTTTATACGATGAGGTAACTATTTATTTGTGTTTAGGGATTATTTTGTCTGATTATATGTTTTGGTGAAGGTTTATATGTAATTTATTTTGTACTTTACTTTATATTATTTTTTTCGTTTTTTATTAATTTAAATTTATTTTCTTTGTTTATGATTTGATCACGAACGCGTACAGACGACCTTGTCTTGGAGAAGGAGCGTTACAAGGATATTGGAGACGATCTCGATACCGCCTTCGTCGAGCTCATCCTCAAGGAATAAGCAGACCGCACCCCCAATGCCCGCCCCAAAAGAGCCAGCAAAACTCTGTTTATCAACACTGTTATCGCACATATATCGATTTGTTTATTTTTCGTAGCATACTTGTAGGCGCACTGTAAACGTTGATTTTATTTGTGATTTCTGTGTAGTTTAAATCCGTAGATTTTGTTGTGTAAAGCTTTTATTATTTACGTATATGTGACAATCGCATTGTGCATTCGTTTAACTCAACTTTTTCACTTATGATTTGTATTCAAACAACATTGCAATAAATTAAAAAATATATAAAAAACCACTGTGTATTTGATTCTTTACGTTTGATTTCTTAGATGAGGTGAGCAAGGGCAAGGAGAAGTACAAGACAATTGCCCAGGAATTGGAGTATGCTGATCTTAACAACTACTAAGCTACCACAAAGAAGACAAACAAACGCCTGTGCAGCCTGAGATTTACAAATTGTTATCGATAACCATTCGATATCGATAGCCAGCGACATAAACAAGCATTCCAAAATGGTTCAACACATTTATTACAATAATAAATCAAATTTTTTAGCATTATATAAATAATAAATTTGAAGAATTCGAGTGAAATGAATATACTGCCTAAAATGTAAACTTTTCCAGCTTATAAAACTCAGAAATAAATTTGTCAAAACCTTATTTATATTTGTAATATCTACAAATCCCACCAGTCAATAATTTAACTCATAGTCATGCACACTCTAAAAATAAACTTTTAAATTTAAAGCTCAGTAAAACAGTCAATTTGATGGATTTTGTTTTGTTTTTGCTTGCAAGTTAGTTGAAAAATGTATTGAATAAAAATGATAAAAATTTCTATGGCCTTTGTATTAAAAAGAAAACAAAAATCCAATTAATTAAAATATATATTAAAATGTACACTTTCATAGCTTTTGTAATACTCTGACACACAAGAACATAAGTATATTTTATGGTACAAGAAAAAAACAAATGATAAAACAATATTTAGTTTTCAGTTATAAAGCGTTTATATTTTTATGATAAATAAATGGATAACAATTCTTTTGCAAATAAAATTTGTGGTTTTATTTTAAATTTGGTATGTGTTTATTTTTGGTGAGTATGGAATTGAGTTAATAAATCATATGTATATAAAGATTAAATACTTTGTTGATAAATATAAATATGAGGATCATTAAAAATGAATCATAGATTCAGAAGTTTTCTCGCTCAACTGTTTGTGAACAGTTCTGTAAATTATTTCAAATTAATCGGTAAAAAATGCATATCGATAGTTTGTGCCACAAATATCGATGAGTTGTCATTATCTATCCAAAGAAAATTAAATATCGCCCCAGCTAGTTTTAAGCCGAATCATCCCACGCAATAATATTTTATATTCTTTGATATATGTTTATATTTTCTAAAAAATTGTATAAGTACTTTTCGGATTGCTTAAAGTCCCATAAGGTTGTATTCAAAATATGTTATATTCTAATAGGAACCCTATTGAAAGACAATATATAGATAAATCAGTATACCTTTCCAAAATCAAAGATAAATCACTTTCTGTTATTGAAATTTGCAAAAAACTCATCTCTTATTACAAATTTAAAATATGGCACGCTGATATAAACTAAAATCATTTTAAACCAATTTTGTTTACAACAAAATTTTAATTAATCATAAAAAAGCGAAGAAATATTTGGCATAAAGCAAACTGAACTGATTAAAAATCATTCAAAATACTTTTCCAAATTTTTAAATATATTTTTAGATATATTTTAGTTAAACTGTCGCGTCACACTTGAATACGGTGTAGAAAAGCCGAAAAATATTTCTCAATATTTATTTAATCAAAATAGATTCTCAGCTTGTTAGCCATGTACGTGTTTCTGGCTTCTATCCGTACATTTATGTGCTATTTTTAGACGCACTTCTGTTGGATACAGATACAGATACATTTGCCGATGGATATATGTACAGATATACAAGAGCATACAATGAAAATTATACAAAAATCAAATTAAATACAAAAAGCAAAAAAAATAGAAAATCAGGCAGGGAAAACGCATAATTTTCACGCCTGTCTGTGAGGCATTTGATGAGAATGCAATGAAAAAAGCAAAAATATCTAAAGATATGCGATTGGGTGAGAACAATTCGAGAGAGATAAACAGCTACACACATGCAAACCCACACACACGCACACACAGATAGAGTGGTATTTGTATGTGTATGCGGCAAATTTTCGAGGGAAATTTTTATTTTTTGATCGGGCCATGAAAAAGTTGCGAAAGCGCTTTTCCGCTTGTATAGTTTTTTTTTTTAATGGGAAATTTTACGAAATGAAAAATTATTCAATACTGCGTTGGTGAGATCCCATGTATGTGTGTGCGTATGTGTGTCTCTGTGAATGTGTGTGCTGTGTGTTATTTCTTGGGGTCGCCTTCTCGTGACGGCGACTTGGTCAGCATCAGTGTTCTCGGGGTTTCGACAGCGTATAGTGTGTTTGAAACGCTAAGGTTGGTTACGGCTGCTGCTGCCAGGATTTTGGCATTGCCAATAATATTACACAAATAATAAAATATATAAAAAAAATTTAAAAGAAAAAACAAGAATTATTAACACAAGTACTCGCATTAATTCTAGGCAAAAAATCATAAAAACTCGCAGTTTAAAGTGTCAAAAAAGTGCATGCAAATTGCATTCAAATAAAACCACTAAGAAGCATATATATTATATATATATAGATCCAATAAAAGTTAAAAATTGTCCAGTGTGCATATGTATGTGTCTATAAATAAATCCAAAGCGAAATTTTTCCAAAATATATAATTATAAAAATATAAACTAAAAATAATTTCAAAAAAGTGTCATCGAAATTATTATTGGAAACTCAATGAAAAGCAGCCCAGAGATTAATTAGAGTGAAAAAAGATTTAAAAGTATTTTTAAATGAAAGTCCAGCTGCAAAATAAAACATTTAATTTATGACGACTTTTTGGTTGTGTGTGAGAAATCCGCTTATAAGGAATTTTGTAACTAAATCTCATAGAAAATATGTGTGTATGAGTGAAATTTTGCACACGCACACGAGTGCACTAGGCGAAAAGCTGCACACCCATACACACACACACACTCACTCACTTACTCTCACACACACATACATATGCACACATTCAAAGCTACGCACAATTTTCACATACGCGAGAAAATCCGCTGCTGAGCATTTTTCTATTTTCCTATAAAATTAACTGCAGACAGACACCTGCCTGTCACAGATACAGATACAACACACACACACACAGATACATACGAAACTTTAAAGATTTTATTTTTAACTCTACTTGAAAACTTAGACGAAAAAGCTTTTGGTTCTCGCAGAGCTTTCATGATCTCATGATCTCACACACACTCTTAGAAAATTTATTTTTTTCTTGCTCTGCTTTCGCGCTATTCGTAATTTATCCTTGAGTTTGTTTTTTTGGCTATATGTCAGAAATGCTCGGAAATTATTAAAGAGCCGATGTCGAGAAATATATATCTACATATGCATATAGATAGTATGGATATAGCTGATTGGATATATCCGCCCACACAACATTTCTAAAAGCCCATGAAGGCCATATACTAAAAGATACTTTAGAAAATATGCCAGAAGAATAACTTAAATATTTTGTAGAGAGTTTAAAATTAAAAAATAAATTTAATTAAATCCAATTGAGCAGATTCTTTATCTTTTTTAACTCTTTACTTAATTAAAGTATTTCATAAACTTTCGTTTGTTTGCTCAGATACTTTATCTGTATTTTCTCTTTACCTTTACCTTGCTTTGCACAAGCATCTCGGTCTCTGGGACCCCCAAGATACAGCATAAATGACTTTGCCCCACTTTTCAGATACACACACGCACACAACGAAGCAGAGAAAAACACCCACACATAATCTGACCCCAAAAAAGAAATGTCTATAGAATCAACTGAAATTTTCTTCAAATTGCAATCCCCGTGTGCGTGTGTGTGTGTATCTATGTGTTAATAATGGAAACTCTAGAATTACAGGCCAGGCAAAAAATGTCCAAAAAAGCGCCATCTCGTGGTATATGTATGTATGTGGACTGGATATGCTCACTGGCAGACAGGCAAAAGCGTATCAAGTTTATTTTTAAATACAACAAATAAATACCTACTTGAAGAATGTCAGAAAGAGATGGCAATCGAGTGTGAGCAAGAGAGTCGGCGGAAGCAGGAGCAGAGGGAGGGAAGAGAGCAGGAATATTGCCAGCGTTTTAGAGTGGGCGTAAAATTTGAAAAAAGAAAATTACGTTAGATTTTCGAACATATTTTCGGCAAAGTAAAATATGTTTACAATTAGCTTTCGTTATATATACACAGTATATCTAGTATATAATACATATACTAGAACTATTTGAAGGCAATACGTGAAGTAAACAGATTTTGTATAAAGTGCATTTTTATGAGCTGCGAGAAACATTCAAATTGTATGAAAACTGTCGGCTGAAACAGTGTAGAGACAATTAGATACAAAGATAGAATAAAGAAGGTATATAAAAGATATAGTTAAAGGTATAGGTATATATAGGAGGCTAACAAAAATACTCACTCCTCTTGACTTTGAGAATAACTATTATTTAAACCTATTATTACCTATTTAAACATTTATATGAACTGATATAAACTACTCATAACAATATATATAATATATATGGAAGCAATATCTAAAAATTCTTACTTTGAGATTAACATAATTAACTAGTTTTCTCTACCTTATGTACCTATTTAAAGATATATCTAATAAAATTGTTGAGGGATACTAAAATAAGTATAGTTTTCTCAACTTTTATACCTAAAAAACATACCTCAAATCCTAACTTAAAGTGCTAAAAAATTAATAAAAATTTTTCTCAACCTCTTCCAACTATTTGCAGTGCCTTTTCCAAAGTAATCTTCCCTCCTAAGCGAACAACAAAAACACAAACACCATGGACGCCATCAAGAAGAAGATGCAAGCGATGAAGCTTGAGAAGGACAATGCCATTGATAAGGCAGATACCTGCGAGAATCAAGCTAAGGATGCCAACTCCCGTTGCGACAAACTCAATGAGGAGGTCCGCGATTTGGAGAAGAAATTCGTTCAGGTTGAGGTCGATTTGGTCACCGCCAAGGAAATGCTGGAGAAGGCCAACACCGAATTGGAAGAGAAGGAGAAACTGTTGACCTCCACCGAGTCCGAGGTTGCCACCTTGAACCGTAAGGTCCAACAGATTGAGGAGGATTTGGAGAAGTCGGAGGAGCGCTCGACCACCGCACAACAGAAGCTGTTGGAGGCCACACAGTCGGCTGATGAGAACAACCGTATGTGCAAAGTATTGGAGAATCGTTCCCAGCAGGATGAGGAGCGTATGGATCAGTTGACCAACCAATTGAAGGAAGCCCGTATGCTGGCTGAGGATGCTGATACCAAATCCGATGAGGTCTCCCGCAAGCTGGCCTTCGTTGAAGATGAACTCGAGGTGGCTGAGGATCGTGTCCGCTCCGGTGAATCCAAGATCATGGAGTTGGAGGAAGAATTGAAGGTGCGTATACGAAAGAAAACCCCTTTGAATAGTATAACAAAGTTTCGAAATCCTTAACCCAACAGGTTGTCGGCAACTCGCTGAAATCTCTGGAAGTGTCCGAGGAGAAGGCCAACCAGCGCGTGGAGGAATTCAAGCGCGAGATGAAGACCTTGTCCATCAAATTGAAGGAAGCCGAACAGCGCGCCGAGCACGCCGAGAAGCAAGTGAAGCGCCTGCAGAAGGAAGTCGACAGGCTAGAAGGTATGTCCATCGATCAATCGACTTTAACACTCTTAACTCTAACAATACACTATATATATAGTACTGTATATACTAGTATGTAAATATTGCATTGATTTCGATCAAGAAACAAGTTAAAATGAGTAACTCAATGCGGCTTTCAGAAACTAATGCGTACACAGTCTATGCAAATAGTATACGTCTACGTAAACGTATTATTTACATACATATGTACATATTGTTGTTGATCGTTCAACTTACACGGCTTTTATTAATATTGTATTATATATAAACCAAAAAAAAAATACTAAATGCTTTTTGCAGACCGTCTCTTCCATGAGAAAGAAAAATACAAAGCAATCTGCGACGATTTGGACCAGACATTTGCTGAACTTACTGGATATTAAACAAACAGAAAACACTAAAAACCAGAACACAGTATCCCAGAAAATTATACACACGCAGCTACTCTTACATACACACACAAAGACTTTCCCTAGCTGTTTTCGAACAGAACTCATGCAACTCCGCACACTGTGCAGATTATTTGCCATAATCTACACTGTAAATAATTTTTTTAGCCTTGCTAACCACTTGCCCCAACCACATACACTGTAAAAATATGTCCAGACCAAAAGTTCCACTTTGAAAAAAAGACAGAAATACCAGAAAATAATGCCAACTGTAGTTATTTATGCTTTCGATAAACCAGGTGATTTTCTTCATTGTGTGTGTATTCTATACCTTTGTTTTTTTTTGTATGTATAGTATGAGTACTGAGTTTCCGTTTAGTGTTAAATGTGGCATGTTGAATTTGCCTTTCAAAAAACACAAAATATACCCAACAAACAAGCCCACTTTTGATTCTATCTGCAGTTCCCTTTGCTGCACTCATCACTATCATTTCTATATGTCCATGAAAGTAGTACTTCTAGGTTCTACAAGATCTCATTGACAGATGTTGAATGTAGTATGATTTTTGGTCACACAACGCTCACATCATTTGCTAATTTATTTCTACAGAGTCCGCTGCCCTCCAAAAACCCTCTTTACTCCGCTCTACACGCAAAACAAGTGTTGTTAAAAGTACTAAAACTGAAGTAAAAGTATGAAAAACGCTTGTGAAAACAGCGCTCAACTTAACGCTCAATATTAACGTTTTCTTACAGTGCACTGTGCACAGTGGCACCACACCTATTTGTTTCCTGTTGAAAACTGTTTTTGTTTTATTACAATTTATATAAATTTTATACTAATACTTCTTTGTTCTTCATTTCAACAGACGAGCTGGGCATCAACAAGGACAGATACAAGTCTCTGGCCGACGAGATGGACTCCACATTCGCCGAATTGGCTGGCTATTAAGAGGGGCACTGAGCGGTGGTACCTCTGGAAGATCACAAAGAAGAGGAACTCAACTAAATGTAAACGAATATCATCTCAAGATCATTTTGCTAAAGAAATCAAATCAAATGAAAAACCAAAAAACAAATACCAAGAACAACATCCATTGTGTATATCTTTAAACCAAATCTATTTCTAAATAAATAAATAACAACAACAACTAGATCGACAACAGCAACAACAACAAGCACATCTATCAAAAAACGATCCAAGTGGAATATTTAACGAAATAGCAGTCAAATCTAAAAACAATACTAAACTTTAAAAAACAACAACAAATTAAAATATTTATCATATTTTTTTTAATTGCAACAAAATAAGTAGCTACTGAATTCAACAACAACAAAATTTTTGTATTTTTAAAGTCATGTTTAAAAATATTAAGAAACTTGAGCACAACACTCACATTCAAGGTACATCAGTCTAGAGAAGAGAAATAAATACGAGAGAGAGAGAGATAAATAAAATCACTCTAGTTAGCGAGAGTGCTAGAGAGAAACAGAGAAAGAGAGAGAGAGAGCTAAATATGTATCTATGCTGTTAAGTATCAAATGGTTGAAAATTTCAAATTTTATAATATATTTTAAACAAAAAGAAAAAAAAAACACAAAAAACAAAACGAAAGAAAATATGAAAAAAAAAGTATAAAAAATTTATAAAAAAGATTTCCAAAAAAAATTATACGTTGATGTTTGCTTTGATGAGAATGCGCTACTTATTTTCTTACAATCGATCAGTCAGTTGGAGATAAACACAGAACTCAAGCATTATCTCTAGTTGTGCACCACTGTGCAACATCTACAGATCAATACACTGAGCATTATTTCAGAGGGGTTTGTATTGAATGGATTCATTTGAATGGGTTTGTATGAATAGATCAGTTAAAGTGTTTCAAAAATGAGTCGTGGGACACCTTTATGCAATTGTTAATGAATTTTAAATAAAATGCAATATTGAATCAGGTCTAAAAAAGTTGAAATTTATGAAAATATTATGGAAGGACAAAAAAATAATTTCTGGGAAATGCGATCTCAAAGCCAATTTTTCAACTATTAAACGAGTTATTCGGGGTGTTAAACAACTTATGGGATGTACGGACATGGAATATATATGAATATATAAGGTATTGGGTCGAAAAGCCTCCTTCTGCATATTACTCGCATTTCTTTTCGGACAAACTCAGTACGTTTTTTTGAGTATGTTGTCTCAAAAGGTTGACTAATGCTGACTTATATAAATAAATGCCAAAAAACAAACTAATTAACAGATCACGCCCATCTTCGTCTTTATAAGTGACAGGTGTGCTAACATTCTGGAATTCAAATTTTCGACACATGTGACACGCAAATTTTTTTTTTAATAAACAATTCCCGGTACTTTTTTGACAGAATGTATATAAGTAAAGAGACAACATTTTTAAATTTTAAATATAAATACCTAAATAAAACGCCTTAAGCTTCAGGAAAATTTCTCGATTTTCCACAAGACTTGATAATTATGTCCTTTAATTTACTTGTATAAAATTTTTTTAAAATTAATTATATTTTTTTATTTATTGACCGATTTTTAAAAATTTTAATATTGTTATTATTAGTAATACCCGGGAGTACAGACCATAATGATGTATATAAATGTATGTATACCAAGCTATCCTGATCAAACTCACTAGTGTCCACCGACTAAAAGATAACGGATATCCTAAAGATGCGACAAGATTATAGCATTATTTTTGTTAATTTTGTTTTTTATTTATCTTTTGTTTTTTTTGTTGCATTTCTCACAACTAAACGAAGTCATTGCCATGGTCAATACAGGTGCAGTGCCCCAAAGCAGTCGACATTCAGCACTCGGCTCCAGTTGGAGCTCACTGTAAGTCTGAGCCTCAGTCGCGTTAGAAGCTCGAAGCGGCAAAAAGAACTTAGCTAGGGAGTGGTTCTACTTTTGTTTCGGTAGAAATTGAAATTTTTTTTAGTATCGACTAAAGTTGAGTTAATTTAACTTCTACGTGGAATACTCAAGTGTAGCTTGATTGTCGAAATGTCTTCGGGTGCTCTGAAAAAAAGTTCAATTAAAAACACAGCAACAGCACTAGTGTTGGTAGTTAGTGTGAGCATCTTTCTTGGACTATGCAATGCAGCTAATGGTGCTGTTATCAGTGCTGATACCAAATACGGTGTGGTATCTGGCAATCTGGCTACAGTTGGAGATCAACTCGCGGGGGCTGTTGTTGTTGTTGGTAACACCGTCGCGCAGGAATTGAAGCGCGTGCAGATGGAAGTCGATAGGCTGGACGGTATGTATATGTTTATGCGGCTTTTAGAAACGAATGCGTACACAGTCTATGCAAAAAGTACACGTCTATACTCTCCTAGCTGTTTCCGAATAGAACACATGCAACTCCGCACACTGTGCAGATTTTTTGTAGAAAACTCTCTTTAGTCATACGCAAAACAAGTGTTAAAAATACTAAAACTCAAGTTCAAGTAAGAAAAACGCTTGCAAAAACAGCGCTCAACTTAACGCTCAATATTCACACTGTGCACAGTGGCACCACACCTATTTATTACCTTTTGTAAAATGTTTTGAATTTAATATTAATAAAATTATTTGATTTGACTAGCCGAGTTCAACGAAGACTGATACAAGTCTCCAGCAGACAAGATGGCTGGCTATTAGGAGGGGCACTGAGCGTTGGTACCTCTGGAAGATTACAAAGAAGAGGAACTCAACTAAATGTAAACGAATATTATCTCAAGATCATTTTGCTAAAGAAGTCAAAACCAAAAAAACAAATACCAAGAACAACATCCATTGTGTATATCTTTAAACCAAATCTGTTTCTAAATAAATAAATAACAACAACAACTAGATCGACAACAGCAATAACAGCAATAACAAGCTTAAGCATTATCTACAGTTGTGCACCACTGTGCAGCATCTACAGAACACTACTGTGCTTTATTTCAGAGGGGTATGAAAATTTACAATGTGGATTAATGTAAATGGGTTCGAATGAATGGGTCAGTTTAAGTTTTAGAATATTGAAACATGTCAATTCAAGTTTTTATCAAAACCTCTTTAATAAGGGTCGAATCATTTGAAGTCAAGTCTGCTACTTGCATAGCTCAAACTTATTTAAATTTTAGATAAACCCATCAAGATCGCGATACAAAAGTCAAAAATTTACAAATGTGTCATCGAAGGTGAGGCAACGCGAGATTGAAGGTAAACAAATGTATTGCGGGAAGAACGTCATTCTTTTGGATCATTGAAATAAGTCACAATAAGAGTCAATAAACACCCTGAATTAGCACAATAAAATGGACCGTAGTCCAAATGTTCTAAGCTGCATTCTTCGTAATGAAGAAAATTATGAAAAACAAGTAAGAAAGGCTACAGTCGAGCGAGCCGACTATAGAAGACCCCGTACTCTCATTGTAGTGAGCATTTGTCTTTAATTTAAATTTACATTTTATAAATACATTTAAAAAAGAAATAAATTAATTGAAGAAGAAATAATAATTGTCACTATCAGCGTTCGAGCCCGCGATCTCAGACGAAGTTTCCATAATGCGCCGCAACTCTATCTGCATTTACATGCTACAAATTCGTTTGATATTATATGCATGTGTGCACACACATATGTGTGTGTGTATGTATGTATAGTCTAAAAACGAATGTTAAATTACAACACTGTACTATTTGAACAAGTGCCTCAAAAACGGCATTAAAGTTGGAAAGTTTTTTAGTTCTTATGAGAAAAGGGGACGTGGCAACTCAAAACGTTGAATGTCATTGCATTTAGGGTGTCTTTAGGAACCTGCATACCAAAATTGGTGCTCGTAAGTGTCATAGTTATTGAGTTATTCGCTTAAAACACAAATTTTTTCGAGGTGTGTCTGGTTTTTTGCTCATTGCAAGGGGCGTGGCAAAAATTTTAATTTTAGCGTACATCATCAACGGACTTTCATACCAAATTTGGTTGCTCTAGCTTATGTAGTTTAGAGAATCCAGGTGTTTATACAGACGGACGGTCGGACAGACGGACAGACAGACAGACGGACAATGCTATATCGACTCGGCTGTTGATGCTGATGAAGAATATATATACGTTATGGGGTCGGCCAAGCCTCCTTCTGCCTGTTACGCACATTTCGCTTCTGACAAACTTAATAGACCCCTATACTCTTTTTAAAGAGTACGGTGTCTACTGCTTCAAAGTCGCACCTACATATCCGCTGGGATAATGCGTGGAAATGCTGTTTGTCAACTGTTAAACGAGTAATTCAGGGTGCCAAACATCTAATGAGATGGACAGGTAGACAAACGGACATTGCTATATCGCATGAACTGCTGATGCTGATCTAGAATATATATGTATATATACCGTATGGGGTCGGAAAGCATCCTTCGGGCTATTACTTACATTTCTCTGCGGACAAACCAGTCCTTTTTTTTGAGTTAGGGGTCTTAAAAGGTTGACTAAGGTTGACATTCATATATAAATAAAAGCCAAAAACAAACTAATTAACAGATCACGCCCATCTGCTTCATTATAGGTGTCAGTTGTGCAAACATACGAGAATACAAAATTTTCGACACATGAGACACGCGACTTTTTTTTTAATAATCCATTTTTTTTAACTTTTTTTTTTTTAACTGAATCTATATAAATTAAGAGCCTAAATTTTTTAATTTTAAATATAAATACCTATATAAAACGCTTTAAGCTCCAGGAAAATCTCTCGATTTTTCAAATACTTGGTAATTATATCCGTTAATTTACTCTTATTAAGTATTTATTTTTGTTTATTATTATATACGTTTGCTTTTTTACAACAACGCGAAGTCAATGCCATGTTCAATACAGGTGCAGTGCCCCAAAGCAGTCGACATTCAGCACTCGGCTCCAGTTGGAGCTCACTGTAAGTCAAAGTCTCAGTCGCGTAAGAAGTTCGAAGCGGCGATAAGAACTACTCTCGGAAATCGTTCTACTTTTGTTTCGGTAGAAATTAAAAGTTTTATTTTAGTATCGACTTAAGTTGAATTAATTTAACTTCGCTCAGGAAAAAGTTTCAATTAAAAACACAATAACAGCACTAATGTTGGTAGTTAGTGTGAGCATCTTTCTTGGACTATTCAATGCAGCTAATTTTGCTGATAGCAGTTGTGATGCTGATGCCAAATACGTTGAGGTATCCGGCAAGCTGGCTACAGTTGAAGATCAACTCGCGGTGGCTGATGTTCGTGTGCGAGCCGGTGAATCTAAGATCCTGGAGTTGGAAGAAGAATTGAAGGTACACGCACCAGAAAAAAACCTCCTTGAATAGTATTGCAATGTATTAAAATCCTTTATCCAACAGGTTGTAGGTAACTCGCTGAAATCTCTGGAAGTGTCCGAGAAGAAGGCCAACCAGCGCGTGGAGGAATTCAAGCGCGAGATGAAGACCTTGACCATCAAATTGAAGGAAGCCGAACAGCGCGCCGAGCACGCCGAGAAGCAAGTGAAGCGCCTGCAGAAGGAAGTCGACAGGCTAGAAGGTATGTCTATGTCTATGCGGCTTTCAGAAGTGAATGCGTACACAGTATATGCAAATAGTATACGTTACCTATTTGTTACCTGTTGAAAACTGATTTTGTTAACTTACAATTCATATAAATTTTATACTAATACTTCTTTGTTCTTGATTTCAACAGACGAGCTGGGAATCAACAAGGACTGACACAAGTCTCCAGCCGACAAGGTGGTTGGTTATTAAGAGGGGCACTGAGCGGTGGTACCTATGGAAGATCACAAAGAAGAGGAACTCAACTAAATGTAAACGAATATCATCTCAAGATCATTTTGCTAATGAAATCAAATCAAATGGAAAACCGAAAACAACATCATCCTAGAGCAACATCCATACCTATATTTATATCTTTACCTTTTTACCTATATGTATACCTTTAAACCACATCTTTATCTAAATAAATAAATAACAACAACAACTAGATCGACAACAGCAAACAAGCTCAAGCATAATTTCCAGATGTTTACTACTGTGCAGCTACATAACACTACACTGGGTTTGTATGAATGAATCAGTTATAATTTAATGGTTGAATTGATCAGTTGAATTTGTTGAATATTGAAATACGTCAACTTAGGTTTTTATTTTTCGGAAGTTTAAAACTTGCTACAAACTAGCCAAAACCTCTTGTTTAAGGGTCAAATCATTTGACGTCAAGTCTGCAACTTGCATAGCTCGAACTTATTCAAAATTTTGGGAAAACCCCTCAAGATCGCTGTATAAAAAAGTCCAAAATTTACAAATGCGTCATCGAAGGTAAAGCAACACGAGATTGAAGATAAACAAACGTATTGCGGGAAGACCGTCATTGCCACATCGTTTGGGCCCTCGAAATAAGTCACAATGAAAGTCAACATTTTTTTTTCGTAATCTCGGCCCACAGAAAATTAACGTTGTACTACTTTTTCGAGAGCACTTCGAAACTTGAATGTGGGCAGCGAGCCAAACACGATCCGTGACTATTTCCCCGCTGGTTGATAATCGTGGACCCCCCGTTCACAAAACTCATCAGCCCCAAATGAGCCACAAATCAATTCATAGAAATTAACACATTAATTATATGTGTATGCTAATGTGGCGTCAAACATCACGTTCCCTTTCTTTTTAATCATGTAATTTTTAACTGATTGATTTAAAAAGTTAAGATTGTGTTAATTATCCATGTAAGACATAAAACTTCAAACGTATATGTCAACGGTGGTTAATTAAGTTGCATCAGGGTCTGATCTTAAGCATATTTTGTCACACATAGTTGGGCTGACAAATTTTAAAGAGAAATGGGAGAAGTGGTAATGGTTGGACGGTTGTCAATAATTAATGTAAACGATAAATGTTACACCAAGAAAAAATGTGTGGTCAGTTCAATAGTACAACATAAATTCGATGAATAGAATTTAACCAATTCTGTTTGTGTCAGATAGACCCATTTTTAAGACGTCTTTTTGAGCAACAAAATAAAAACTTTAGGAAGATCTCTTTGATTTACAAAAGTTTTAATAATCATTTTCATTAAATTGCTCTCTTTATTTCTTAGACAACTTTTTTATTAATTGTTAATTTAATTTTATGATTTTTATTTAATTAAAATAATTGTATTGCTTTTTTTATTTTTTTCTATTTATACATTTTTTTTAAATTAAATCTTAAGTTTAAATTGACCATAACTTTTGATAAATTAATTGATAATTGTTTTTTATTTTACATCAATTTAATTTTAGCCCAATTAGCAGCAATGTAATTTATATTGTGTTTTCAATTAGTCAGCTTCCCAATTGGATTTGCCTATTTCGTATTTGCCAATTGGTTACATGGAATCTCATTGACATTTTAACGAGAAGTACGTGTGAGTGTGTTTGTGTGTGTTATCAATTAACCTGAAGCAGGTAATAGTAGCTGGGAATAAAGAGCATAATGAGTTTTACAAGTCAAAGAGCTGCCAGACGACAGACTACAGAGACAGAAACAAACTGAATACAAACCCAATGACTTACATTCAGAGAAAGTGAAACTTTTTTATTATTTGTTTGTCTTTTTTTTTGCATTTCTCGCAACAACACGAAGCCATTGCCATGGTCAATACAGGGGCAGCGCCCCAAAGCAGTAGACAGTCAGCAGTCGCCAGTCGGCACTTGGCTCCAGTTGGAGCTCACTGTAAGTTCGAGTCTCAGTCGCAGTTTGCAGCTCGAAGCGTCGAAGCGGCAAAAAGAAACGAGCTCGAGAGTAATTCAACAATTTGTTCGGTTGAAATTGAAAGTGTTTTTTAGTTTTGAGTTGAGTTGTGCGTGGAATACTCAAGTGTGGCTTGAGTGCCGCAATGTCATCGCCCGCAAAGGAAAAAATTACAATAAAAATAACAACAACAATGTGTCGTCATGCATCATTAATGTTGGCAGTAAGTCTGAGCCTCTGTCTTGGATTATGCAATGCAGATTATGTTGCAGACGGTGAAACTGTGCAAAAATACGCAACTGAATCGGATTCACCGAATTGGTCGCAATTTCTCCAAGACTATGTGTTAAGGTGTGTTTCAGTGTGTTGTTGTGGTTTTTTGGCCAGTCCAATCTTTATTTGGGCCTTGTTTAATTTGTGTAAATTTTGCAGCCAAAGCAGCAGCAGCCAGCGACGTTCCAAAGATCTTGGCTATGAGATGAATGGACCCATTAATTATCATTCGTCGGCTTACAAGCGACCTGGCAACAATATCTATATCACTCGACGCATTGGCGAAGCTGTCGAATTGGAGCCACATCTGCGCACGCCCGTGGAAAGTCAGAGTCCGATTGTTAATCCACAGTTCCGGCCCATGACCAATCAAATGTTGCACCAACAACAACAGCAGCATCAACAACAACAGCAGCAGCAGCATCAACAACAGCAGCAGCTACAACAGCGACAAACGCCCGGTTTCTTGCAACAACTATTTGGTTTTGGTGGCTCCACCGGCAGTGGCAGCTCCAGCAATGCTCCATCACCGCCTGCACAGTCCCACCTGCGGCCAGTGCCGCTGCAGCAATCGCCAGGCCACTCCCCACAGCAACACCTGCCCCCGCATGCCAGTCCACCAAACACCTTTCGCGCCGTCTCCGAAAACGATCTTTATCTTCTGGGCGCCATAGAGAAATTGGTCTATCGCGTTGGTAAGCAAATTCATAACAAGATTCGCTTTTAGGTTTACTGGAGAAATATGTTTGTAAAGGTTTGGCAACTCAAATCGATATCATTTGAATTGATACGAATCTACACTGAGAAAAGAAGCTTATGTAGCTTTTCAAAACAAATAAGAAAACATTCGAAGTTATTTGATATTTGAAAAAAATCTTATGTATTTAAAAAAAATTAATTTTTTTGACTATGACATTTACTAAGTCTCAAAATATTTCATGATGAGGGTTCTTCTAAATTAGTACAGGGTCTTTTATCGTCATCAATGACTGAGCAACAAAGGTGTATTTTGTGTTATATAGTAAAATGAAAAGCTTTCAGAGACTGACCACTTCATATAAAATAAACACTTAATAAATTTATTGAAATATTGACATCTATTTGCCGATTTTGATAACTATATATTTATATAAATTATTTATTTTTTTAAGATTACTTGGAAAGTCGTGTGCGACGAGCGGAGCAGCTGATCTACTACCTGATGGCCGGCAACAATCAGAAGGAAGTGAAAGATCCATGTCCGACAAACTTTACAAGAATCAGCGACAATTGCTACTATATCAACAGTCAGCAGCAGGTGAACTGGAAGACAGCCAATACCGCGTGCAAAGGCCTCAATGCGCACCTGGCAGAGTTCGAGAAGGTGTCCGAGAACGAAGAGATTATGGCATATTTGTTGAATCAGCCAACGCATAGGGGACGCGACTACTGGTTGGGTGGTCTCAACCCGGGCTTGTTATGGATCTGGTCGAATTCCGCTAAGCCGGTCAATCCGAATACCAATCTCACATCGATAGCGATGTCACACAAGGGTGAGAATTCGACAGCTGAAAATCTGGTGGATAGCAGTGAGGACACGGATGTGCTCAACAATACCGATCAGATTGATGGCAAGGGACGCTGTCTGCGTCTCAGCTACAATGCCGGTAAGCACAGCTATGTGTACTATGGACAGGAGTGCACATCCAGACACTATTACATCTGTGAACACGAGGACAGAACGCTGGACAACAAGATCCAGAAGATAGCACGAGATCTGAAGCTCTTTTGATTGAGGACGCTTGTAATGTCGTGTGTATTTATTTGAAAAACTATTTATCTGATCTGAAAATCGACACAGAACTTTCAATTTAGCCATAGACAGTTGCTGTACAATTTGAATGAATTTATTCTTGTGTTAAACATAAAATATTTTTAAATATTTATACAAACTATAAATAAAGTAATTTATAACACATATCGTTTGTTATTTTTAAAAATGGGTTAAGGATACTTTGTTTTTTTGCACAGCAAAGCTTTAAGGAATTATGCGATTCAAACAAAAACTGATTTATCGGCTGAGCCGAGGAATCAAACTTAAAAATAATATAATAAAAAATAGAAATGAAAGTGGATTTGTGCATGCTATAAGCAAAGTTGTATACACAGAGAACAGCTTAGAGATCCTAGCTAGCCGCATTAGTTGCGACTTGGAGTCGCCTTCAATCCGGATACAAGTAATCCTGCAATATATTTTGAAAAGCTATTTTAATTTTGCCACGATCCCGTCCATTTAGTTTCTGAATGTCAGGCAGCAGGCTCATAAGGAACATAGCATCCGAATCTGTCTTGCAATCGCACAATTCCACGGCACTGGCTGTAGTCAGAGCGCCAGATGGATTGCCCACTTCTAGACGCTGTGAGGGCGTCGGTTGATGGTGCCCATGGGAGTGGGAATGCGGCACATGCAGATGACGTTGGCTTAGATAACCGTTATTGGGTGTGCTGACCACGTTCGAAGGCGTTGGCAATTCTGGTTCGGAGCCCGAGGCCGAACCAATGTTGGCCACCGCTGCACCACTGTGCGTTGTGGTGCTCACCATATCCACTGGTTTCGAGCTGAATGTTGGACGCACGAACGAGATGTTCGAATGCGTTTGCAGGCTGGCAACGCTGGCCGCACTTGCCGCTGCAGCAGATGTGACAACGCCCTGCAGTTCCTGGGAGCGAGAGCGCAGAGCTCGAGTCTCTTCGTGGTAAGTGCGCATCTGTAACCGATTCATCTGCTGTTGTCGGGTGTTGCTGGCATGCTGCTGTGGATAATGCTGCGAGTAGCGCTTCTCCAGGGCCAACGTGTTGGAGTTGGATGTGGAACTGGGTGCTGATGCTGAGGCCGATATTGCTGTATCATACACTATGGGCCGCATTTCATGCACCTCGTTTTCATTGTCGTCCTCATCCTGAAGCGGATGATGGACACGATGTTCGGCATCTGTTTCGGTTTCAGGCTCGTAATCTTCAATTGGCTCCTCGCATTCCGACTTAATGTCGTTGTTGTCCAATGTATGATTCTGAAAACGAGCACGCTGCTCTTCATCGATAATCTCATCGAGCTCCGAGTTGTTGTGATCGTGTTCATCAAAGTAGTCCAAATAGTTGTCCAGCTGTTGTGGCTGCGGTGATGGCTGTGCCGAGTGTGCAGTGCTGTTGGAATTCAGCTGTGCCGAGGTCGTAGTACTTGCTGCAGTACATGCAGCAACTCCTCGCTCCCGTTGCATTCTGTTTGACAGATCGCTTAGATGTGCCAGCGCATCCTGTACCCTTGAGCCCAGGGACTTGGGTTGTTGGTGCTTCTTTCGCAGGTATGGATGCAGAAAGAACATTCGATCAAAGTACGACCAACAAGGCGGCACTTTCTCTTCCAAGTAGTTTGTGTACTCGCGACGAAACGAAATGCGTAAATTTGTCCATTTGGCTAAGCTGGCACCAGGGTTCTTTTCTAGCTTCAAGTCCACCTCACGCCAAAAGTTCTCCACATATGGGCGGCAAAAGTAATATTTGTGCCGCGGATTATAGATGGCTTCATCCCGTTGCACAATATCGATCAGCTTGAAGACTTCCTCAGTCAGCCAGCGGGAGAAATTTGCTGCACTTGAGCATGTGTTTGTGGACACGAATTGACTGCTGCTAAAGTCACTGGCCATCGTGGAACAGTATTAATGTGTGGGCGTGGCCGGTTTAAAGGTTACATTTGGTTTTGTTACAATTTTCTTTAGATTTTATTGCGGTTTTTTTTGCAAACCATTTTATTGTTTTGCAGTCGCGAGTGAATGGCACAACAGCTGATTCAGACTGCTCGACTAAAGTTTGAAGTTATCGATAGTGGCTATCGATATAAATCATAATTTGGTGAAAGTGAAATTTAAATAAGTTGTTGCACAACTTTTTAAATCACTCCATAAACGCCAGTTTCTCGGTCGGCTGACTAATGCTTGTCGTACGAGTAAGCTTAAAATTTGTTTCATAATAAGAAATCAACCGCTGTAAATATTGTAAAAATTCCTAAGTCCAGATTCTTCTGTAAATTAGTTAATAAACAGTTCTAAGAGGTATTTCAAAGAATTGAGAAAGTGAAACAACGTAATAACGGTTCATAAATGTTTCTGGTTTGGTTGTTTTCATTGCCTAGTGTGTCAATTAAGCGAACCGGTCGTAACGCGTCTTATGTAAATCGGAACTTTCCAATTGGAAACCCCCAGAACCGATATGCTTGTTTATCGATTGGCTGCTATAAGCAGAGCTGTATTCTACCGCTTATCAATGTTATTTACAACGTTATCGATATATTACTCAATGTGTATGTAGTGAGAGTGTTTTCGTTTTCATAGCCAGTTTTTGTTGATTAAATAAAAAAGCAGGTGCTGCGTGAGCTTTGCGCCAACACTTGCGGTTTGTTGCATTGTCTGCGAAAGCGATAAGCACTCATTTATTGTTGCACCTGCTACGCACATGGCATATTTGGCCAAACAGACACTTACACACACACATGCAAAACATTGGCAGACACTCACACAGCGCCGCCTCAGATCGAAGCAACAAAACTGCATTCACTTTTGTTTATATACGAAAATACTTGCAGAATCTTCGTTACGCCGCTGTAAAGGATTGATGAATTACCGTTGCCGGCGTCATCGATATGGCGGTCAAGGTGCAATTCGAAATTGGTCATACATCAAAGCTCCGAAACAAGAAGCATCCGCAGGCCTTTACCCACGACTGGGAGATATATGTGCAGGGTGTTAACAAAGCAGACATAAGTGCATTCGTTGACAAGGTCGTTTTTATACTTCACGACTCGTTTCCGAAGCCAAAGCGCGGTAAGCTCATCGAAATTCTAATGAATTCCATTTGCGCGCCTAAATGCAAATTTCATGTTTATTTTCACTTTTCTTTGCAGTAATTAAAGAGCCACCGTATGCCATACAGGAGTCGGGTTACGCCGGCTTTATACTGCCCGTCGAAATACACTTTCGCAATCGGGACGAACCTAAGCGTATCATGTATCAATATGACTTGGATCTCCAACAGACGGGGCCACCCCTTCACCGTGTTGAGGTCAAGACACATGTCTTTGAGGCGCCATCGGAAGAGTTTCGAGCCAAGCTAATGCGCGGTGGAGGCGTGCCTGTTTTTGGAGCTAGTATTACTAACTCTGGCAATCTAAGTCGAACTCTTTCGCCCAGCGTTAGCGGCGATCAGCCTGGAACTGAATTGGCATTGGTTAAGGCCAAGGGAAGCGGCAGTAGCATCGTTATCGATTCAGGGTCTACCACAGGGCTCAATAAAAAGCACAAAGCACGCATTGATGACATGGGCAAGGTAACAGCTTTCTCTGCACTCTTCGGCCCACCAATTACCAAAAGCAGTTCAACTGTGGGTGGTGGAAATCAGCTGGCAATAATGTCATCAAAGAATTCACCAGATGCAAAGGGACAGACTGGATCTGGAAGCAGTAAGATTGGCTCGCATGATGCCAAAGAAAAGTCAAGCAAGGAGCGTGACAAATCAAATAGTTCGGATAAGCCCCGCGACAAAGACAAGAAAGATCGCCATGGTCGCGACAAAGAGCGTAAATCCGGCAAGTCCGGAGAAAGCAGTAGCAGTAAGCATGACAAGGAGAAGGAAAAGTCCAAAAAGGACAAAACCAGGGATAAGGAACGCGAACGAGAGCAAAGCAATAGCAGCAGCGTTGTCAGTGCAGCTGCGAATGCATTAGTCAGACGTACGGTCAGCCCCAAGGCGGGATCCAGAAGCAGTCTTGCCGAGATGAGTCCCAAGAAACAGTCAGCGGACAGCGCCGCTGCCACGCCCAATTCACGCTCTAAAGACCGTGAGGATCATAAATCTACGGGTAAATCAGAATCAAAGGACAAGGATCGCAGTTCGAGCAAAAAGTCTAAGAAAGAGAAAAAAGACAAGGAGCGGGAGCGGGAACGAGACAAGCAGCGGGAAGAGCGTGACAAGGAGAAACGTGCGCTAAAAGATGACCGAGGACATGCCGACAGTCCGGCCACAAGCAATAGCACCAACTCAACACAACAATCGCAACAATCTCACTCCAACTACGATGCTCAAAAGTCAACAGGAAAGGCAACGCCCAATTCCTTGGGCAGCAGCGCGAGTGCAAGCAGTCTGGCCTCCAGCAGCGGCAAAAGAGTTCATGAGAAGGAGGAGGCTCCAGTGTCTGCTCAACAGTCAGTTGCGACAACCACAAAAGCCATCGATAAAGTGGGGGAAACAAAGGTTGATAAGGCGGCAAGCAGCAATGGAAGCAGCAGCACGGATAAGAAATCCCACAAGCACAAGAAGAAGGATAAAAGCAAAGACAAAGACAAGGATAAGGACAAGGATAAAGATAAAGATAAGGAAAAAGATCGGAACGATCGCGACAAAGATAAAGAAAAGGATCGCGACAAGGACAAGTCCAAGGAGCGTGAAAAAGACAAATTACCGCCGCAGCTTCCAACTGCTGCTGAAAAGCCATTAGCCATTACTGGAGCCACATCTGAGCCATCACCCAAAACGGAAGCCAATATCCAGCAGACTGAAAACAGCACAGATAAAACTGTAGCTGTAATTAACAAGAAAGAGAAACATAAGAAGTCCAAGGAGAAAACCGCCAGCAAAGAAGAAAAGCGACAACGCGATGCCGATGGAAAGCATAGCAATAGCAAACAACAATCAGCAGCCACTGTTACTCCAAGTAGCTCAACGCAGGCACAAAGCAAGGCACCAAGTAATCTAGATTTGAGCGACATGGATTCGGCACAATCGGCACCAGATTTGGCTGCAACCAATGCTCTGGCAGCGGCCACAGCAGCCACATTACAGCATTCAGATAGCTCTAACAGCAGTTTTCCTGATTTGCCTGCAAAAAGTAGTCAACAAAAGAGCGCACAGTCCACGGGAAAGAACATACAAAGCACGGCACATGGCAAGGATAACAAAGTAGCTGCTTTATCGGGCAAGGAACACAAAGTCAAGTCAAAGTTAGCCGAAAAGTCGGAAAAGACTGAAAAAGTGGAAAAGTCACCAGAGGCCAAGTCAGAGAAGTTAGACAAAGCAGATCTCAAGGAGGAAAAGAAAAGAAGTAGACGCAATTCACAGAATAGTAATAGCGGCAGCACGGCCTCCTCCACCTTCATTGAGCCACCTCTAAAGACCACCAAGAAGGAGCAGCCGGCAAAAGCGACGCGTGAGAAATCCAAGTCACCATCATTGCGACAGGCTGTGGTATCAGCGGCGTCTGTGGCAAGTAACAACATTGGCTCCTCGCCAAGCAGTCACAACAACAACAACAATAACAGCAACAGCAATAACAACAACAACAATAGTAGTAGTCCAGCACTTGTTAACAACAATAGCAACAGTGTGCATTCCCCAGCGGAGCAACTGAATCAACCGCTGAACAGCATTGGCGGTGGTGGGAACAACACTCCCCTGCCCACAGAGTATCTGACTGAGCTGCAGGAGTTACACCACAAGATAATGACACTCCAGGACAATGAGGAACTGCAGCAGGTTGTCGAAATGATTGCTGCAACCGGATGTTATGAGATCACACACAAGACATTTGACTTCGATCTATGTAAACTGGATCGCAGCACTGTTCAACGCTTGCAGGACTTTCTGGCCACATCGGTGTCGTGACACCAAATGACAACAACGGCGGCAGCCGCAGCAGCAACAACAACAGCCGTGGTAGTAGCAGCAGCTGCTGCTGCAACAACAGCCACAACAACAACAGCAGCTGCCTATAGTTAAAGCGGGATGCATTTTTAAATCTCTCATGCACATAACCAAATAACATTAACAATTAATTTCAAGTTTTGAAATGCTATTTAAATAGGCTCCCGATGCCCCGATTATTAATGGGACATAAATACACACCCAAGTTGTATTGGCATTGTGTATGTGTGTATTATGTTTTAGCACACACTGTGTTTGTTTGTCTGGTTAGATTTATAAGTTAGTTTTACCAGTGTGTGTATATAGTTTTAATATTATGGAAAATGGTAAGTAAGCGATACTTTTGTAAGAAGGCGCTCAGAAAGATACACAATCTTTTAGTTACTACAACGTTTACAATCTACAATTTTAATCTATGAAAATACCTGTTTCGAACCTAGTATACTTTTATTAGTTTCCTTTTTGTTCATAACAATTTGATGCTATTTTTCAATAAATTATTTATTGATATTTTTTATTTTTCTACAAATTGTTTTTTTTTTGTTTAAATATATATATTTATTGTGACAGCTTTGAAGTGTGTGCAGAAAGTACAATACATTTTAAAAGTGTTTTTTTTTAATCTAATATATAAAAGTCAGGAATCAGGAATGTTAAGTAATTATCGAGAAAGCTCAATCTTAGCATTCTACCCAAAGTTAAGATTCGTACAGCGTACGGCGTATTATAGTTATAGACATTAAAATATATAGTATATATTTATTACAAAATATATAACAATAAATAATGACAGTTATGCATATATTACATACAATAATTAATCTTTTTAACAAAAACAATAACATATGGTAATGGAATAATAAAAAGGGACAAAGACAAGGAATGTTATAGAGTATATATATAAATCTGTTCAACACACACGTTTCTACATTTGTTCAATATCGGACAGGCAAGTGCATTAAACAAGTTAAACATCATAAATATTGTATATAGGAATACGAATTTATACAGGCAGTAATATATGCAACAAAGAAAAACAAAACAACATAAAGGAGGTATGACGATATCTTTAATAAAAGTATAATTAGTGTACCAGCAACATTTATGAAATAAATATATTTATCACCTGATAAAGTTTCTACTTTGGATTGGGTTTTATTACAAACATTTAAATACTATGATTTGATAAGCACAGAATTTTAGCAACACAAAAGTTTTGACACCAAATTGTAATAAAATTATAAAAACTGTACATTTTCTTGGTAATTGTTCAGAGTATTTAATATTCGAAAGAATAATTCGAGGTTTATGTTAAGGAACAAAGTGTAACTTCTATAGACTTTAAACTTATGCGAAAAGGTGACAAGAGTTAACTCTTTGGCACATGACTATAACTGAATTCAGACTTCAATACATAAATTACAGTATGTAAATATTGTTTTGTGGTATCGTAAGAGAGCATGTCTTAAAAATAATATTCAAAATGCGTTCATTATCTGACTAAACTAAATTAAGTGCAAAAATTTGTGCAGATTTTCATTGACTAGATTCAATCGCGACAGTAGCAAAATTTGCGCAATTCCGGATCACGTTCATATATGCAATTGGCCTGCTCGCCGTACTGATTGACGCGTGAGACGTCCGACAGTTTGGTTTTGGTTATTAAGTTTTGTAGACTGTAGGAGACACTAGCCTCATAGAGAGCCAATCCTGGTTGGGTAGCCACTTGCAGTTGATACATCTCATCGCTTACGATCGTTTGGCCATTCATGTTGGCCAGAAAGCCATCCACATCGCTATTCGATTTAAACTGCAGCATTTCTTTGTGGGGTTGCAGACGCAACGCCCAGTTAATGCGTAGCAATTGAAGCGGAGCGCAAAGCTGTCGACGTTCTGCAGTTGCTGTATTTATGGTATCCACAATACTGTTGGCAGCCTTCAACAGGATGCCCTCGAAACGTGTGTCGTTCAGCTGAAGGGGCAGCCAGTTGAGGCAGGCACACCAATGCGGCTCGATGTACGCATCGGCGCATGATCGATTACTTGGTATGGCTTCAAAGAGAGACGTGGCACGTCCACGAGCCAGTTGTGATATGTGAATATCCTTTGGTGGATTAGCATCCGTCTTTGGTTCATTTATGTTGTTGTCGTAGCTGGTTTCAGCCGTCATTTCGTCAACACTTGGTGTTTGCAGTTCTGTAATAGAATATTGATAGATTACATTTCATAGTGATTCTTTAGGTTATTACTTATTAAGTGCTTGAGAGTGGCATGCACATCAAATGGTGTGCTGAGGCGTTGCTCATTTTCCACAAAATTCTTGTATTCCTGGGGAAACCGCTTTTTGAATGACTCGGGAAATGTGAAACTGAAAAAAGGCAGGCGTTCCTCCTGTTTGCCTTGCAAGGTGGCTCGCACGTCCGCAAACCGATTTCCATGATCAGCCATGAAAATAAGTATGGTGTCGTCTAGTAATGACTTTTCCTTCAGTCCTACCAGCCAATCGTGCACATCGTCATCAGCTGCACCCACAAGATTGATGGAATCATGCGAGAGTCCACCATGAAAGCTAAACACAAAGCGTGGAGCATCTCGATACTTTAACATGAACTGCAAGAGGAAATTTGGATATTAAACTCCGTTCAACTTGGCAAGGTGTAAATAATACATACATTCTTGGTGTACTCCATCATGACTAGGTGATCTGGTTGGCTGCCAATGCAATGTGGCGAACTACCACTCATTATGTTCAGGGCCTGCATGTAGTAGGTGCGTAAGTAATGATCTGTGGGTTGAGTCTCAAATCCATTCATTCGATAGGTGAAGGTGCCGGCATTCGGCATATCCTCATTAAAGGAAGTCAAGTAGCCAATGCGAGCAAAGTCCTGCCAAATCATGGGATACGCATCGACAAACCCGGAGCCTGGCATGCGTTTTCTTGTTTCCGGTAGCTCCAGCTCCGTGTATCCTGTGAGCAACGGTATCAATGCCTGGGGCGTGCCATCGCCCACGATATTATAGCCTTTGAGCACAATTGCGCCCAGTTGCTTGGTCAAATAGGCATAGCTGCGCGGTAGCTTGCGTATGAAGGCATTTCGGCTCAACGAATCAAAGCCAAACATAAGGACATTATAAAACGGAGACGTGGGCAAGTCCAGCATCTGTTGCTGGGCCTGAGCAATCACCTCGGCCGGCAACACAGCCAAATTAGGCGACAAATTGGGCATAACTGGACGTTGGACAGTGTCGCGAATTCCATACGCCATGCCATGCCATCTCTGACCGTTCTCCGCTCGGCAAGCCACCTTGACAAAGTCACTCTCCTGCAGCACATACGGCTCCTTGATACGCACGGTGTGTCCAAAGCGTGCTTTGTAATCCGACTTGCGTATGATATCGGTGTAAGAGCATATAATCTCTCCGTGAGTTGAGCTTATCTCCGGCTTGACAAAGCATATGGATTTCTGCACATTTCAAAACAAGTTTGTATAGATTAGTTATAAATAAAAAGATGCGTTGCCAATATTTATGGATATAAATAGAATTCATTTCTTGTTTATGTGATTGTTTACCTCGCACATAACCCAATCCTGTTCAGAATCACAGCTAATTTTATTAACCGGTTCGTAGAATTTCATAATTTCTGGATTATCCAGCGGCAAATTGGGTTGTCGGCACTCACCCTGATTCATTTCCGACCTAATCGAGCGCTCCATGATTTCGCTGTTGAAAAGCGGAACGATAAACAATAAATTAAATAAATATGTATACACAAATAGAACACATGCATTTATTTATCTGTTTGGCTGTGTCGGTGTGTGTACAATTAAATACATGTTGATTCGTGTGTATATTTGCAATTCTGTAATTTAAACATGAGAATTTACTTACATAGTGAGATTTTTATCAACATTTTGCGGCTGTTCGCTTATAATGTACAATGTGAAGACCATTAGCAGCGCAACGCATACCAGCGCGAATTTCTGTACACCACGTCGTACAAAGCGCATTTTACAATTTTAACTATAAATTTATATAAAAAACAAACTAATAAATATGGGGGCGCGACAAAACCGCCTTATTCATGGTTTAATATGGCCAATGTACTCACTGTTTGCCAATTTAATTGTTATTCTTTAACTTTATGACCGGAAATTGTACTTGTTTTAATTAATATATTCGCAGCTGCATTGTTTACTGTCACAATATGTTTTTTATTATGTTAAACAGCCCCGCGTTAAACAAAATACTCAGCTGTCACAATAAACCAAAGCAGTGTGACCAAAGCAGCGTAACTAAAGCAGTGTGGTCGTACCACTCTCATGGAACCCCAATACGGTCACCCATATTTTGTGTTTGGGCCACCGGTAAGAGAAAGAGTTAGAATATTCGGCAACTCTGTTGATCAACTGTTGCGTGTTTTTTTTTTGTTTTGAGTTATGAAGATTAAATAATATACACAAATATGTTCCGAAATAGTAGAAACCAAGCGCAGCGAATAGTACAATTTGCACGAGGACTGGCAGCAGCTAAAAAGCCGAAGAAAAAGGAGGAAAAAGTCAGGTCAACAAAAGGAACTCCCGGCTTTGAGTTGTCCCCGGAGGAGTCTTTAAATCCCAGTTACTTGGCGCGAGAGTTGGGTAAGTAACTATAGAATCTTCAATGAAATTTTGTAAATACAAGGTTTCTTTGATTTAGGTAGTAACTACCGCATTTGGGCATCGGCTCTAGAGAAACATCCGGAGCTAAAAACGGTGAAACGCAAGGATTTACTTAGCTCATATGATACACTGAAATCTCTGAAATATACAGTGGATGATATTATTGCGAAGCCCATGATCATTTATTATGGTGCTTCAACACTGTCCAATCGACACAGTGTGCTCATCGAGTGTGGATTTCAGAACATCACCATTCAAACATTGTTTAAATACGTAACCGTCATAAACAAGCCCATAGATGTGCTCAAGGCACACAATTTAATACCTTTCGATGTAAATGTGGCTCAACGCTTGATTGAAAGCTTCACGGATGAGCATCTGCCCTCTGGAACTTGGCAGCTGGAAGATCACCCCAGTGAGGGCGTTACTTTAAAGGCACTACGTCAGTCGCTGCTTAACGAATATCTACGACAGCGTTTGCAAATGGATGAAATAGAATTGCAGAAAATGTGGCGAGTTTATTCCCGGATTCGTCATAAAAGTTTTCGATCCGTACAGGATAGCATTGAATTGCTAACCAGCGTGTTCAAGTTTTCGGCAGAACGGCTGCGTAAGAATGCTTTCCTATTGCACGCCGATGCGGACAATTTACGTCGCATTCTACAGGAGATTCCTACCATCAATGGTCATGACATACGTGACATTGGCTATCGTCGTCCAAAGATTCTCATGTCAAATTGTGATAGCCTCAAGCAAACACTGGAGCACGTCCGTTCCTTTGGCATCACCGAGGATGCTGTATTACGCTGCCTTGAAGTACTGACTCTAGGACCAGACACAGTGTTGGAGCGTTTACGTGATATCAATGAAATCGAACAGTTCCAAGTCTTGGGCAGCAATCCACGCATACTGCGTCTGGTGCACTATCAGAACAAAGCCCGCCTACGTTTGGATTACCTGAATCAACTAAAGGTGCGCTGTGCCTCGTTGCACATACTTTCCTGCGGATCAGATGCATTTGCCAAGTGAGTCATGTTACGCATTTAATTTACACGCTATTACTTATAAAATTTTCTCTTCTTTGGCAGATTTGCTCGCGATGGATCGGATCGAACCAAAGGCCGCGATATAGTCGTGTATTTGGGCAATGTTTTTAAGAAAGATGAGCAACTACTACGAAATCTGCTGTCGCGTCATCCCAACTGGTGCCACATTCCTGTGCTGCATGTCAAGCAATGTCTGGAGTTTTTGAAAAGCAAGAAGTTTGGTCTAGACGATATCTGTCAGAATATACACCTGCTGCTTTATCCAATGTAAGTGTGGATGTCTCAAACTTATTAATCATTATAATTTTTAACTGTTTGATGTTTAATTTTAGCAAACGTATTGAGGAGAAGTTGTTGCTGCTTCAGGTCAGCGAGGCTTTGGATGAGTTGCAGCTTCCAGTTTCCGATATGCACGTTCTGAGTAATAATGAGATTCTAACGCTGATTTTGTACCTGATCGAATCAGAGTTTCATTTCACTGGGGATGGTATTTGGACGGAACAGCATACGCATCACGTGGAGAATTTTAACAACCTGTTACCCGACTTCCCCGAGAGTCTCAACAAAGTGTACAAATACGGCGTGAAGCCATCAGAGAAGTCGAGCATGCTCCATTTGTGAGTGAGATTTGAGCTTGAGGCTAATTAACTTGAATGTGTTGAAAATAAAAAAACTAAATATTAATTTCATTGAGCTACATGTGAGTTAATTATTGACAGTTTGTTGTTTATGGAAATATTTCAGTCGAAGCAATTATTTTACCGCATTTTAGACGCGAATTTTGTTTGGTAATTTCGACTACTTCGGTACCTTCAGACGAAGTGGGACCAGAAGTTTCGTCTTCCTCAGGAGAGAACAAAGAAGGGGAGAATAAAGACGCCAGGTCTTCGTCAGTTTCATTAGGAGTTGGCCCAGAGGCTTCATCTTCCTGAGTTTCTTTAGTGATTTCGGAAACTTCTTCATCCTCACTTTCCTCAGGAGTGGATCCACGTGCTTCGTCTTCCTCTGACTTTTTAGCAGCAGCAGCTTCCTCTTCCGCACATTGTTCACATGGATAATCTTTAGGTTCATCTTCACCAATTCCTTCGCAATCAGCCATCTCTTCTGCCTCAGTTTCTGGCATAAAATATATCTCTTTTCCATTAGCGTCATACTTGATTTCAGTCTCGAATGTGGGAGGGGGATCATTTTCATGGGATACTTTATAGCCATCATATCGCATGTTTACAGTTTTTGCTTTCTCCTTTACTTCTTGGTAAGCCGCCGTCAATGGCTTTTGTACGGCTTCATGGTACACGTAGTTGTCATCCTAAAATTAAAACAAGTATTAACAATTAAGAAAAATGTAGCATTGGTGCAACATATTTACCAATTCATAGCTGAGATCAGCATCATATTCACATTGGTGGGCAACGAAGGGCAAATGCTCAACAGGACCGGGTTCTTTTCCTGTAATGTCTTTAAGCGCCGCTCCGGGTATTCCATGCCATTCAGTGATTAGATTACAGGGTACATGATTTTCGGGCATACAAAACTGACGGCACACAACAAATGCTTCAATACTAGAATTACGGGATGCGGAAGGCTTAAACACACAGACGTCTTTGAAGAATCGCTTCAGCTGCCGGTAAACTTTGCTAGTGTTAGCTGCTCTATACACTTTGCCCATGAAGGAGCCACCCTCTTCTAGGATGTACGTGCTAATGCTAAGAGCTGACAGCAGCAATTGTGCTTGCATATAGGCATCCCAATCATGCATGCCAGTGATATCGGGTGCTCCATCGCAGATCACCAGCTGTGCCTTCTGGCCACCAAAGAAATCAATTATCGCTGTTGCAGTTGACTCTTTGGTAATGTCAGCTCGCAGCTCAGTGACTCCGTCAATTGGTGCCATGCCCTGCATGTCGACTGCAATGATCTTCACTTTTTCTCGTTCCTCGGGAGACTTTGGTTCGTACATTTTCTTGGACAGAACTTGTGACCAGCCGCCGGGTGCGGCACATAGGTCAACGGCACGGGTGACACCTGTACGATTAAAGCGAAAAGTGGCTTATAAGAATCATGAAATATTCAACTTAAAGTAAAAACATCATCACCATCGAGTAAATTAAATGTCTCATCTGCCTGAAGTAGTTTGAAGGCACTTCTAGCTCGCCAGCCTTGCTCCTTGGCTAATCGATAAAATATATCACGTCGATCCTTTGAGGCTTTGCCCATTTCTGTCTTTTCTTCAAATTTATTCAATTAATACAAATCTTCTGTTGTTGTTTTGATTTAACATGTGCGGTTTTAGCGCTGGTACTAGATTCGATAACATCGGCGATGCTAGCATCGGAATTAACGATATCTGCACCTATCGATGCTTCTCTTTTAAGTCTGACGTTTGATTTTACCGGCACTTACATTAATTTCTACAAAGGTAAATGCACAAATCAGGCCGTCGTACCACTTAATTTCAACATTTTTTTATGTTTTTTGCACTGTAGTCCCGTAGTCTGCGTGAATATGAATGCAAATCCGTTTAATGATCTAGGATCTAGAAACAACTGCTTCTGCTGTGGTAGAGTAAGTATTTTGCGGCCCAAATACTTACAAGTTTTAACAAATCTCTTATGACAGTCCATTGCAATGAACATTTGTTGTTCTTGCGGTTCTTGTAACTCCCACGTTGGTCAAGTCCGCACCAAGTCCGCTGGCTGCGAATGTTGTGGGAACTCCGGATGCTGGAGTGACTGTGGCTCATGTGGCGACTTTGGCAGCTTTAGTGACTGTGGTCGCTGTGGACCCTACTGGAATATTAGCGGACCTTACAGACTTAGAGGTACTTCTTGCTGCTGTGCAGGTTGCCATGGATGTTGCCGTTAGCAAGTAAATGCTTTTAAATAAATTTATTAAAAATTAACTAACCACTTAAAAAGTTAAACGAACAAAAACCTCTATATCTCAATTATTAAACAGTGCCATCTATGGCTCAACTTTTTGGTTTGTGCATGCGCTAACACATTAATCCGTACACAAGTAAGCAAAGTTATTCTTGGTTCGATTAGTGAAGACATCAACCGTTGTTTCGTTAATTATTCATTCACTTCAATTTCAAGAACATATTCCAACTAGAATTGTATGTTTCATTTTTAATTGCGTTCCACACGCCATTTTATAGTCGAATATACTTTTAATGATCATATAAATATCGTGTAATTGATAATTGAAAAGAATGAGCCGTCATTTATGAGTTGACCGAAATCGAGTTCATTTTGGCTACATTAATAAACAATTTTAATGCAATCAATAAAATAAATTTAAAAGTTAATAAAATACAATTTTGTAAACGAGTAAATTTAAATGCGAAACACAACAATTGCAATTTTTGTCATTTGCAACTTAATTTGATTGTGTTCGCATTCACTTAAATATTCAATTAAAAGTTCCAATAATTGTTGCTGTTGGAATTTTTGAATTTTTCTCCCCATTGAGATAAAACTCGTTTTTTATGAAGTTTTTTAGTCAGCTATAAAAATCATTTATGTATATTTATGAATATAAGTCATAGAACATATGTTTCATACATATATGTTAAGCTATAACAATGGAATCCGCATCTGGGTCAAGAAATTTTGTGGTTTGTGGTAGTAAAAAAAAGATTCTTTAATTTTATGTTTATAAAATACTTTTGAATTTTTATTGATTAGCTTTAGCTAAACGGAAGTTTTGTATATACAGAGTATGAAGTCTAAAATATTTTACTAATAATTTATATTTAATTTATTGTCTAGGTTTACGATTAAGATGTAAAGGGATATCTTTTCCTTATGTTGTGATCACATGAATTTACATGTGTATTAGTAACTGAGTCAGTAACCTAAAACAAGTTGGCTACAAAATGCTAGCCATAAAACAGCCAACTTGTGTAACTATTTAAACCGAAAGCCATTACTCAATGTTATGGCCAAAAAGCTATCAGGCGTGATAAAACTAATGGCACTTCCGACATTTTGTCTCAGTTTTCGAATTTTCCACACCGTTTTGCGTGTGTGTGTGTTTGCGTAAAGTTAGAAACAGCCAATCAAGATGACAGTTTTGGATGTGGAGCGAGTATTTCAATGATCTCGAATGGCATTCATAAAAATGATTCAATTGGTGGTTTGGCTAAAATAAATGCCGTCAACGGTTGTTCCTCTTTCCCTTGTTGTAGTTGTAGTTGTTGTTGAGCTGGGCGTCCACCGAAACGAGTTTTCACTGTCAGACAGTTGCCCGTTTGTGCAGTTTCTCTGTAAACGCCGACTTATAAATAAGTTAAATGCGCCTTCGATAAAGACGACGATGCGAAATGTTAAAATAAAACAAATTTATGTTGCAATTAATGGCTCCGATAAACTCGGGCCTACGACATGTTGTGGTCCATAAAAAAAGCTGTCTTCCGACCCACTTCGCTTCCCCTTTGTTCCAATGTGATTAACACATAATCAAGCTAACATGCGAGACATTTGCATATGGAATTTAATTGAATTGAATTTAAGTCGAAACTGTAGTTTGTGTGAGTTCAGAACCGTTTTTTGTGTGTGTTTTTGTTTCTTAAACTTTGTTTTCTTTTCGATCACAGACAGTTACAACATATAGCAAATTAAAAATTTTAATTAATCCATGTACCGGAAAAGTTTTCAACAGAATTCCGAGTAAGCCGCATACACACACAATTCCAACTTGGCCAAAAGCGCTGAGACAAATTGTGGTTGAAGAACGGAGAGTTGGGGACAATGGTAAGTAATACGAAACCACAAAGGCACGGCATGATGGCACCAGGATGATGGCAAAAACTTTTTGTAGTCACAGAGCAAGAGACAAAGAAAGAGGCAGCGATAGAGAAAGAGAGAGAGAGAGAGGGAGGTCCAACTGACAACAGACTTACAGACAGAAGTTTCTGGCTGTGGTGCAAGTTTCGGTTTTGGTTTTGGAATTGGGATTGGGTTTTGGGTTTGGTTTTGGACTGTGGCCATAAATTATCACAGACAAAGTCATTCGTTCCATTTCGAGCGAAACGCTGTCCAGGAGTTGGAGTTGTGTGTGTGCGTGTCTCTCGGTCTGTGTATGTGTGTGTGTGTGTGTGGTTGAGCTGTGCCTCGATGTGGTGCAAGTGGTTGGAGTGGTTTTTTTTGGATCCACAACCAAGTCAAAGGCAAAGCTGAAGCTGTAGCTGAAGCCACAGGCTGTCTGACAGCTTAGTCGCTTGGTCTCGTATCTTCGGAATCACAATTCCATTTTAAATTAAAACCCAAAGACGTGCACATGTACTATGGTTAAAATGGTTAACATTTGTTTTACCAGCTACACATAGTTTTAAATGCCACTATAAAGTCCAAGTTTTTAATATTACTTAAAATAATTATTTTAAATAAAAAGGGGGTCTCATAATTATTTATAAGAGCACATTTCAATGCTGCTTTGATTAAACAATAAATTTGTTTTTTTTTTTAACTGGATATTTAAGTTGTTAATATTTTTTTGTTCCGGTTAATGTTAAGAGCAAACTTTGATTCAATTTTTGATGTTTTATATCCAACTAAAACTCTAAAGTTACTAAATATTATTTAATTTAATTTGCAAATTTACGTCAACTTTAAATAAATCATTTTTTATATGCTCGCCACTGCTCTAGCTGAGGCTAAACCATTGACTAAACTTTTTTAAATGCAGTTTTTATTTTAATTAAACCATATTGTTAAAGTATTATTATTGCTTAATTGATAACTAGGCTTTGTAAAATTTAAATTTAAAATTAAAAGCTCAGCTTTAGATTTTTATGCCCATTAATCGGCTTTTTAGTCCATAGTAACGTGGAGCCACATATAGAAACAGAAACCAAATGAGCAGAAGTAGAAGGAGCAGCAGAAGAGTGGAACAAAATGAATGCAACAAGGAAATCGAATACTCATTCGATTGTTATTGTTGCCTTTGCTGTTGTTGTTGTTGCTAATAAGAATAACACAAAGAACGCGATGGACCATAAAGCGGGCAACAAAAAAGATAAATTGCATCTTTGGGATCACACGCATGCAGACGCAGGTAACGCAGTCAAAGGTGTAGCAGGAGTTGAAGAGGGGGCAGGGGACTGGAAGAGAAGAGAGAGATGAAGGGGATGACAAAAAAGGGAGCTGAAGAGCGAGACGAAACCGAAGTTGAAGCTGAAGCATACATAAAAATATGCACATAATGGCCGTTGTCTAAAGGCGGGCGAAACTGAGTGAGAGAGAGAAAGAGGGAAGCAGAGTGGGAGAAAGGAAGATAGAGAAAAAGATATGGGTCACTCGAGTGCGGGTCGATTGTCTTTCAAATTGCAATGAGTCTTTTTCATTCCCACTTTTTTGAAGCTGTAACTTAAGTTAAGTAATCTGAGAGTGCCATGGAATGTGTTATATCTAAAACAGTTAAGGAATCGAAAACAAAGGCAGCTGAGCTTATTTTTTATAAATTTTATTTTTATCTTAATCATATGCGATACGATTAATCGCATTGATATTCCAACTAATATGACACCTGTTCTATGTCTTTGTGTGTCTTTTAGTGTTCTACGAACTACAAATATTTATCATTAGACTGAAATGCGTGGGCATTCTGCCAAGAAAGCGCTTTTATCTCTACGATTGAGTTATAGTCAGACTGATATGTAAATGTAAAAACTGTTTACATAAATATATGCTAAAAGAGAGAAGTAGAAGCTTTAGCTGTGATACGGTATCAAGTAATATTAATTATCATACAATTTTAACAGACTTCATATGTAAACAGAGTTCTAGGAGAAAGAAATTGAACAAAATAGGTTTTATGTACATAGAAAAATGAAATAGTCATGTAAGTTAGTTTATTTCTCACAGTTTTGTAATATTAATTATCATGTTTATTAATCATTCCTGTTTTGGGGTGTCACTTTACATACTGCTGGTAATCTATCTTAATTCGAATTTTTTTAGAAACTCATTTTCTTTTTAACTTTTCCTAAGCTATTAATATTAAAATATTATTATTGTGTTAATTTTTCAAATATTTATTTAAATTCAAATTAAACTTTTATTAAAACTGTAGCTTTTGAAAATTATTCACGATAATGTTAGGCTAACATAGAACTATTGAAAGCTATAAATTTATTTTAAACATAGGTTTAATTTAAGCTTAGTGTAATAATTTCTCCACTTCTTTTGACATTTTAAAGTACTCTTTTGACCAAATGCTGTTCAATTTAACCAAATTTATTTAGCTGTCTAATAAAAATAAATATACTAAAGAAATACTTTAGTGTTTGGGAGGAAAGACTAATTATTTGCCTTATTTATCAGCCCATGTGCTAAACTTACTGACCAATTAATTAACTATTAGAAAGCTCCAATATTTTATTGTCCAAATTTAAAACGTTTCTTGGCTAAATTGTTACATAAATAGGGTTCTTTGAGGACTAATCGAATCATTAATTTGAAGTATTCTAACAATCGGTAATGGCTGCATTTTAGCACTTGATATTTGGCAAATGTGAGAGTTTTTCTTGCAGACAACACACGCGTCAGAGTTGGCCGCTAGGACAAAGGGAAGGGAAAGTACTGAAGGGCAAGGGGCAGGAGGTGTAAGAGGAGTAAGAGGAGTAAGAGGAGCATATGGTTGCAAGTTTTTATGAACTGTTTACTGCCGTTAAAGTCACTTTTATGTGCCGTCCGTAGTCATAACTGTCGCTGGCTATGACTCTGACTTTGACTCAGGCTCTTTCTCTTACATTGACTCTTACTCTTACAGTGGCTCTTACTCAGGGCTAGAAATTGTTAAAGGTGCTGAAAGGAAGAAAGAGAGATGATCGCAAACAGAAGCTGCAGGATCAAATTCAAAGTGCTGAACTGAGAAAGTAGACAGTTTAATGTCTGTTTACAGTCGTAAATGTTGTTCAATTGCAAAATGAAAATGGGAAATGGGAAATGGAAAATGAAAACGAAATCTTGATGACGTCCAGGGGCAATAGATGTAACAGAAGTTTATCAAAAATGAAAAGTGCCCACAGTCAAAGCGATTAAAATTATAACCGGATTGTGCAGGACAGCAAGGGAAAGGGGCAGGGGCAGGGAAAGGAAAAGAAGGAGGAGAGCACGGAGATGGAGAGTAAGGGAAAGGGCCAAAGGGCATGGACAACTGCCATGCTTAACATAAAGGGCAAAACAATGGCCGTATCTCAACATTAGTTGGCTCTGACTCTTTTTTATTTTACTTGTCTGTTTTTTTAGTTTTACTCTGTTGTCATCCCTGCTCACCACATTTTATGACCTTTCCTTAATCTGACAGATACGTCACGGCCGCAGTCTCAGGATAGTCTCAGGTATTCCTCCTCTCTCGCACTCGCACACACTCCCTCCATCTCTGTCTTACTCATGTACCAAGGTTAGGCAGTAGAATGCCTTATTAAATATGATTGTATGATGCAAAAAGGCGAGTGAAAATTTGCGCCAGGCGCGTTGACATCTGTTCAAGTGGCCAGGGAAAACGTTTTTCTTTTCTATCTTTTAGTTTTCAAGGCGGCTGCTCAAAGGTTGAATGGTTATCGAGCATCTCTTCGATTAGTTGTGGCCTTGTTTTCCCCGAAAAACACAAGAAGGAACCTCGTAAATTGTCGCCGATCAAAACAATTGGCACTGGACGCAGACGGACGGAGTCACAGTTGGTCGGAGTTGGAGTAGGGTAAACAGAGACGAAGATGGAGACGGTGCATTGCCATCATCATGTTTATTGGCTGGCAAATTGTGTACTTGGCTCACATGGCGCACCTTCGGCCACGTTCAGCAGAAGATGGCCATAACGCAGTCGTAGTCGAGGCAATTTTCAGCTCGATGTTATTATGCAATATAAATCAGCAAATGGGCTCAACAGACACACACACAAACACACACATACATGGCGAGGGGTGCTCTTGGCTTTTGGGGATGAGTTTGAGCCAACTGCTAACGCCGGAAAGAGAGCGAGAGGTAAAGAGAGATAGACTAAGAGAGACAGAGAGACCGAGCAAAATGTCCTCCGTCTCACAACAGACTGAAACTTCAAGTTGCCAAATTTAATTCGAAATGATAACAGAAGTTCCGAAAATGTAACTGACAAACCGTGAAACTGCCGTGCGAGCGACAAGCCACGTTTCCTTTGAATTCAAGTTATTTCATTGTTGCAACAGTGGTTCGAAAGCTATAAATATGTACAACATAAAAAGGGCCTGCATTTCACTGGTTTCTAACTAAAAGCATTTTATTAAATTTATTTAATATTTAATTTGTTGAAAAACGCCCTTAAAGTGAATATTTTTAAGAAAAAACATTGGAGCTAAACGACTGATTTTTTAAAAAATATATAAAATAAATTTAATAACTATATATGTCAGCCGAACAGAGAGTAACTAATTGTTATAGAATAGTTTTAAAACATTAAATTTTAGGATTTGTGTGCGTTGTGATGATGTTTGAAAACTTTACAAACTTTTTATTATTTAGAAAGACGTAACATAGAGAAACGAAACAAGCTTAACAAATTATTAAATATAATATTATCTAAAATTATGCTTTATTATATGGTTAAAGTTAGTAAAAGTAATTTAAATTATCAACTCAAATAACATATGATATTTAATTATTAATTTACACAAAAAAATGCTTTAAACTACACAATTTGCTCCACTGTGCGATGTCTAGGAAGGCAGTGGTGTACCTGATGCTGAAACCAATTCGGCGCCTTTTTCGACTACCAACATTCCATATAAATTAGTCTCATGGGTGCAATTTTATTAAATCAACAAAAATTTGCAATGTTGGCAGCGTCTTACCAGCCCCTGTGTTGCTGCCCCTGTTAACCGCCCCTTGACTACGGTAGATAGAGGGGTGGATTGGGTCCTAAGTAGCCAAAGTCAAGACGTGGGCGAATGGCTTTCACTGAGAGTCAGGGGCGGAGAAGGGGGAGAATGGGGTTTGGGAATGGCTTGTGGATATTAAAAAGATTGTGTTTCATTTGAATGCGGTGCACATTTGTCGGTTGGCTAGCAAACAGGATTATTATAATATATTGAAGATCGCTTAGTTGAAATTTAGTGCTAATATCCGTTGGGTGGTTTTTGGTATAATGCCCCCCAACACAAAAAAAGTATATAAATGGAAGGTATTGAGCATTAGATCGGGTTGTCTGGGAAAACAGTCATCATTTTTCATTTTACAACGGCTCTCAAATATATTGAAAAGTGAAAAACGTGAAAAATGTGCGTCAGGGGCTTTAAAGTGTTTTCAAAAAAAAGAAGAGAAGAGAAAAAAAATGTACACCAAAAATTGATAGGGAAAAACTCATTTCATTTTGTTAATAAATTATGATGTAGTCGCGCGGGAGGTGCAAAAAAATTGACAACAGCAAAATGGACTATAGTCGACATATAGAGGCCTATGACTGCACACACACACACTCGCACACACATGAAACATGAAAAAGTGCCAGGGGATAAAATCAACCTGTGCATTTGCAATGAGCTGTGAGAGACACACAACAATGGGTATAACAGGAACTATAGTCTGGGCACAGGTTGTCATTTGCTGGCAAATGGGTAGATGCGACAAGGTTTGCAATTGGGACCCTTAATTCGCACATATTGCAGTGGCAGGAACAGGAGTAGCCACATTTACAGGGGCTGAAAAAACAACTCGGAATGAGCTGTGTTTGTTTGCATTTTTTTTGTCTACTTATTTTTTAAAACACCCTTTGTAGGCGAAACGAGGGTGAGAACGGGGAGTATGCCATTGGAAGAGGGTGTTTTATGCCTTGTTTTATTTATGCAAAATTATGTTTCAATTAAACGTAACGCGCTCTGTAATTGCCAGATATTACATTTGCCCAGCATCGCGACCATTTTGACGCGCTGTTGCCAGGCCAACATGGCTCCATGGTCTCAAAAGGGGCAGGAAGGAGACAGAGAACCAGGGGGATTGGTACAAAGGTTCGTCGTGGCAAGGGCAACAGCTGTGCTTCACTGTAATTAGACCCTGCATATGCCTCAGCAGCAGCACAGCGAAACAGCGTCTAAACATCGCTTGAATTTAAAGTAGGATCATCGCATCGCGGCATTTTGCGGCTTTGTTGTCCCTTTGCCAAGTCAAAATATTGTAATTTTTCTGTTGTTGTTGTGTTGCATGCAACCCGCGAACGGATTTGAATGCCATAAATTGTCATAGTTTATGTGCAATTTGGCATTAGAATTACACGGCTGAGTTGCCTTGATCCAAGCTGTGTATAACCTTACATCCATCTATTCAGGCTCGTCAATGTACAGTCCAAACTTATGGCGTGTATTTAGAATTCTTCAACATTTGTTTGGAAAAAGTAGCTTTGTACTTTATGAAGTTCATGTTTTCTTTTACTCCTATATAGCTCACTTGTGGATTAATTATAAAAAATTTCATAATAAAATCAACTTTTAAAATAACATTCAGATTTTATGTATAAGCAATTTAAAGTGTCTAGGTTTTCATTAAACTGACTGCAAGAGCTTTGATGTCATTATTTGAAAATATTTTGTTTGATAAATGGTAGTAAAAAACAAAGCAAATGCAGAACAAGTGTTATTAGTAGGTGTTATTTTCAAAATAATAGTTTTTTGTTAAAATAATATTTAATATATTTTAATCCAATTAACAGTGTTCTGGTTGCTCATTAAAGCTTATTGGAATTACATGCGATTGGGAAATTAAAAGTAATTTTAAAATAGTAGTAACATTTTTTTTTATAAATAGTAGTAAACTGCAAAGAAAACTTTGGTGTAATTACCAAAATAGTAGCAGAAAAAATTCAAAATGATTAGTAGCAATAGATATAGCCGTATTATTTAAGATATCAGGTAAATATAGTAAAAATAATAAAATGGTTATTTGTTTCATTTAAATAACTACAGTTAATGAAGTAGTTAAAAAATAAAGTCTAACTATTTAAAGTAATTCAAAGGGTGTAAGGTATAATAGAGTCTAGACTGACGTTAGTTAATAAACTTTAAACAATTTAGCTGTTTAATTTTGTACAGACACGCGCTCAAGTTATTCCCACAGGTGAAATGATGGCTCAACTCGACTTACCCAAGAACTATACGGACAGACAGCCAACAGCATCAGCCAACAGATGAATGTCGAAGTATATATTATGCCCATGTATGTATGTGCATAAGTGTGTGTGTAATTCTTTTGTATTGGTATAAAAATATTTGATACGCAGCCTTATCGCATCGATGATCGTCTTTGGGGCCAGTTTATCGCAAAAACTTTTCTAATAACAGCATCCAAATGTGAACTTATGCCAGACTACGTGCCTCGCATTACGATGTCCACGCCCACGTGAGGAGTGGAGCATTGGTGCTACCTCCTCCCTCCTTTCCCTGTCACCTCTTGGCGTCCTCTCATCGTGAATGGGGCAATCTTTGGAACGCCATTTTGACGTTTTCGAAAGTTTCTTTTATTGCATACATGAGCCATTTGCGTGCTTGTGCTTCCGATTCGGTTTCCGCTTTCACTTCCGTTTCCGTTTCCGCTGCAAAGACGCAGCAGCTCGTTGACACAGCCATTATGCTGTCGTTGCTCCAAAAACGGGACAAAGTCTAGCCTCTGTCCCCCCAATGTTCGCCCGACTCTCCTGCCTTTCTCTTCCCTTTCCCACTCACTCACTCACTCATATCCTTCGATTGGGCGTCCTTTGCACATGTGCTTGCCATAAAGAGCGTCGTTATGTGTGCTCTTATTATCATAATCCGTTGAGTTGTTGCCGCATTAATTAAATTTAATTAAAGGCGTTTTGCAACATTTCTCTGTTGTACGTGGCAAACGTTGCAAATTGCAAATCTAGCAATGTTCGCCTGCCCTTCCTCTTCTCCCCACGTCTTTGACCCGAAGTTCATATCCTTGCCGCCATTATCCCGTTCCCTGCTACTTACTGCCAATTTCCATGAAATCTATATGCTTTAATTAATATTCGCAACATCTGCATTAGTCAGTGGGAATTTATGAGCCATTATGAGATTTCTGACAAACTTGAATTCAATCTTCGCAGAGCTGCAAGAGGGGTAGAGAAATGGTTGGATATGCTGTAATGGGGTAAGGATTACGCCATTTAAATTAAACTAGAATGGCAGAATGATTCATGCATCATACTGGTAAAATTAGTTGAATTATATAATACTACAAATCGAACTCTAAAACGAATTTTAAAACTCCATTGTTACCAAATTACACACACATTTATTTTATATTTATTTTTTTAATATATTTATTAGTTTTCATCGTTGTTTTCTTAAGTTTAATCTTCTCATTAATGCATGCTCGAATCCATAAAATTATACAGACTCACGCTGACAATTTTTGAATGTGCAGAGACTTTTCAAGCGAGAAAAAGTTCAATCTGTAGTTTGCACAGCGATTTAATGTTGTTGTTTTTAAGTGTAATTGTATTTATGTATTTTATTGTTAATTTTTGTTTTTTATTTTGACTTATAACTGAATGCATTGCACTGCACTTTATTTACAAATATTAGGGCAATTAGTTGCTGTAATACCACACTTTCTTTTCTCATTTTATTTCTTTATTCTTTCAGTAAGTCCTTCATAAAGATTTGAATATTATTCAATTACGTATATGTCGGTTTGAAGACATTTTTCTGTAGTGTTTTTATCGCTTTGTTTATCGAATATGTTTAGTATGTGTACCAAATGTACGTGTTAGTAAATAGTTTCCTTTGTTCTACGTATATAAGTTAATCAGCTGTTGGGCTAATCTTGATTCTTGTTATAAGTATTGCGACCCTCGCAGGTCCCTCAATGTTCTGGATGGGCTTTTGTTATAGTATTTGTTAATGTTTTTAGTTTTTCTTGCTCATTTGCCTGCAGTAAATAAAACAATCAAATTAAAAGTTTTGTTTTTAATTATTTTCGCATTCATTTGAAAATCGCATAAAATTATATAATACACAATTTGTCACAAAACTAAACTTAAACTAAAATTAACAGAAAATAATTACCGATTTTTGTTTATTATTATTTTAATTTGCATTTAACACATAAACAATAATTGTAATTTGCGCAAAAATATTTTTAATCAAATTTTTTGTGAAACAAAACAAAAGGCAAAGATTTGGACAGTAACAAAAATGCTTAAAGAAATTAATGTAATTAGTTTTATAATATCACGCAAACCAATGAGGGGAAGGGAAGTTTGGGGAGGAGGCGGTGGAATATTTGAAGCTCCAAAAAAACAAGGAAGATTTTAATTTAACTGTAGACAGAAGTGTGGCAAATTTTGACTCTGATTTAAATATGCAAACATATATTTTCGTATATTTATTTATCTGCATAATTTCAGATTTGTATATATTAAATATTTAATATATTTCTCATTTATCGTTTACGTTTTGTTTTATTTTGTTGTAAATACGTGTGTAAGACTTGATTTGCTTTGTTTTCATTTATAATAAATAAATATATATATGTACTTTAATTTACTTTCATTAGTTTAAATCAACTTTTGTGTGTTTTTTTTCTCATTGTTTTACGCTAAGTATGTAAATTTGATTACTTTTCATTTATGCTTAGTTTTGGGAAGTTAAAACTCTACGTATATGGGGTTCTTATAGTTTTTCATCTCATCTTTCTTTCTTTTGTTTTAGTTTTCCTTTAACACTTTGTTGTAACTGTTTTTGTTGTTGTTGCAACCTTAAACTAATACGTATTTCGGAGTTTACAATTTTTGTAGCAATTACACACACTCAAATGAGGGTTTCTCTATACCTTTTTCTATCTCTTTAACTCTTCACCTTTCTCATTTAAGTTTGCTTTAATTTAGTCACTGGCAAAACGACTTTTGTTTTGTTGTTTGCATTTTATTATATTGGTAATTATTATTATTATTATTACGTATTTGAAATCGTGATTATGCTTTTGGGTATGTTGCATACCATTCGTTATTCATATTACAATACACTTAATTCTTTAATTAGGGAAATGTTTTCGGTTTTCTTTTCTTTTCTTTTACATTAAATTTACTTTTGCTTTTTCAATTTTTTAATATTTTTATTTTCATTTTTTGCGCTTTTTTCTCTTATATATTCTTTTGTAAGGTTTGCATTTACATTTAATTGGTAGTATTATAATTAATATTAATATGGCATTGACGGAACTAATGTATTTTATAATTCGTCTAAGCAAAAATTTCAAAAGCATTGGCATACAACAAATGACAGCAAAACATACAACACAATACAAATGTAAAGTAAACAATAGTTTAATAAAATAAACGAACATTGGAAGAGAGTTTTTTTCTATTCAATTGAAAACATAAACAGAAATTTCCAATAAATATGTGAGTACAAAATGTACGATCTATATCTCTATAAGTATAAGTTGGGTTATCATATCTGTATGTATATATATATGTAGTTGTATATCCATAATAATCGTAAACATAGTTAAACGTGTATCTACTTGTACTAGTACTAAGTATATATATATATATTTTGTAAGTAATCCTACAGCAGTCGCAAATAGTTATTTTCCATCCATCTTTCTTACGTTTCTTTTTACGTTTTTACGTTGCCATTATTAATGGTTTGTAATGCCAACGTCACGGGGTTAACTGACTATCTGACTATCCGACCATTTGACTATCAAATATCGCTCATTCTTCACTCAGCATTTTGGCTCTCGATAGCACTACTTAAGCAATTATCGCTATACTTTCTATATATGTAGATCAAGGGACTCATTATTTATCAATTATATATTTATATATTGTATCATGCACAGTGCACAGTGAAGCGATTGCTGATTGTTGGCTCATGAATTTCAATAGAATGCAACTAATTGGAAGTATAACAAAAATATAGCTTACTGTCTATCAAATAGACAACAGTGACCATCAGACTCGAACTAAATATGCCAAGTTGTAAAGGGGAAAATTTAAAAAACAAAGTGTATAAAAATTTAATTAAAGCATTTCGCAGTTAGACAATGCAAACAAATCGCTAGTGGCCCACTGTGCAGAGTCATTGATCTTGCATGTGTATTATTTGTGTATATATATATATATATATATATATATACTTTAGAAATAGACTTAAACAACTATTTACTATGTAAAACTTTACGTATTTAAGTTATCAACTTTTGTTTTGTTTTTTTTTGCTTTTCGCATTACACAGAAGAGACGAAAAAACGCCAAACTCAAGGCATCAAGCGACGACGATGACGATGACGGTGGTTGGTGGTGTTTTTGTGGTGGTGATTGGCTGATGTTGGTGGTGGTGGTAATAGTGGTGATGATGCAACGCTCCATATTCCAGCCAGAATTTAGGAATTCACCTTACTGACCGCTTTGAGTAGATCATGATTGCTCTTGTCGAGAGCGCTCATCATGCCTAGATTTCCACCGAGACCAGCACCCAGACCAGGGCCAAGACCAGCGCCGACACCAATACCAGCGCCCATGCCAAGTCCAAGCTTGAGATCGTTCTGGCCAACAACGGAGTGATGCAAATGGCCCGGATTGTGTGCAATGATCGAGTGATGATCCTGTTGTTGTTGCTGCTGTTGTTGGTGCTGCTGTTGCTGCTGTTGTTGTTGCTGTTGCTGTTGTTGCTGCTGCTGCTGTTGTTGCTGTTGCACTTGTTTGTTTTGCTGGGCGGATTTCATCGTCTCCTGAGCCTTCATTTTCTCCTGCTCCTCACGATCGCGTCGTGCCTAAATCACAAGACACAAGTTTAAAGAGAAATCTATATTAAGTAAGTGCCCAAAAATGACTGACTAATGTAATCGATCCGATATGCAAATCGTTGGGGAGAGTGTACACATACCTGCTCATTGATTTCCTTAACCGCACGCAGCTCTTTCTTCAATTTCATGCGTCGATTCTGGAACCAGATCTTGATCTGGCGTTCGGTTAGGCAGAGGGCATGTGCGATCTCGATGCGCCTTCGCCGCGTCAAATAGTGATTAAAGTGGAACTCCTTCTCCAGCTCCAGTGTCTGGAAGCGGGTGTAAGTCTGTCGGCCGCGACGTCGCGGACATCCATTGGGACCTGCAAAAAGTTCAGCAAAAAGATAAAGAAATGAGAAAAGGGGGGAAGAAAAAAATAAAGAAAGTCGCGTTAGTCACGATTGTCATGCTCAAGTTTTATTGCGGTTCTTGTTCCGTTTTTGGCAGCTCTTAACGAGCTGTGAAGATGCTGTTCAGACAGCTACAAATGGAATTTTGGCTCCAAAAAACAGAATATATACATGTGTATATATGGGTACGTGTATCGGCATCAAATCGGCATCTTTGTGGAGTCCGTTAAGACACTTGATTTGTGTATAGCCATTAGCCGGAGACAATCATTTCACTGGTTTGGCAATTGTTTAATTGCGCGCCAAGCTGAAGTAAAAGGTCGTAGTGTATAGGGATTGGGCTCGGATGAAAACCTGGAATGTGAATGCACTCCAACGCAAATATCTGATGTCTGTTGTGTGTTGTCTGTTGTGTGCTGCAAATTATGAGCAAAACAAACAGTTTTGCTATCTAACCAGACAAAACTCTGACGTCAGCAGCCAGCGCCACACAGTGCGAGCCGAATCGCGGCAGGACATCAGCTCCCTGAGGGGTCTTCTACCGCCGGCTGTCCGGCCGGACACTGATTCCGATTTCTATGGCGATTGCACGGCGTGTAAAGGGTGAAGCAACTCTCTCCCGCCGCACCAGCAGCAGCAACAGCACCCGCTGGGGTTCTGCATTTCCCTTCAATTTTTTCTATACTCTTCTGGCTTTCATCTTTTTTCCTGCCTTCTATTTTTGTCTTTTTTAGCAATTTTCCATGCTACCTGTGCCAATTTTTTGCGCGACGGTGCGTGTTTGCTACACCGCTGTCAGCACAAATGTGAGTGGAATTGGAAACGGGAATGGGAATGTGCTTCGTGTTTATGTTTCGGAAATCAAAATTTTGCTATCTTTAAATTGCAGGCCTCACTTTTTTCCGCTTGCTGTTTTATGGTCGTACCTTTCGTTGCTTTTCTTTTCTTTTTTTTCGCAACTATTTTCTTTTTTAATGTAAAAGGTACATTTTTTATGGTTTGTCTAGTTGCAAGTTGCCGACAACAAAACAAGGGACACATTTTGCGTAATATTTTGAAAGGTGCATTTCAATGCATTTCCACGGCAGTTGTAAATCATCTTACATTTTTTAAAAGCCTACGCTTGTAATAAAACTATTTTTAGCTGACTTTTTCGTTACTAATTTGGACTATACAAAATGATGTTGTAGATACAAAGTTGCGATTTTATTGATCAGCATTCGATTGTTTTAATTTCGGAAAAAGTAAGCACACGATTTGCCATTAATAACATTCAAGTTTTACTTCATGTCCAACTTGGAGCAGAAACAACTTGAATTCTAATCAACCCCCAGCAAAGGGAGCAGGGGGCAGTGGGGACCCAGAAATTCCAAACTAATCTAAATTATTTACACGCTACAATGAGCAGCTACAATTCGTCCCATAAATCACGACTCCCAGGACACACGCGCCCCTAAAAGAGATTTACGAGCCTCGCAATGGCAGCGCATGGGCGCAAGCGAGATAGCTGCACTGCGCACAGGAGTGCTGGAATCCAATATGGCTGCCGCAATGTCTGTGTCCGACAGGTAGACACACTCTCACTCACACTCGTGCTCGCACTCGCACTTACTCTCTCACACAAACACACACACATACACGTTGTCATGGCAACGAAAACGAAACTCAAAACGTTTACCGTTGTTGTTGTTGTTGCTGCGAGAGAGAGAGCGCCGTTTTGGTGGTGAGTGGTGAGTCGACGCAGAGGTGAGCGAAACCGGAATTTGAGAGAGCAGCGCAGAGTGCGCTTTTGAGCTAAAAATGCTTGTGACAAAGACAAAGAGCAAAGCAGACGCAAACGTTGAGTCGAAACCCGAAAATCTCTGTAAATGTGCGAGACTTATTGATTTTTCATTCTAGTCGATGGCAGATTTCTGTAATGGCCGTCAATGAACGACACGTTTCAGCTCCCCGAACCGACCCCTGAGGAATGCACTCAATGCAGTTGTTGTTACACTCACACACAGCTATCGAATTTGAGTGCCCAGCGGAGCATTTAGTTTAAACGGTTTCATAAAATACATTTTAAGGTCAATAATCTAATTGAAAACATTTCCTTAACTCATTATTTAGTGTCAAATCGTGTTAATAAATTTACTGATTGTTTTTATTGTGTCATTTCAATTTAAAGTTTCTCAGGCTTTTCAGACAATTTTGAAATTAATTTGCAATTAATTTCATATAATCAGTGTCTTCGCTTGAGTTACATCCCCGTTTACAGATAAAACGCAATGAATTTATTGCGCTTTTAATTAGAGGTAACTAGAAATCAAGTTTAACCCACCAACAGACCGTCCAACCGATTCACTGAGCTAAGGCGAACCGGTTCATTACACAATTCCGTGCAAAATCAATTTTCATTTTCCAATTAAAAATCAATTAGCGCACCATAAACTGCCGTTGCAATTGACTGACGACGCGGCTGTTCTTGGCCAGAAAAGCAACGTAGGCATATGATTCATGATCTGATCCGAACCGAAATGAATTACTGAGTGGGCAGCGCTGCTTGATCTGAAGCGGCCCAATGTCTAATGGCCCATACCGAAGATTCGGCGAGTAAACAAATGTGGCCAAAACAAACGTAACGCTTCCAGACGCCTCGGCGTTGTTGTTGGCCCAAAGAGCGTCCAAGGTGCAATGGGGATATGAAAAATGTATCTGTTTCTGGAGAGAGAGGGAGAGAGAGAGAGAGAGAGAGCTGAGGCACTGGTAGATGAGGCTGTCAGCATTCTGAATGGGTCGTTCTATAACAATGACATTAACAATTAAAAATATTCATAATAATAAACGTAATTGTTCAATAAACAGCGACGCGTATAAACAAGCTCCAATCATATGAACAACATATAAAAAAAAAAAAAAAATTTAAAAAAAAAAAAAAAAAAAAAAAAACACCCCCCCCCCCCCCCCCCCTTTTCCTTTTTCTTAACAATTTAAATTAAATCCCCACAACCCCCTTTTTAAAACGGGTTAAAGCTTACTGAAACTTATGATGACATTAAAATCATAAAAACAATTCAAAGCGTACAATAAAGATACACACAGACACACACATAAGTAGACTGCCAGACAGTCCGACGGAATAAAAAAAAAAAAAAAATCGTCATAGTTTTCATATGTCTGTTGAATCTTTCTGGGTACAACTGGGTCTATATACGTACAAGTATCTATATACATTTGTATCTGTATCTATGTGTTTGCTTGTGCATTCGAAAGTGTTGTCCGTGGGGACGGCGACATCAACTGTTTCGTTTGTTTATCAAAGCGACACAAAATTGTTGTACAATAAACAAACATTTTGTTTCTATTTTTTGTGCTTCGCTTTTTGTTTCGATAAATAATAAACAAATTTACATATCATTTGACACAAACTTTGAAACATTGTCCATTGTTAGCAGTTGTTAGACATTTTGTTTTTACTTTTGTTGTTTCTTGTTGTTGTTGTAATTAATTCAAATCATTTGCATGTTTGATCGCATATAAATTGTGTGATTTTTACGCTTTGCAACAGAATTTTCGACAATTATAAAAATATTGCCCCTGCATACGATGTGTTTGTTGTCTTTCTGGCCAAATTTAATGATAGCCATCTTTGTTCCAATGAAAATGACTCGACAATTTGTTGCTATTAACTGCACAAAGATGTAGAAACGGAAATTTCTGATATTTTGAATTTTATGGCTTATAAATGAGTGAAGTGATTGCGGCTAAAATGATTGTTTTAATTGAGTGTGTGATTAATTTTACGACGAATTTATTGCTGCTTTATGTAAGCAAGGAAATGGATTTTATTAGCAAATTTGTTAAAGGATTTTTGAAATTTTGTAGTCCAAAGTCAATTTCTAATCGTTTTTTTTTTGGTTTAGTTAATTCATTATATTTGCAAATATTTAAAAAATGCAAAAATTAATTTCTGAATTTAGGAATAAACACAAAATGTGACTGGCAGCAAATAACACTGGATTTTGTAAGATTTAGAGTAGAAATTGTTCTTTGATTTGCTGCTTATGTTTGTTTTCCGATAATGTTGGTTCAAATTGAGAGTTTGCCAGTCTAGTGATCACTTGGACTTGTCTACACTTTTCATTTTTGGAAATTTCAATCCTCAAATGTATTTGTGGCGGGTTTTTTTTCTCGAATGTTTTATGCTGATTTGTTTATAAGTATTTCGAAAAGAACTTCCCGGATGGCATGTTGAAAGATATATAAACAAACAGCAGGCATTTAACAAACCCAACACACACACACTGAAACAAATACATGTGTGTAAAAAATACAAAATGAACAATGTACATTTTGAAATGCCTCAACAATCGACTTAGCTCCAAGATGGCTCGACTTCATGGTTTTGTCGTGTTTTGGGGACGATCTTTAGCGTATTTAGCGCAAATTGCAATGTTTTTTGGTGAATGCACGACACAAAAAGTGGCATCCCTGGGGACTAGACGTTGCGAGGGATATGCAAATGCGGGTATGAGAAGACAGGACTAATTAAACTTTCAAAGAAAAGCCGCTTAGAGAGCCTGCTTTTCTGGGCAACATCTGGCGTCTTTTGTGCGGCTTTTAGCAGACATTGAGCACAAAGACAGAAGTGGTGGGCGGGGCAGGTAAGCGCCGCCATTAAATTGCAAAGAGGGTGGCAGGTTGAGGGGTGGCAAAGGGAGGATGTACTACACTCGGCAGCCGAGCTCACTGCAAATAATTTATGTTTATTAAATTTATTTAAATTTAATCAGACGCACGCGGAAAGGCAGAGATAGAGAAAAAGAGACAGCGCAAGCGATGGGGGAGAGTAAGAGGGCTGGGGGAGTTGGAAGGTGGGTGGTGTGCTGTCTTTCCTCCCGAGGGGTGATTGCCATAAGGCCGCACACACAACCTGGCAAGGTTGAACTCGGAAATCGGAGTCGTGTCTGGATTTGGAGAGTCGGGGATGCTTTTTGTGCAATTTATGTGCAATGCGTTGCCAATGTTGTTGTTTTCGCTTTAGCCATGTTATCTGCCCAGCCACGCCCCCATCTGTGTTACCCAACCCCCCACTACAATTCCAGCAAAGTGCCAGGAACAGCAACAGCAGCGGCAGTAGCATAAATTGCTAATTGTGTGCTTAATCTTGGAAAATATACGACTGGGCGTTGCTATCTCTTTTTGCCTGTGTGCGAGTGCGAGTGCGAATGCCTAGCATTTTCCCGCTTTTCCGCAAATATTCTACAGCATTAAGCGCCTGTTCCTTGGGGATTAATATATTCTCATCAAATATTTCGCGCCATTATTGGAATTGCTCCCTGTTACAGTTGCCTTTGCTACATTCAACTGGCAGTTTGAGCATAGTAATATTTTAAGTCAGAAGGGGGAGAGAGTGGGGGTGTGAGAGATTAGGGACACAACTTAAATTAATGTAAATACAAATTAAGTTGAAAATTCAGCCAAGACAATGACTTGATAAACTAATTTCAGCAAAGTATAGTTTGAAGTACAGTTTAAATGAAAGCAAAGGATGTTGGAATATTTAATAGCTGAATTTAAGAGCTGTTTAGACAAAGAAAAATCTATCAGAAATGGGTATAAACAATGGAACTACCTTATAGGGAATTCAAAAGGCATTTTCTTTGTGCGAAAACTCAATTTAAATCAAGACAAAGCAGAAAATTGGGTTGTGTTCAAAATGAACCTTTGACATGTAGATTTATTCATGTTTTGTTAGATTATATCGGTTAGCTTAGGCTTAAATAAATTTATTTATGCAGATCTTTGACTGTAGTTTCATATAATTGATATAATTTAAGCTAATTTATATGGAAAATGTATTTATAAATATTTAATACTTATTGAATCCCAACTAAAACAAACACACTTGAGCTTAAAGCATGTTTTTCTAATAAAATATTAAAACTACTTATTTTTATCAGCAATCTCGACTGTCTAATATAATGTTTAACTTGTTCTGCTTATCAGTAAAATAGCTGACGTTTAATCGTGTCGCAATTGTCTGCATATGTCGAGTCGACTATCATTACACGATGCTACAGATATGATCACCTATGCCTGCCTTTGTTTCCGGTTATGCTCATATTGCCCAAAAAAAAAACAAGAAGCCACTAATACTTGTAAATATGTGAGTATATGTATGAGTGTACACACACACACACGCGCGTGCAGAAAGTAACATGGCAACAGGAACAGTGAGCGACAGGGAGAGAGGATAACAGAGCATAACGACAACAACAGCAACAACAACATCTACAATGGCAGCCATTAGAGCCATTCACCCTTACTGTCTTTATGGCATTTTTAATCTCGTGGGTGGTTGACTGCCTCCAGCACCACCCAAGAGCCACCCACAAACACATACCGAGTTTCAGCACTGAGCCACAGACGCTGTCAGCACAGCAGAGGCGGAGGCAGGTGCGGGGATACGGTATGTGTGTATGTATGTGGATGAGGTCGAAATTTTTTGCACGCACTGCAAACACGAGGGTGTGATAAGACAAAATACCCGCCATAAATGTGAAAAATATATGGCCAGAAGTTAAAAGGGAAAACGGAACGAATACAGCAAAGAGAAGAGAACTTAAGAGACGGCCAGAGATGAGAAAAGAAGTGAACAGAAACAGAAACAGAAGAAAAGCAAAGCAAAGAAGACGAACAAAATCAGAGGGCGACACCGTTCAACTTCTTCTCACAGCAACTTTCGATGAATTTTTTTGCTGCTTTTTCTTTTTGGGGAGTGCGAACTAATTTTGGGGCAGACAACACCAAACCAAAAGCAGAGACAGAGGCGAAGACGGAGATAGTGAAGGGGGAGTGGGCAGGAGGAGGAGGCCAGCAAACGGGCAGCTGGAACATTTGTAACGATGGCCTATAAATGGCATTAGGCGTCTAGAATTGGTAATCCGCAAGATATTTGCCAAAAGCAAACGATGAGGGCCTGTCTTTGACAGCTGTCGTCGTTTTAGCCACAGCTTCCGGCCACGCGTTGCCAAAACTGACCGCAACTTGAGTGTGCACAAGTGTGTGCATGGGTGTGTGTGTGTTTGACTCAATTTAATTGCAAATGAAAGGCGTTTAATGCGCGACAGTTGCGATTAAAATCGCTGCGAATCGACGCGACAATCAACAACAATTCAATGATGACAATGAAGTACTCCCAGTGTGTGTGTGTGTGTGTGTGTGTGTGTGGCAACTCGGGTCGGGTCATCAACACTTTTTGGCGCCTTTGTCTGAACAACAGCACGAAACGAAAAGAGTTTTAGAAGAGAGAGAGATGGGAAGAGGTAGAGAAAGAATGAAAAAGGTTCAACAGCAACTGCAATTGGCCTCGTCTTGCCCTTTTAGACGCCTCATTGGCTTTCTGTAAAGGCGAAGAAACTGAATTGAAATTGATTGCCTTCATTGGGTTCGTTTTTGTTGTTGTTTTGGTTATTGGTGTTGTTGCTGTTGCCAAGTTCATTTGTGCGTTCTATGAACCTTGGCAACATTATATCGACTTTTATTGAAAACACATATAAATTGCGTCAAGTGAGAACTGAGAACTGTGAACTGAGCGCAGCCTTCGCATTTGTTCCCCAATACTTTTACGGCCCACTACACACAAAGCAGTCCACAATCCACAACTCACAATCCACACTCTCCCACTCTCTGCTGTCTCTGCTGGCAGCAGTGCTGTCGCACTTTAATAGCTAATTTTATTAAAAGAAGCCAATATTAAAATAAACTCACAATCGAAAGGACCAAAAGTTTTATACAGATCAGTTCTGGAGTATTTCTATGTGTCAGAAAATATTAAAAATTTTTAAGTTTGCTTTTAAAAGCATTTACAATGAATTTAGTCACTTAAAAAGTTTCCAAAACATAGTAAAAATATTTTATTTAAAGGGCTAAACCTATAATAACCACAGTTAGCATCAGTTAGTAGAATAATTTTAGTTTAAAATAAACTCTAGCATCTCTATTTAATTCTGTTGCACTTTGAAAACAGTTTCAATTACAACATAGCCATAAACACGCTAAAGTCGCAACACTGACTGTCGAGAGTCGGGAGTCAACAGTCGTTGCCTCCGTTTGGCATTTGGTAAAAACAAACACGAATTTCGAATTTCTATTTCGACGAACAACTTGAGCAGATGTCGGCCATAACTTAAGTTGCGTGGGCACCGCGACGGCGACGGCGGCTTGAAACGATGACGTATTAAAATGCCATTCCAGTCAGGGAGTGAGTAGGTAGAGGGGACTGGGAGTGTGGAACAGGGGCTGGGGGGGCTAAGCAACGAGTCTCCCCCCTACGAGCCCTTAACAAACGTGACATTTAAATTCGTATAAAAAGCATCGATCGATCGACGCATTTGCTGCGGGTTCTATATTTACCTAGGCGTGCACATAACTCATGCTTAGCCTTCATTCTCATACTCATTTTCATTCCTATTCCAATTCCAATTCCCGGATCTATGAGCAGACCCGGTTCGTCTTATACAAATTTCAATATGCATAGTTTGATTTCCCGCGGCGCACAATGCTCGTAATTTCATATTGCCAGCGTTGTCTTTCCTGTCTAATGTTTGGGGTTTAAGGTGTGGTCCTGTGCCTGCTCCTGGCACACAGTCACCCACACACACACACGCACACATTGATGGCTGATTGGTTACCTCGTCGAAGTCGACCACAGACCACAAACAACGAACATTGAAACCATTTTCTCATTTCCTCATTTTCTTTAGCCGACAAACTTGATTAATGACTGTTTGTAGTTGTGTGTGTGAGTGTTTGTGTGTGTGTGTTGTTCAGCCTTTATGCTTTTGTTAAGAGCATTTTATTAAAATGGAGTCAAAGCCTTTTCATTTCCACGGGTTTTGTTCCACGAAATGCGCTTTAGAATTTATGGCAATGCTGTCAAAAATTATTTGAATGGCTTCATTAATGGCCAGAAGAAAGTTGCAGCACTTCTTTTCACTAACAAAAGAAATTGTGAGAAAAAGAGAGTAGTTTAACGAGTTCAGCAGGACAAGGACTCGAATGTCTTGACAAAAGCAAGAAAACCGGTTTATTTTGACTTAAATTCATTGCGTTTCAACAGCGGAAAAGAAATAAAAAAGCAGGCAATAGTTTGTCGATAGTATCGTTATAGATTTATAAAGAAATAAATTCTTTAAATACTTAAAAAATCCTCATAAAAGAGATTAATTTACTAGCTTCTTAGCATTTTTAACGTTCTTAAAACAACATTATTAATAAGATTCCAATTAAAATCTCTTTAAAATGAAGCGTTTCTCCATTCTCAAGTGCTTTCTGGCACACTTAACAAATATTTTTTCGTATCAATTAGCCATAATTATAATAATCCATTAGCTGTTCTTTCATGTAGTTATACATATGAAATAATGGCTCATATAGCTAACGATAACGATGACGATAATGGCCATAATCGCAGCTCTGGCACACGTCATAAAAGTTTATCTTTAATGATTAATGGTTGGAATAACTAAAACAATTGCAGAGTGCATTAACCGGCGTGTATAATTCCACAATGAAATTAATATTAACGACTACTTGCATTAATTAATGACAGCAACAACAGCCACAACAACAACAACTACAAGAGAAACAAAACCTCACAATCGGAATGGAGAGCGTCACGCAGACACAGAGTGCGGAATGCGGAAAATGGCTGGGAAATGCAGTGAAGCACGCAAGGCGTGAAAAACGGCTTAACACAATTGGAAATGGAAATAGAAACTAAAACAACAACAATTATAAATAAAAATAAATACATAACAACAATTTAGTTAAATACCACTAAGTTGAATACGAATTTTACTAAATTAAAATTAATGAAAACGCAAAAGTTCACGTCGAGGATTTGTGACATGTGTGAGTGGTGGGAGAACTAAACTTTCAAATGGAAATGAGGAAAAGTGGAATGTAGGAGGAGCTAGGGGTTGGAGGAGACAGGGTAGATTGTCTGTGAAACGTGTGCGATTTTAATTTGATTTCGTCTGCAAATTTACATGTCTGTCGGCGAAGTGAAAAAGGAAATGAGAGGAGCAGAATGGAAGAAGTTTGCGGAATGTAGCGCCACTCTCCCCCACGGTCTGTCTGTCTGTCAGTTCTACTACTACTCCCCTCTGTTCTCACAGTTACACACACACAGACAGACAGACACTCCGTGCTCCCATTCCGTGCGTATTTCAAACCCTTTCGCCAATTTGCGCCAGTTGGGCATTAAAACCGCAGATTAACAGCCACACAGGGTAGTTAAAAACTCAACTTGGCTGCGGGGCAAGTGAGGGGTATCTCTGCCGTTTGGCATTGCCTTGCACTCGCAAACGTGTCATTTCGAATTTTCCGTTTGCCGTCGAGTAGCAAAAAAAAAATTATATTCTATATGCCACGAAACGTGCCGATAACACGGTGTCGCACATTTAGCCCGCCTCCTCTCTCCTTCGCTCTCCTCTGCATGCCACGCCCTTAACAGGCAAGTGGGATAGAGACAGAGAGACTGGGTGAGTGAGAGCGGTAAATGTAAATACAAGAAAAAAGTGAGATACAAGAAAATAACAACAGAAAATCGGAAATTAAACAAAACCAAATCCAAAACGAAATGGAATTCGCTTATCGCGCCTCATAAATTAACCCTTGCAGCGTCCGCTCTTGCTCTCTGTCTCTCTCCCCTTCCTCTCTCACTCCTCTTGCACAGCTGGCGAGAAAGAGAAAGAGATAGCGACAGTGTGGTGACCCGACTGGGATGTTAAGTGGTTGCTGAGGTCGTTCAGATCGCAGCCTGCAACGCCGTTTATCTGCTCCCAGACTTAAAGACACGATCATGAATCGAAAATATAATTGAAATTGATATTGAAATTGAATTGAAAATGAAAAAACTAAAAACTGAAACTGAAACGAACTCATTGTATGACAACACACATAAATGAACTGAACTGAAATTGAGACTATGAAATGAAACTGTCACGATTGTCGGTTTGATTCAATGCCGATGCGATCGCTTATCATGAGTTATGATAATGGCATGTTAAATTAATTAAAATAATGAATATTATTGTTTAGCGCATTGCTATTCGCGCTATCGCCATTGGAAGGTGAAGAGCCAAATTCAAACGAATGTTAAAAGTTCAAAAAGAGATCTGTCTATTAACAGCACAAAATATAAATCAAACTTGTCTCAACTGATAGTGTAATCGTTTTGTATTGAAAAATGGTTGGAATTGTATTAAGATGACAAGCAAAATAGTTAAAAGAACAATTTAAGCTATTTATTAAGGGAAACATATGGAAATTTATAGAATTTGTCCCTTTAATAAACTGCTATTTAAAATATTAAATTAAAATACATTTTTATGAACCCTGAATATTTTTTAAGAATATATCAATGCAATTTAAGAGCTGTCTAGTTTTTAAGAGTGTACTCCAAATATTTGTGACATGATTGCCAGTTCAATTACAGAATGGAGAAGTAAAGCGAGTTAATTGCTTGTCAAACACAAACTGTTAGTGTTGTAAATTGCGCAAATGACTCCACCAACACCAACAGAGAAATGATTTATTTACAAAGCAAACAAACGAAGCCAAACGAACGAATGGAGATCGTTTGTTGGGGCCCCGTGGAGAAGGAACTTTGAGGGGGAAAGGAGCTTAGCTAGCTAACTCGAATATCAAACGATCTGTGAAGTGAAAATCAAAGCCATGGCACGTACACACACCGCAAAAGTCAAAACCAACGGGGGCTTGTGGGTGCCACATTCATGGGACAGAATCAGAGCCAGAGTCGGCTCCAATTCCACATAGATTTGTTTGTGCAGCGCCAATTAAACGGTCGAGATACGACAGGATTGAGCCTGTCTGGGGTGCTGTCGAGTGTAGAGCCTCGTACCCATTGCGTATGCGTAATGTGGGCGTCTCTGAAGCCATAAGTCGAATTTGTCCGAGGCGCATTTAATTCCAATTAATGGCACCACTGGGAGAAACTGTTGATGTTCACAGCAAAGAACAAAAACAGCCGCACAGTGGTGCAAAAACATATTAATGTGGCAGCTCACATAAATATGAAACTCTTGACAAATAAATTTAATTTAAGCACAGAAAGTCTGATAAATATTAAACTGCACAAATAAAAATGTAACTTCGATTTTAATTAGATTATAAATTAATTCATTAACAAACTAAATAGCCAATAATATTTTATTTTATTATTTTATTTTAGTGTCTCTAAAAGTGTGAGTTTTATGTGTATAGTTAACATAAAATTGAGCACATAAAATCAAATGCAATATTTAAATAATTTTCATATCAATTTATTTGAAATAAATACATGTAAATGAATAATTCTAGTTGAATTTTATAGAGCAGGTGAACGATTTGACATACTAGTTTTAAGTGCTCTTTGGTGTTGTCCAGTGTTACACTAATTTCGGCTAATTGAAGCAATCGAGGCAACAAAATTGTTACGTGTCGCCCATTAACCGAATCGAATTGCGAACGCAGTCGTTAATCTTTTTATTTTTATTTTTATTTTTATGACTCTCATTGTGTGTGCGATCGTGAACTGGAGGAGCTGCTGCTACTCGTGTTTGTTGATGGCTTTTTAGCTTCGTTCTACGACCGTCTTAAGTTACTTACATTTCTACAGTTGTTGTTTTTTATGGACAATGAATGGTTGAACTAAGTAATTAAGGGGGGAAATTGCATTCAGAGATTTGCCTGAAAACACAAACGGCTGAAGGAAGGGGAGGGTAGGGGAGCACTATCAAGTAGACACATAAAACGACGATCGATGTTGAGAATCTTTACGGTAGACCATCGTTATGCGAGGCGCAAGACCATCCGTAAAATCGTAAATAGATCATAAAATGCTCGTAAAAGCAATTTAACGACGATCACAACAACAATAATAACAACCACAAAAGGAACAACAACACCAACAACAAAGACAACGATACATGAACTGTGATCAAAGTTGACAATCGAATTGATCGAATCGAATCAAATCAAATCGAATATGAACTCAACTGAGCTCTGTTAAACTCTCGATTATGGCCAGCATTTTTGGCGCCTCGAGTGAAGCTTTTGGCTACGTGCTCAATTTGGTTTTGGCCATTGTCTGTTATGGCCAACAAATACAGAGATGGGAATGTGTTTTTGTTTGGGTGGTTTGCATTCAATTTGTATACGTTGAGAGCGCCGTTTAGTCTATCAAAGTGATTTACGATCTTGCCCGACACTTGACTCGACTCGAAATTTTCTGTTTGATTTCCATGCAGTTAATTTCAATTCAGTTTAGTTTAATTTGATTTGCTGCCAGACAAACTTTCACAGTACCAGTTCAAATTTGAATTGTCGTATATTTTCCATTGTGATTTTCAGCCGGCAAATGATCGCTGCGGGTGGAAATCTATTCAAAGGACTGTAAAGAATTGTTGGCAGGATTTATGACAGGTCTAGCAAGGCAGCAGGAGTGAGCCATGTGACGAATGCAGCAAGAAGGGTTCAGCTGCTGGCGAAAGTCACAAGCCGAAACACAGCAGGTAAATCCTGTTCAAGGACATTTCAAAGTAAAAAAAAACGAAGAGAAATTATGAAGGAAAAAAGGCTAGTTACAGTCATATTTTCTTCATATTTCATAATTCATATTTGGTGAAATAACCCCGCATATACACAGATTCAATGTCAGGCGAGTGATTAACTTCAAGGGTTTTTAACTGATTTTTGGTACTTACCATTGAAATCGCCACAAACGACACGCTCGAAGGGACTTCCCATCCAATCTGAAAGCGAAAAGAAGATAGTTAGATTTTTTACTTAACTGTTTTTTGTACAATTTTTATGTATTGGCCATAAAGGAGTTAAGCGTTGAAAACGAAGGTCTTGCCCTTGAGCACATAAATACATATGGGCGACATACTTAGAGATTTTGCTTTCCCTTTGCCAACTCTAAAACGTTTCCTTTCCCTTTTCGCATTCTTTGCAAACCTTTCGCTAATTGCCACTAATTTTTTTTTTGTATAGACTTTAACGACAATTCTTGCATAACCCGCAACATTGTCGCCTTGTCTATCTCTCTCTCGCTCTGTCCCTGTTCCACTCTTACTGCTGCTGTTTCAGTTTCTTTGTCGTCTGCTGGCTGTGCAAACCACTCAATCAACTCATTTTCAACTAAGTTGTCAGCGCCATGCATTTAAAAAAGCTGAAAACAAAATAAAAAGTAGAAGACTGCAGTTCCAATTCCATTTTCCAAGGCCCAGACCACCAGCAAAGTGGCCAATGACCAGCGTCCATACTTGGAGCACAGTGGACCACAACAACGGCATCGGCATCAAGAACGAAAACGACGACAACGTCGACGACAAAGCGACGCCTAATTAATAAGCAGATGAAGCTGCTCGACTTCGGCGCGTTTTTAATTAAAATACACAAATTTCAGTGCAGTTTTGCCCCTGTCTCTGTTGGCATTTTATGGCAGACAGACAGACAGATAGACTGACGGACAAGCGGAGGAACCGACAGAATCTCTAATATGTAGAAATTTGAGCAGCAGAGTCGCGGTTGACAATATATTCTCTTTGGGGTTAGAGAATAAAAAGTACATACAAATTTATATGCACTGTAAGAAAAAGACTCTGCTCATAAATGTCATTAAAACTTTACTCCAGTGTTAAGACTAATATTGGGCTGAACGCTTAAAACTAAGTAGTTAGAAAAATGTCTTGAAATTTAAATGCCACTAAAATATTTAATATTTTTTGTTTAAAAATAAACAATAAATTTCTTAATATATCTGAGCGCTCAATTTTACTTTTAATATTTTCATCTTACAGTTGTGAAGGATTTTTAAATAATTTAAAATTGAATCTTTTAATATAAATAAGACATTTTTTGTTTCAGTTATTATATAGACTCACTTAAAGCTAGACCTCTTAAAAACAAAGGGTTTTTATTTTAAACTCTCATTTTTGAACAGTGTATACACTTTGTCGCATTGATGACTTTTGCTTTTAGATGTAAGCAGCGTTCTGTCTCCTACTCACTCCCTCTTCACTATCTTTCCCTCTCTGTCTCTCGATTTGTGAAATTGCAATTTTCCCCGCTGCATTTCTTGGTTTTGCGCATTTGCCTCGCTTTTCCAGATAATTAAGAAAAGTTAACCTCTTTGCTTTCTTATCAGCATAATCAGGCACAGAACTGGCTGCCTTCCCCTAACACCCCCTAACCCTTGCGCTACTCCTTTGCTTGCATAAGCCAAGGCTTTTAGCCAACTGCACTGCAACATTGCTGCTACCGTAGCCGCTGCTGTTGTTGTTGCTGTTGTTGTTGCCACAATGTTGGTGCAACGATGTGAAAATGAAAATTCATTCAGACGCCTTGGCGTAAAATATTAAAATTCATTAGTTAAATTGCATTTGGCAAGCATTCAGCTGTAAAGCGCTGCCGTGTCCGGGTCCAGACTACACTTGGCTAAAAGCGCAGAGAGTGAGAGAGCGAGAGAGAGAAGGAGCGCGAGGGACTAAGAGAGAGAATGAGGGAAAGCTCAGTGAGGGAAGTAGATACGAATTGAGCAGGGAGAGAGCCGCTTTCGGGGCAAGGATGGCAACATGTCTTGACGTCGATTCTGGCCCAAACAACATTGCAGCAACTGCATTGTAGTTGTTGTGTGTGTGTGTGGAGGGAGTAGTAAGAGAGCGGTGGGGAGTGTGAGGGGGGGAATGCGGCGACGTGTCGCGCACTTGGCTGCCATAATGGCGTCATGCTCATATTTACTTTCATCGCAGTCAGTCGTCGTTGTCGTTGTCGTAGTCATCGTCGTTGTTGTTGCTGTTGTCGTTGTTGTCTTCTATGATCTCGTTGACAATTTTATCGTTCTCTGGTGCTGTGCGCTAGAGATATGCAAAATACTTCATTGTCCGGAATACCGTTTGTCTTTTGGCACCCGGTTTCCTTCTCTATTTATTTTTTATTTTTCAATTTAACTCGTTCGCATAACTGCGAAAAATTAACAACCTATCAAATCAAACATAATTATAATATTTGATAAGATAAGCAAATAATCCCGAACATAAAAAACTAATGAGTTATTCTTCTCGTTTGCTTGGAATTAACAAAATATATCCATAAATTGATTACATATTTTGCATAACTTAAAAAACATCGTTTTATTTGGCGCATTCTTTATGTTAAACATAGTTTTGGCGCTAAGAATTGATGCAAATAACAAGATACAAGAGTTATCTTGGTTTACACGACTGATATATGTAAATAATATGCTTAAATAAATTTTCTGTTCTAGTTTTGAATGATTTCTTAAACAAAATGATCTCCACGATCTGTAATATGATATACATATATTTATTACAACAACTTATACTAATTTAAGAGACTATCTTTTAAAAGTATCTTATACTTAGTTCTTCTCTCAATAGTCTTTGTTGAAGATGTCTATGATCCCCAATTGATCAGCAATTCAAATGCCTCATTTCACTCAGTCTACGATCAACTTAAGTGGCATTCGAGAGAGTTCATGAATCAATTTAATTGGCAATCCATTCATATTTCGAATGCCATTATTTAGAAGGCATTCAACTCCACCCGAAAAGCAAGAGGAAAATCTTAAGAAATGCTATGCGAATATTATAAGGAAACTCATGTTAAAATGCAGACAGTAAACGGTAAATAAATAAATCAGCTGGTCAGAAATGCACATTCTGCTTCGGTTTGGCAGAACGAGGTACGCGTAAATTAAACTGACCCACATAAATTTGTGGGCGAATGGCGAATACTCGTATTGTACTACGTTTAAAGCATGAAAAGAGATCAGTTGAACCACCGAGCCACTGAACCACTGCCAGCTGCACCACCCGCGCCACCGCTAGCAACAAAATAACAACCAACAATTTGTATGTCAAACAAAAAAAACCAAAACCAAAAAAAGAAACAAAAACCAAAAATGTATCTATATCTTTTGCCGAGTATCTGACGCTGAGTGATTGTTGGTTTTTTGTATGCGCGGGGGCATATCTAACTCGCTGGGTGTGCGTGCCAGTGTGTGTGACTGTGTGTGTTTCTGGCAACCTTGAAGCTATTTAAATTACAAATCGACGCGCCGCTTCAACAAAACGAAACTCAACCAACAAAAAAAACGAAACATTTTTCAACTATTTTCATTTTTATTTACTGTTGCCACTTTTTAGCGCTCTGCTCATCTATTCATCTGTCTCTCAGTCTCAGGCCGTCCACCCGTCTTTTTTTTGTAGTTCGTTTTCGTATTCGTGTTTGGCGGAAAGACTTATGCGAATCGAACGACTTAAAAATGCCTCTCAAAGTGTTCATTATGAATTTTGAATTGGTTCAGAACGAGCGCGTTTATCTATTGTTTATACGCCCAAATGGCCATAAAGGTATAAATTAAATAGCGGCAACTCTTCTCCCCCAGCCTGTGTCCCGTCACCCCGTGCTGTTTCCCCCCTCTGCGGTACACCCGCTGAGTAGCGTTGATTTATGCAGAATTTAATAGTACTTTTTATGTGCTCGCTCCCAATGTTAAGCGTATAATTTGAACTCAATATAAACTATATATACACTGCTCAAAAATATTTGCAGCTTATGGTTATACTATTATTTTAAGATAACGTTTATGTTATAAAGATTAATTTAATAAATTTAATTTTATAAGTATAATAAGTAAAATTTGAAGAGATTGAAATTTTTGAAATATTTTAGAATAAAATTTAAATATTTCATTTAATTATTTTTGAGGTTTTAGATTATGAACTGTCTACTTTTTACATAATATATTCTGGCCTTATATAAACGGATCTTTAAATATTCCCTCTTCATTATAAAAGCTATTCAAATCTTTTTTTAAACAGATTAAAAATGCAACAGAAGATAGTGACTCACCTGTGAGTGTCATCCATGGATAACGTGGTAGATCTGCAATACCTTGGCCAGCACCACCGGCTCCAGGCACCACGCCTGACGAGGGCTGTGTGCAAGCATTCCCGAGGGAATCTACGCCGATGGCTCCTGCGCTGGCTGCTGAAACCGCCGAGGCAGCCGCTGCATGCTGATAGAATTGGGCAAAACTGGCGGATGCCGAGGCAGGTACGCTCATCGACTGATAACTGTTCATCACCGTGTCTGTGTACCTGCTAAAGGGAGAGAGCGAGACAAGCACGGAGAAAGAGAGAGAAAGAAAATTAGCATATTTATAAGTGTGCGTGAGAGCGTAAGAAATACAGTGAGGGAGGGACAGAGGGACAGAGAGGGCGTGAGCGTGAGATGCTAATGAGCCACACACAGCGGCAAGTCTGTCTTCTTGGCCAAGTCGAGAGTTTCTTGCTGTGGTTGCCTCTAATTGCGCACTAATTCCATGCACGTTACGCCCGCGGCGTTGTTCGGCTCTTTTGGCCATTTGCATATGGCCACAATGGAAGGTCAACGTGCGTGCGAATCTTGTGGTTAGCATGGACAAATTGCCAGCTGGCAAAACCACCGCAGCGTTGAACTAATTTGGCCCATTGTACGAACCTTTAATGGCCCACTCGATGAATGGCCATATAACCAAATAACCAAATAGCCAATAGCCATTGGTCCATAATTAGAGCACATTCTCAATGCATTTGCGGTTGACCGTTGGTCATTTAGGGTGTTATTTGAGGGACTTGAATCCTCTTTTCGAAAAATTACAAACGGATTGAAAACTTTTTGATAATGTACATTGTAAAGTGAGATTAATTCTAGTGTTTGGTTACATAATAAAATATGGTACTTTTGATTACTTTAGATTTAATTCTTGCAGAAGAATTATGAATATATTCAATATCGATAATTATTAATTAGATAATCTAACAGATTGTATCAATAAATATGATAGCAGTTCATTAAATATAATTATATATGAAATTAACTTATATTGGGATCTTTTTATAGAGATTTTAACAACTTTTCAACTGAAGGATCGTTGAAGAAAATGCTCTTGATAAATAGGTATTTGAATACTTCTGGTATTTGATCGATTAATATATCTGATTAATGCATAGAATTGTTTAAGGGTTTATTACAGAAAACGATCCCATAAGATCGGATGAGTTAATAAGGGTTCTGTTTTAGTTTCATAATTGGTATAAAATTAAAAGTACTAAAAGTTACCACAGATTTTAATCTGAAAAAGGTAGATCAGATAAATATTTAGTAATTTTGACCAAAGTCAAGAAGTTTTCAACTTATCTGCTGTTATGATTTTTTTAGTGCTTTAAAAAGACTTCTCTTCTCTCTGCTTGACACTCACCTGCAGGATTTGTCTTCGAGGCCAGAGAACCCGGGCATGCCCGAGAGTCCGCCATGGCTGCTGGGATGATTTGACACGTACGGATACATCTTGCTGGTGGGTATGGCAAACGAGGAGCTGGCCGCGGGGGAGGGCGATGAGCTGCTGTCTCCTGTCTGTGAATTGCCCGCCGAGGGGGGCGTTAGTAACAACTGCTGATGGGCGTGGCCCAACGATTGGTGATGGCCACCAAGGCCAGACACAGATCCCTGTGAGCTAACAGCAGCTGCAGCCGCGGCTAATTTGTTGATGTGCTGCTGTTGCTGCAGATGAAGTGCAGCCGATAGGGAAGAGTACTGTGACTGATGTTGTTGTTGCTGTTGTTGTTGTTGTTGCTGCTGTTGTTGCTGCTGCTGATGCTGCTGCTGTGTGGAGGACGATGGTGAGGAGGAAGACACCGGCGAGTTGGAAGATTGACTCAAATGCTGTTGATTCAGTTGTTGCAATGCACTCGAACTCGGCGACAACGATGATGACTGCAGATGTCCGCTGCTGTTGACGCTACTGCCCGGATGGAGAACGGGCGAGGAGGAGGCGTTGGCTGCGGATACAGAGGCTGAAGCGGCGGCGGCGGCGAGTGCGGCGGCAACTGCTGCTGATGACGAATTTGGGGAGGTTGTGGTTAAGTGCGAACTGATAAATGGCTGAAACTGTGGGTACTTTGGCAGCATACTATCGAAAACAAATTTTGACATTGCACATATTTTTCTCTCTGGCCGAGAATTTGCCGAATTGCCCAATTCTTCAATTGCGTCGGAGTCTGTTATAATTTTAATGTATTTTTCTTTTCTCTTTTTTCGTTCAGATGTGTTCTTAGATATTTTCTTAAATGGATGCAGATGATTCTTGGCTCAATTCGATGACGATGTCGCGGTTCGTTAATCTGAATTTGAAGTTGATTAAAAACTTGTTTCGTTTCAATGTGTGTTTTTTTTTTTTGAGGGCCTTTAACAAATTTGGTTCGAATTCAGTTTGGTAAGTGATCCTAAGTCTTGTCAAATAGCCATGTTGTCTGTAAGATGGCATTAACTGCTTAGTGTGAGCAGGAGAAGCATACAATGCACAAGATAACAATCTTTGTCGTCTCTTTTCCCTTTGTCCGGCAGGACAGTCTGCTAAGTCAGCTGACTCAAATCACCTTTTTGGGAGGAGCATTTATCATGTGGTCTCTGAAGGTCGACAAAAGTTTGACTCATATATGTATCTGCATAATTTGCAGCACTAATAAATAAACTATAAAATTTTCATGAGCTATAAATTACATTTTACTAACAACTTTTGTCAAAACTAATTGAAATTTATAATTTTATAATTATACTCAAATTAATCAAATTAAAACGCACTCAAAAGAAACGAAGAATTCAAAATATACAGAAAGCAGTATATAAGAATATGAACTGACAGTTTAAAGCTCTCTGGATATGTTGGCAAATATTTATGAATATTTTGCAAGACACATAAAAAGCACATTATCCAAATGTGATATAAATCTTATTTGCGGCATTAAAGAAAAACGAAGAAGCAACAAAATGATGTGAAATAATTCTGAACGCATCGAAAATGTTTTGCACAATGCCAAAAGGTTAGTAGATACTAAGAGAAAGGGGTTTGGGGGCAGTTAGAAATTAGTTTAATAGTTAGTAAGTAGACAGAAACAGACAGATGTTGAGAAGGGGAGGGAATAAAATTTGCCATGTATCCCCATGTAAATGTTTGTGCATTTCGAAAAGGGTTTTAAATAAATTGTATTTAATTTATTGGTTTTTGATTTTTACCTTTCAAAATCGAGTTGTTTTAGAAGTTTCGTATTTGATTTGTAATTGTTGTTGATTGTTGAGCGTTTGTGCAACACGTATCATTTAAAATTGTTGCAATTTGAATTCACAACGAAATTTGTTAAATTTTTAATGCAGTTGCACTTGCAGCTGCATGTGTGTGAATGGTGAGTGTGTGTGTGTGGTGTATGCGACGTTTATTTGTTGTAAAAGTAATTAAAATGCGACCATCAATTACACGGAAAATGCACGAGGCGCGGTTTGTCTGCCGTCGCTTGATTTATAGGCGCGCGATTTTTAATAGCTGCGACGGCACTTGCCACTTGCTCCGCTGCCCCACGGTGTGAGGGTTCGACGACAGAGCGGAGGGTGCGGGTCAACTGGGGCGTTATATACTTTTATGGCCCTGGATTTCCTTGGCGATGATTCACAGCTCAAAAGTGCGTGGGCGTTCCAGTAGAAAGTCCCGACGTCTTTTCTTTTCTTTTCTTTTTAATTTTTTACGACCTTTCGAGTGCGTGTGGCAAGTTGTATGTTTGTTATTTGTTGCACGGGGAATTGGTTTTAATTACTTTGTTTTAAATGCCATAAAACCGCATTATTTGACGAACTCACAGGTGAAACAGGGAACTATCGAATTGTGCGTTAATTTAATGACTTTTTAATTTTTATTGCTTGTTCTATTTTTTTTCTCTGTGGCTTTTTGTTGTGTTACTTTTATATGCACTTATTTGTTGTGACAGTTTTGTAATTGTTTAACTTGTAGAATTTGGTTGCTCTCGTTGTTATGGTTGTTGTTGGTTTTTGTCAGTTTACGCACACAGTTTAACGATCTGCGATAACGGTTTTTAGTGTTTTTACTGTTTTTTACTGGAGTTTTAGTGTGAAGTTTTGCTTGATTGATTGCCGTTTTTTGATTGTGTGTAGTTGTTATGTGTGTGGTTGTGTGTTTTTGGAGTGTGTAAATATACTTATGATTATTTTTGTGGCTGCTGACGGCGAATTTTATGAGCGCTTCGTGCCACTATAAACCGCACTATAAAGCCCGTAATAAGCGGCAACAGTTAAACGACAATAAGAATGCAACAAAATAATAAACAGACCGAATGCGAGCGCGATTTCGAGTGCGAATGTGAATGCGAATGCGAGGCGGAGTCGTATCGAATCGAATTAAATCGAATCGGTTTTGGATCGGATCGGAGATCGGCAGAGTCAAGTCAAGTCGAGCTGAATTGAATTGAGCTGAGCTGAACTGAACTGAGCGAGCGCTGTTCCGCAGACACTACTGCGCGCCACGATAATAAATATTATAATAAAACGAAATTTTTAAAAGAGTATAAAAATTTCGTGTAATTGGTAATTTTTGCTGTCGACGTTGGCAGCGCCGCGAACAGCGCAGCAGTTGGCGACTGCGACGGTTGTGGAGAGTTTGGGTTTCAGTTTGACTAACTGTCTGTCTGTCTGTCTGTCTATGTGTTTGTATGTCTGGGCCTGAGGCTCTGCCACTGCGCGCGTATTGTGTGTGTTTTTTGGATCGCTGTCTCCGTTTGCTGTCTACGTTACGATGCCGGGCTGCGAGTGGGTGCGGGTCGTTGCTGCTGGCGTGATGGCGTTGTGTCCGCGTCGGCCGTTGTGGCGTTACGAGCAGCGAAACGTTTATGGCGCAATACAAAAGCCATGCGAGTCTGAGGCCGCAGCTTTGGCCACGCAGAGACAGTGTCGCCGCCGTCGCCCAGTCAGCAATTCATTTCAAGCGCTGCGCTTAGTCTCTCACACATACAACACACCAAAAAAAACAAACACACACACACACACACTCATGCTGAGATAGAAACACAGAGCAACATATACGAGCGAATTCACACGCAAATATGCAGTCAATAGTCTCTCATGTCTCTGCCGACGTCAGCAGCGCAGCAATGGCAATAAGAAACATGGAGCTCACAGCTATTTGTCTCACTCGCACACGCTGGATCGCAATAAAACGTTAACAGCAGCAGCAGTCTGCAGCAGCAACACCAGCAGTTGCTCTTGCTTGTGCTTCTGCTTGTGTGTGCGTGCGTATGTGTGAGAGTGTTTGTGTGTATGTGTGAGGCATGATGGCCGTTTCATTTCGAGTCAAAGCAAAGATAGCAGCAAACTGAGCGAAACTGAGTGCAAGAGCGAGTTTTGAGTGCGTGTGTGTGAGTGTGTTTTTGAGTCGTTTTTCTGTGTGGCATTTTCTTATACGATTTCTGGTTTTTTAGTGCGCGCCCAATGGATGCTTAATTTTGATGTTTATAACGTGAGAATGCGAATGCGTATGCGCCAAGCGCCCACACTAACCAACACATAGCTACAGCCACAGCAATTGCTACAATAATAGCAACAACAACAACAAGAGCTGATGAGCGAAACTATCGTTTTGAGTGCAAGTGCCTTAACTTAACTCTTAGTGCGAGAGAGTGTGCGAGCGGGCGAGCGAATGAATAGGCAAACGAGCGAGCGAACGAGCAAGCGAAACGCCTTTTTAAGTGTTTTATGCTTTGTTTGGCAAAATGTTATTGTTGCTTAAATTATTTTGTATTATTCATGTACAAACACACGTATAGACGTATATGTTTATATATACATAATACCTAGGTATTTCTGGTGCCACAAGCCGCAAACCACAGGCGACAAAAGCGCGCCAAAAAGTGTGAACAACTTTGTTACGGCTTTTTGGATTGCCGACTTTTCTGCGGGATTTAATACCACTAATTTTTGGATGCTTTGAGCCCCCTAGAACTGTGCGCAATTTCCACACATACGCACTCAATTCCCATCACTTTTTTCTAATATAAATTAGTGCAAAATTTAGACACTACAAATTTTTATGGCTGTTTTTTATTGTGTGCATAAAAAAATACGAAAAACTCGCAAGCCTTACAGCCATTTCACTCCCACTCTCTCCTTCACTCAGACGCGTTGTCTCTCTCGGATTTACCCTGAAACGTATTGAGAGTGTTGTTTTTACCCTTAAGCGAAATTACGAAAAATCCATAAATTCGAGAGATGAAAAACGCCGACACAGTCAAAGTCAGTTCATTTTGTTGCTGTTGTTCCCTCTTGTTGTCGTTGTTGTTCTTGTGCTGTATTCTGCTGTTGTCGCTGGAATTGCTGTTATGACATTTTTATGAAAAATTTGAAATTTACGATTGGACAACAAGAAGACAGTTTTTTTTTTCGATGAGAACTTTTTTGTTTGCATAGAATTTATGCGGAAATGTAACGAATTCGCAATCGCTTAACTTGTCCACTTGCTGTGTGTGTATTTCCAGTGCTAAGGCAACTGTCTAATCGCCTCCCGATGATACTTTTCTCAACTGAATTACATCCATAAATCACAGGAAATGTTTCGAGTGCTTGAAAACAAGCAAAAATTGCTGACTATGCTATCAGAAAAGTTATTCAATTTGGCAAACACTTTCAACTTTATTAACTTGCAAAACTCTTTAAATGAACAAACATTAGTTCTGTTCAGTAAAACTGTATAAATGGTTTCCAGGCGAGTACTTACTCTAAGTTAAATAATATAAAAACTGTCTTAATTAAAAAATTTTATATAAATAAAAGAAAACTAGTGACTAAGAAACTAAGCTGACCCTTTAAGTTCTTTATTTTTATACTCTCTGCAAGAGTATATTGGGTTTGTGAAAATGTATGTAACAGGCAGAAGGAGGCGTGGCAGACCCCATAAAGTATATATATTCTTGATCAGCATCACAAGCCGAGTCGATATAGTCATGTCCGTCTGTCCGTCTGTCTGTCTGTCTGTCTGTCTGTCTGTCTGTCTGTCCGTCTGTCTGTCCGTATGAACAAACAGATTTCAGAGATGGTAAGAGCTACAAGTTCGAGCTTGGTCTCAATCGATCACATATTTAGTCAGTCAATACAAGAATCTTTTTTTTTTCGATGCCACGCCCCATTTGCCCACAATGAGCAAAAAACTAGACACACCTCGGAAAAAATTGGTGTTTTGGGCGTATATCTCAATAACTATTGCACCTAGGATCACCAATTTTGGTATGGAGGTTCCTAGCGACATCCTTAATGCATTGACATTTTAAATTTTTGGACTGCCACGCCCCGTTTTCCCACAATTAATAAAATAAAAATTCTCAGCTTTCGCCCCGTTTTTAGGCATTCTTTAATATAGTACAGTATTGTAATTTATAATTCGTGTGAAGACTTACTATATCAAACTATCCTGAAAGGCGCATTGAAATCGCACTATAAACAAGAAAACTAGAAGCGTTGCAATATTGATAACCGAATGCAATATCATGTATGAGTGCAAGTGAGACAGAAACATACAAGCACATGTGACGGCAGCGCTGCCACATAAATATCAATGTATGAGTGCAAGCGAGACAGAAACATACAAGCACATGTTTGAATGTTTTCGTTTCTTGCGTGGCGGCAGCGCTGCCCGCAGTCGCTGGCCGCGCTGAATACACACATACATACATACATGTATATGCATCATATGTTGGCTTTCGTATGTGTATTCGCATACAGACAAACAGATGTATGTTTGATTATGCTTAGATTGTTTTTGTTTCAACGTGTTTTAATGCAAGTACTACACATTGTTATATCTCTAGACCGATTTTAATAATTAAATCGCGAAAAAATGCAGAGAGTATTTTACGGTCGGGCGTGCTCGACTGTACTTTTCTTACTTGTTTCTATTTGCTGTTGCGAGCAGAGTTACAAGCCTTTAAAAATAAATTCAAATTAATCTTACTTATATTATGGGCATAAAACTTAAATAAATTAGTTATGTTTCCAATGCGTTTTGTGCTAATATAAACCCAATTGAATTTTCTGAAAAAAAGACTGCCTTGCAGCGCTCCTAGCGTTGAATAACTGAACAAGTTAAGTCTGAAAACTGAGATACTTACTTGAAGATACTTTTGAGCTGAAAAGTTTGCGTTACTCTAAGAATATTTACAATTTAAAAATTAAATAACTGGAGTATGTTTTTCAAATAATAATCAATTTTATTGAAAGCACTTATTTTTAAATGCTATAATATTACTAAATTAAAATTATTGATAACATATAATGATAAATAAATGATAGCTATAAATACAAAAGTATATTAAATCAAATTCAATCACATTGGGTTATAATTAAACAATTATAAACAATTTGCTCAAAGAAAAACTAGATAAATCACAGAAAAAGTTAACTTAAAAATTATAAACAATTGGCGAAAGAAAATGGTGAATTGATTGCATAATTGTTGTTGTTGTTGTGCAATTGAATAATTGATCAATCATGTAGCGATAAGCTATTAATTTAACGCGCTGCCAAGTCACCTTTTTACGATGGATTTGATGGATTAAATGAGTGAGGGGGTGGACAGACGGAGGCTAGAGGGGTTTTTTGATTTCCTTTGGCAAGTATTTAAAATTAATTGCTCATAAATTCCAAATTAAACATTTTTGCCACACTTTGGTGTGCGTTTATGGTTGATGCGATCAGAGCAGCAAGTGTGTGTTGTGAGTGAGTGCTGTGATTTACGGCACCTGCAGGGAATGGGTACAATGGAGATGGGGGTGGGGGCGTGGCAACCAACGACCGGAAAATGCAAACCGGCCATTTTGATAATCAAAACAAATAATAAAACAACTTCACACACGTTATTGTTGCTGAACAAGCGGGCAAGAAAACAACAACAGCAACAGTAACAACAATAAAACAACAACAACAACAACCACCACTACTTGAGTGTGAAATAAAAGTAACAACAAAAACAACAACAACAATGCGATTGAGCCAAAGTCGTTGGAAGGCGCTCGCGAGCGTCATTAAAAGATAATAACCGTAATAAACTAATAAAATTGAAACTGGGTGAGAGCGGAAAGGAAAGAGAGGGAGAAGATTATGCGTAAGAGAGAGCGAGAGAGACAGGAGTAGTGGGAGATGAGCAAATAATAATAAAAACTAATCAAATCACAATAAAACACTATTCGGTGGCATCAGCTGGTACTGGAACATGAACTGGAACAAAGCCGTTAAATGACTGGAATACTGCACTCCAAAGACAGCGACAGGTAGCTCCTAAAAGCAAATAAGCTAAAAAGAGAGTGAGGCAAGAGGGGTAGAAAGAAAGATCATGCAATTAAATAATAATCAATTATTAAGTCAAATAATTTATGTGCATATTTTGTGTGTGTGCTTTTATAACTAATGCTAAGAATTTCATTATGCATATATCTCATATCTGTCGGGATTATGGCATTTGGGTAAATCATCACGAGCATAACTCAGTGTCTGAGTGCGAGTGCAATCGTTAAACGCGATAGTAAGCGCTGTAAGGAGTCATAAAATGGAACGTAAAGTATCTCAAGCTTTGAGTGAGTTTTGAGTGCATTCACATCGATTGGCAGCACTGACAATCGACTGAATTGAGTGAGTTTTGTGCAGACGAATAACTCGAACGCTGCTGAAGTTTTAAAAACACTCGTGTCTGTTGTAAAAACAAACATGAAAGGACGTTGTGTTGTTGGTGTTGCACATGAAATTCATTCCTTAATTTGATACACTTTTATTGCGGCAGTTTATGGCTTGTTTGGCCCTTGCGGTTCGCCTAAGCCCAATCCGGATCACACTCCGGCAGCAGCTATGTCGGCTACGGAGGATGAATGTGTTTTTAAGTGATTCGCTTGACGATTATAAAATGCCTTGTCACGCAATCATTTTTTAATCCTTCGACGTGTTTTATGTTTTTCACTTTTCCAGCCATTTCCCCCCGCGGTCTGGACAGGGCTACAGCCCCTGGCCTCAAATGTGGGTTTCTATGTCAACTGTGGTGCTCTGATGCTCGGTGCTTTACTGCATTCGAGTCGGCAGCGCATTCCTCAAAACGACTTAATAAAATTTATACGAGTGTCTGTGCGTTGTTTATCATGTCTTGACACGTCCTATCCCGTCTCATTCCCCACCCGGTCCTTTTTCTTGGCCCATGTTTATTGCATTTTAATTGCACTAATGATGTACCGTTTTGTAAATTACGCAAATGAAAATTATAAATCACAAATCTAATTAAAAGCGCAAAGGGAACAGTCGTTAAAACCAAGAGCATGTCGAGTACTTAACATAACCGCTTACCACATACACATTGAATTTCCATTTCCATTTCAGTTCCCAATAATTCTTGAGAATTATCTGTAAATAAAAATCATAAATATCGAGTTAAATATCTCTGGTATTACTTGTTTGTTATTTCTACGCTTAAGTTCATTATTTCAACATAGTAGAGTCCTGCAGCTGCACAGCCTTTGATAACCCATTAAAATTAGGAAAATCGGTGTGAAACATATACAATCAAATCCACTTTTCTGCTCTTGAGACTCTGTGCTTCTTAAATATATCAAGTCTGCTAAGTTTGTAGCAGGTAGTGTATTAATTAATTGATATAAATTAAATCTAAAGTATCTGATATTTAAAAGTTAATAATCTAATATTGTTATGTTATATGTAAAATATTGAACAAAAAATCCTATTAGTCAGTAGTAAACCATGGTCCTTTCTACCCAAAATAAAGTACTCACTTTACATATGGAATATATAATTTAAACTTTTTATTTTCATTCATAGTCAAATAAAATAACTATTTTCTTCCTCAAAAATATTTGACCTTATGTAGAAAGGGAATTTCGATAAATTGAGCGCCATCTAGCGTACAACCCTCGAAACTCCTTTACTGGGTTCTAAACGAGTTAAGATTCGTGTAGATAAATGTAATCGTAGGGAAGAGAATCTCGTAGTCGTATATTCGAAACGACAATTCAACAAATTTGTTAAGAAGTGTAAAGATTTTTCTTGTTTATTTAGTTTAAATGGATTTTACAGCCCATTCTTATGACTTTATTTTTATCTGCGAAGCATACAAACTATTTGAGCTAGTGAGATATAATTTTTCAAATTGATTATCGTAAAACAATGCAGTTTATTCGATCGTGTAAGGTCACAGACGAAAACGGAAAGTGAAAACTAAAAACTTAAAATTGCTCAAGTTTATTTCCCCCAAAAATTTTCCAGCGAAGTGCCGTCACGTTGTCTGAGAAAATGAAGCATTGGACATGAGGAAAAGCAATGGTTGAGTTTCGTTAAGGGATTCTTCGGTCTCTGTTTCGGTTTCAGTTTTGGGCATAAACATCATTTGCGCATCGCGGTGACGAGCGTGTTTTATAGGCCTCGACAAGACATTAAAACACGCACAACACGCCCCCCTCGTACATGGGCGGGTGGACACTGGAGTAGTCGTAGTACCTGGAGCAGTTTTTCAGCTTCCTCCCCTGCTGTCTGCTTAGTCAAGGAAAAGCGAATTTGAGCAAAGTGCATGGCAAACTCAGTCAAAAGCTGTTGGACCCCAGATGGTTCGTTTGAGAAATGATGATGGGCTGGCTGCCTGTGTCAGTGGCAGTGTCTGTGGGTCTGTGTGTGTGCTGGCAGCGAAAGGAGATTTCAATATCATAAAAAATCGTATTAAGAGAATCTCATATTGGGAATCGTAAAGTTTTTACGAGCGTTTAATGGACTCTTGCAGTAAGCGTGAGTATTTACGCGCTGCTTAAAAGCGGTAAAATATGGCCAAGTGGTGTCTGGGGGGACAACAAGCGCACAAGCGCAAGCACACTTCAAACTCCAAAACTCCAAGCTCCAATTCAGAGATCTTGCTCCCAAAAGCCCAACCCGAATCCAAACCCGTACTCGGCCCACTTTAATACTCAAATACTTGTACTCATACACAGCTGATATCAAGCATAAGTGCAGCTGATAACAGTCTCGAATAAAAATGTCAATTTTTCATATTTCATTACATTTAAGTTATTATTTTTTTGTGGTTACCTTTACAATTAGCATTAGTCGCAGCGCTGTTGTTGGCAGCAGCGCCATCTAGCTGCTGACAGTCGAAGCTGGCAGCTAACCAGTTTACACATTGTGTTCAAGCAGTGCAGCCAAGCAGTGCAAATGCGTCCTTGCTAGCACTAACTATTGAGGGAGGAGTGAGTGCGGGTGACCAGCAACTTTCTTATCTGTGCGAAATAATAAACGTCGATAGAAAAGAGACAACGATAAAATGCAATAAACTGTGATCTGAGTTGTTATTACGGTTCTTGTCTTGTTCTTGTTGCTGCTCTTGTTGTTGTTGCTGCTGTGAGCATTATGGGTGTGGCCGTTGCATATTTTCATTGGTGAGAATTGCGCTTTACCTGAGTTTACTCATTTACTGTTGTTCTTGTTGTTGGAAAAGTAGGTGTGACTCAAAGTGGGTTTATCGATACCCTGTACTGGCTTATTATAGTCGATGTCATATACTTGTGTCGGTTATCAAGATGATTGAAACTAGTAGAGCGACAGAAATGAAGTGTTTTATAGACAATCTTAACCGATTTAGTACGTGTTTAAATTCTGATCTTTTATTATTTGGAATGCGATCGAAAGTTGAATTAATAAAGCTGCTTTACATTGTATATACTTTAGCTCAGGTCGTTGCTTAAGAACACACAATAAACTACAATTTAATAATAAATTTCAAGGTAGTTTCTAGGAATAATATAAATTACAGCAATATTAATCAAACCTAAAATGTCCTTAGTTTTTCCTTCAAACAAAATAGTATTCTACAAGCTACAGTACAGACTGTCATTATTTAGGAACTAATAACAGTTAGTTAGTTCCCAACTTAAATTTAATTTATATTTAAGCACTAAACGATTGCTTAGTTTGCTATTATGCTTATGTCATAGCAGACGGCATAATTAAAATTCAGTTGTTTTGGTCAGTTCCACAATTAACACCCGAAGAACAGTTCAATAAGACTTGCTAGACTTTTAGTGCATTTGGTACCCAATTGTGGAGAAGAGTTAGAACTGTTTGCGGAGTTGTGTAAGGTGGTGTGTGTGGCGGTGTGTGTATTTGTGTGGAGGTCGGGAACTCATTGGGTGCAATTCGTAGGAGAAGTCACGTAGAACGATAGTTTTCAACCTGGACAAATGGCATATGTCTGGTGACAACGAACTGACGACTTCATTAGACGCGGACATATATCAGAAAATGTGTCCGACTAACGACGAGCTAAAGTTATGTGACTTGTCGAAAGGATTTCCTATAATTTCCAGCACTTTTCAGCTTGAAAACGTGTCTACCAACGACCTGGGAGCAACTTGGGAAAACAAAGGGAGAGCCGGGCGTGGGGGGAGTAAGAGAGGGCGAGGAAGCTCTGTTCTACTTGGGCAAATAAATCAAAGTTCCCTCCAACAGCTCGTAAAGCAAAATTCAGCAAAAGATTCAGCGAATGTTTGTTAATTATGGTTTTGCGTAACATTCGCATACACAAGTGACCCGAAGTCACTGGTGAGTAATTTGTATTTGAACTCGTTAAAGTGTCGAACGATATAATGGACGAATGCTCAGATACTTGCATGCACACAGATACAAAGATACTTTTTTTTTCCTCTTTGCCATATGCAGCGGCACGACTGCCTCCAAGATTTGTATCTTCTGCCTGCGTTTTCCGTTCCGTTTCCCGAGATCTTCCACTGAAACATCACGTCCGTTCGCATTCTCCCAGCAATCAAATACAATTTGCAACAATTTAAAGGTTTTTTTTCGTTGTTATTCTCCACGCCAGCAAACGCCAGCTCGGATTGCCAATGGAATCCGCGGAAATCACACCAAATTGCTTAGATGCAAACTGAAATTGTTGCTCGGCGGCAATTTGATGGGCTCATAAAGTGCGCCTTTTTGCCTGGGCCATGCCATTGGGGACCTATGAGCTGTTGGGGTCTCCTACTAGTTGGCGTCTTTGCAACTTGTGGCAAGGCAAACTGAGATGAACACTCGCCGGCGCCTGTTTTTAAACTACTTTTCCTGGGTCTGTGCTCAAGATCGTTTTGGTCTGCCCGCATCTGTTATTTGAGCTGAGCATTGGGGAGCTGCAGAGTAAATCACATTTCATAGATTTTCTTAGCTTTTTATTAAAAATACAATTAGCGAAGTCTTAGTCTGCTCATGTTTATCGTATGGTAAATGTGTGATATGTGAAGATAGCACCAACTTCAAGAAAGAAAAGAATTCTCGCCTAGGATCAAATGTAAAACTCTAAGAACACAAAGAATACAATGTAGTAAAGGTTTTGGTGGGGCTATCAGTGTTTGCTGAATGCTTCTTACAAAAGTTCAAAAAATTAATTTCTTAAAGTTTATAAGCCATTTATGTTTAGGGAACCTCTTTATGTGGAATTAAATACGTTCGCGTCATAATGAATTTGTTATTAATTAATATGCACATTTACAGCTCAGAAATTTACAATCTTTTAAAGCTTAAGGCAATGATTAATATTTTATAGAAAGAAATATTAACATAAGTATATCGTTCATATACTTTTTGGTACTTAAGAAATTTTTTTAAATTAAAATAGTCAACATTTATTTCGGAGAAAAAATATCAACTTTCATTAGACCCCACAATCAAACATTAAACACCTAAATCTCAGAGACTATAAGAGCTAGAATTTGGAAGGAATTAAATTGTGGCCACGTCCTCTACCGCCCCAGCAAGTTGTGTATAAGCATTTTCATAACAACATAACTTGGAACTACTAGAGCTATCGGGAACAAATTCATACCTAGGATTGCAATCTACATCTCCTTTAGAAAATATCTTTTAAATGTTGTATATATGTTATTTATATGGCATAATGCACTTTTAAACTAGTACAAGGTCTTTACAGTCGGTTCATTCAAGTCTAGCATGTCTTACTTTTTGACAATGAAATGTAAAGTATATTTAAATTATATTTAGGAGCCTATTAATTACTACTATTAAGTATTTAATTTTAAAACAAAACACTTAAAGGCCAACAATTCGAAGTGTCTGCAGAATAAAAGAATATTTAAATTCAAATCAAATTGATTTGGTTGTTATTCTAATTGTCGAATTAAAAGTGAGTTAATTGAAATTCTCATTTTTTTTCATTTGCATGTTGACAAATTGTATGGCCCATTTGGGTTAAATGTTATCAATTCGATTGAACTGAATCGAGTGCGCATGAATAAACAGTCCAGTAACAATGTCCAGTGGAACACTTGAAAACTTCGGCTCAATTCATTTATTATGCAATGCTCAAGTGACACGCTTGGACTGGATTGAGATTCAGGTGTTTGTTTGACCTTTCGCACTCACTGTAGTGACCCACCGGAGACAGCTAAACGTGCAAGTTACCGACCAGGGGCCCCTTAACCATATCGAGAGCCCCAAAAACCCAAGACCCCGAAAGACAAAATACCATATTAAGGTAAACCGGATCAACCACTTTGAATACGCCGGCATGGCGGCAATGATTTCGGTTTTAGCTTCGGCTTCGTCTTTAACAATGGCTGGCAGAAGCCACACAGACACGACACGACTCGATTCGATTCGAGTTGATTTGAAATGGCTGTGATAACAGCAACCACATAGGAACACCAATTTTGAAGAAAAAGATACAGCCATACAGTCGGCCATACTCTGCTTTGGCACTTTGAATGTTCATAAATAGATTCAAACGAGAGTTGGCCAAACAACAATTTTCATCCCCTTTTTCATTTTCTTTTGTGGAATGTGTGCGCACATTTTCCTCTCTCTCTCAGCGCGCATTCCTCCACTTCTGCCCCTCTTCTTTTTCTTATTATTCAATCTCTTGTATCTCCTTTTCCTGCCTGTTCAGGGACTGAGACAGGGCCAAGTTGGGACTCGATTCGAGCCATTGACTCATCGTGTGGTCATCCAGAAGGTTAAAACTCTTTTCTTTTCTTTACGTTCATTTTTGTTGGTCTTAATGGCATGTTTTTGTTGTCAAGTGTACATATATGTGTATGTTGTATATATGTATACAGGTCCATAGAAGATTTTGGGTCGCCATCATCATCCATTTATCGATTGACCGAATTATTGTTTGTTGGGGCTAAAATTCAATTCGATTCTCAACTGGAAATTCTCAAGGTTCACAGTCGACATAAATTATGAAGAGATTAAAGTGAGATTAATACATTGTATGCTAGATGAACGAAAGTATCTTTAAATGTAAGAGAGTTTTGAAAATAACAACTGAAAAGTGTTGAGAATGAGAGGAAGGAGGGGTTAAGTGTACATATTTTAGATAGCGTTTTCGAGACTATTGCTAAACCTAAGGTATATCGAGTTTCGACTACAAAAACTGCTATATAAGGAGTATTTATTGTCTATGTCTATGTCTTTACCGATACATAAGTATTATATGAAGAAAGAAAAAACAATTCTTATAAAATTTAAATTATATTATAATAAAGTATACAAAAACATATAATTAATTCTAAATTATAATTAAAGTCTTTGTTTAGCACACTTTTAGTATACTTATTTGATCCACAATCTTTTCAAAACTTTATTCATAGTTTGCAAATCGCATTAACTTTATTTTCTGGATAAATATTTCAATTCTTAGTAAATTCTTTAAAGATGTTAAGCAATTTCTTTTCATATAGTTTGGCTCAGTTTTTCAAATCTTAAAGTTCACAGGGCCCGGTTAGTAAAGTAAGTTAGCAGACATTAACTGATGCTCGATGTTTTGCATAAAATTGAAAAAAAAACTAGCAAACATCGGCTAATGACATTGCCAAATGGCGGCTGTCGTTAGATCCTACTGAAATTAGCAATAATTATTTTTGAGATGGGCTTGGCAAATGGTCGATTGGTTGAATGGTCGATTGCTCGCTACTCGTGGCTCGTTGGAAGTTACACAATTTGGCTGATGCTGGCGAATTAACGTGACGTGGAGCTGACACTTGCTATCTGGAGCCATAAACTTGTTGGCCTTATCACATCGGTGGTGGCCATTAAAAGTGCGTTTTAGTGCTGGGATAGACGGACGGGAAGGACGCTTAAAAAAAAGAAAGAAAGAAAAGCGAACGTACACCAATTATGCGCACAGTCGGACATTGCGTGTCCGTCCCACAGTGTGGCTGTCTTTCCGTCTATCTGTCTGTTCGTTCAGACTGAGGACAAGTCGCGGGCATTGGCCGGCCTGTGAGGCGGAACTCAGACTACGGCAGCCTAATATTTACGAGTTCTTCGAAAGCGAATGCGAGTGCCAACACGAGCGGTGACTGACCGCAGAGCCTAGACAGACAAGAGGGAGGTAGAGAGGAGGCGTAGTAGGGAGAGTGGCAGTCGGTGCACCAATTCCTAAACATAATTATGCGGGGGATTAACTTAGCAAAATAAATTGCATACTCGAAAGTGCACAGTTCTAGGCAAACTCTAGAGCAGCCTCTGTTTCTCTCCCTTTCCCTGCCTAATTCTATCTCTTTCTCAGCGGCACTTCGCGTGCCACTGCCACATACTCTAAAACACTCACATTCACATTCATATTCACATTCATTTGGCCACTTTGATGGCACAACGTGAGCGTCAGTGGTGCAATGAGATTACGTCGACTCGCCATCGAAATGATTGAGCATAGTTAAGGTAAATAGTATGTGGTCGTATTATGATTACTCACATGTGTGTGTGTCTATGTGTGTGTGTAAATGGATGTTCTTTTCTGTGTGGCATCAACATGAATCCGTCATCAAGTTGCCTCAAATGGGCCATTGACTCTATCAGATTAAATCTCAGTGTTTCAATTTTAGGCCCACATTTTAAAGAGAAGAAATGCAAGCACAGGTGTGAGTAGATGACACTGTATTACTAGTGACTAAAGCTGCAAAGATTCAGCTTAATATTTGTAGCTTATCATTAATTCGAATCGAAATGGAAATAATCTTTTTGAAGACTAAAAATGTCATTTATATAAAGCTAAAATTTATTGTCTGGAAACTATTTGTAAGAGTTAAGAAATATTCAGATATAAACATATAAAATATAGTTGCAGTTTAATATAAATTTTAAACTCGTATATTGCCAATTTAAATGACAATGAGTAGCAAATTTATATATTCTAAACACTTTTAAGAAAGATGACGCTAAAATGTCATAGCTAAAGTCAGTTTTGGATTAAAACACAGCTAGAAGATTAGATAATGTTCTATTTTATTAACAGTAAATATAGTGTTAAATGTTTGAATATAAAAAGACTATTAAAAATATTTTCTATACAATCTTATATGTTTTAATTAAAGCAAATGTCTTATTATGCCTAAATAATTAGCTAAGAGCTGTAAATTAATTCTGTAATTTTGCCAAAATTCACTCTATAAAGAAGTGAAATGATGGCAGTTCAAAGCATGCACTATAGTTATTATTGTTACTCTAAATGTTGCCATGTTTCACACGGCAAAAGAGTTGAGATGCCATAACTATTGAGTTCCGGTTTTTCTTTTTCAGAGCTGCGGGCTCATAAATCACAATCAGACAAAACAGGACCACGAAATGTGTCCGAGAAATGCTTTGTTATATGTTATGTTCGAAGAATGAATACACAGTCAGGAACTGGTCAAATGGTAGACTGGACATCTGGCCAGTAGAAGAAAACCAAAGAATATATTAAGTATTCGTGTGTGTGTTTTGTTTGTGTTTCCAGTTTAGCTTCGAATGCCGTCACTTTTCACGCCATCTCGTTCATTGAAGGGTTAAACTGGCCAATTGCGGAGTCGAGTCGAAGCGAGTTGAGTTGAACAGAGCAGGGTCATAAAATGTAGGATTCTCGCTTGGTTTTGAAATGCTTTGGAAATCCTTTGGCGTAACAATAAAATCGCAAACAAAAGTCGCGGCAAGGCGAGGCGAGCACATGTGACATGAGAAAACTGCGACAACTCACACCCCTTTTTGCCCACCAATATCGACGTCCAAAAATATGGATGCGATGACTCCGACGGTGACAAAAACAACAACTATAATAAAAACAACATCTATGTAGGTATGGTATCTGGAAAATGTCACACCATGTTGCCGCTTTTTACGAGCACCTCGTTCACCTTTTGTTCGACGAGTTTATGGCCAAACGGAGCTCACTCCCGTCTCCTTTCTGTCCGTCTGCTGTCTCGTCCTGCTGCCTGGGTTTTAACTGCTTCACTTTCGTTGACAAGCTGCGAGTTGAGTCTTCCAAATTCCAAATGGCAAGCGGAAAATGGCGACTGCCAAAAGCCAAGTTAACAGTTTTTTAATTTATCGATTCGCAACAGCAGAAACTGCAACAAGTTCACCTTGGCATTAGCCATAACTCGTTGCATTTCCTCAAACAGATACATACATTTCAAGGACAAACTGTTAAAGGATATTCCCTAAAATTTCTGCAAAATTTTGTTCAAAGGCGAAAGGTGAAAGGCTAACAGGTAGTTTGTCTCTTAGTAGCGTAAAAAACGTAATTACGCAACTCTTAAGGCCTCAAGGACAAGCTCAAGGATTGCGCAACAGGACCTGACGCTAATGTCACGACAGTCCGTGAATGTTTAGCTATAACCCTTAATGGTCACTCCGTTCCAATATCCTGTCGTTGTCCTTGAGCCTTTGTGCGGCTGTACCTTGTAAACTTGTTGCAATGCGCTTAAAATCAGCTAACGATTTCAAGTGAAATATTATAGTCAAGTATTACTTGGTTCAAAACTATGTTTGGTGTATTTTAGAAAATATTCTTTTTACTTAAAATTCATAATTTCAAATCCCAGAATCTTTAAATATTTAAGACACACTTTGCTTATAATTCGATGAACAATTTGTTATAAAAACTGCTTATGGCTTGAGGTATTCTTTATTAACATATTTTGGTAATTCAAATTTGTATAATTAACAAATTAACATATTTAACAATTTTGGCAATTCGCATTCCGAATCTGTTAGGAATCAAAACAGAAAATGAATAGTTATTCAATTAATGTGAAGTGAAATTTTTATGGACTGCACAGTGGTGCTAACAAGTTGAAAATAAATTAATTTTCGCGCATTAAAAAGTTATTGTATTTCTTATTTAGTTAAAATTTAAAGCAGACTACAAGTATCTCTGTTTACTTATTATAAATATATATAGTCAGCGTTGATCTGAACAGTGATGCCATAAAATTTTTTAGTTTCATTTTATTATTATAATTATTATACAATAATTTTTTCCTTCTAGCTAATCTTTTTTAAAACAAAACATATCTAAACATTTCTTGTCCTTTTCTCTGATCACACTCTTTTTCTAGTCACACTGTGCGCCATTGAGTGTGGCACAAAAACGCGGGCAGCAGAACAACAAATTTAATTATAATAATAATAACAATAATGAAGCCCACGACAATATATATATATATATATATATGGATTATGACGATGTCTTTGGGTCGGGGTCTGTTTCTGTTTCTGTGTCCGAGTCCCAGTCGGACTCTCCACATGCCAATTCATTCATAATTCACTTTGAATGCGGCATTAAATGCTTTTACTATCAATAAAAACACAATTAAATTAACATTCAACTTGTTGCCCAAAATAAAAAGAGGAAAAAAACAAAAAACACACAAAAAAATACACACGTAATTATTTAAAAATATTCCAAGCATAAATTCATTATTTATATAGTCTAGTTAGTTATAGTTTACTTTCGCTTTTTACCATCACATTTTGCTTAATTTTTTATGCTTGCCAATAACATAAAAATGTGCAGTTAAAATAAATATTTTGTTTATGTAAAATAGTAATTTGCCTAATTGCTAACATTATTTCTGGGAAAGGCACAACAAATTGTTGGCATTGAAATGTTTTTGCCATTTTGCAGCTTTTGCTCAGACTGGCAAATGTGTTTCCTAAATTAACAATTCTGTAAATGTTTAGATGTGTTTGCGAATGGGAAATCTAATTGTATTTCCGGTATAATGACTATATGTTTTCATAATAAACGAATTTGCAGTCCAACTGAATTTCAAATGGTTGAACCTTTGAGTCTTTGGGATCTCTTGGTAAGGGTATTAAATAGCTGGTTACTATTTAAATGCGTAAATTTGAGACTAGAGTTTACCACTTGCTGAGCTGGAAAACGGCTATTAAATTTGTAGTTTCCGCTAATGGAACAAGTCGAAGAAAGTTGATTAAAAAATTAATAAGAAAAAAAACCAAAACAAGGGCCAATTTCCTACAACTCGTGTGGTGTCTCCTGAGACAATAATAATAACATTTCCCTTTTTTTCCCGTCTTTTACCGATGTTAATTCATTAAATGCTTACATTTATTATTTATTAATAATTTATTTAATTGCTGGCATTTAAATTCAACTTGTATAGCTTATAATGCATGTTGTATTTAATATTTATATATAATAAAAATTAGTTGTATGTTGTGTGCATGTGGCATTGCAGCTGAGCGACGTAGGAGAGAGTAGGGACGTACCTACAGGCAGGGCATTAAGGCACTTGAGCCAGTTGCTCATTACACTCGGCTGAATAATTATTTCAATAAACAACAATCGAGTTCTCGTACTTTTTTTTTGTTTTTTTCGGTTCGCTTAGGTTTGATTTGGTTCGGGATCGATTATGAACTGTTCTGGAACGGCGCGCACATAATACCATATTTCAAATTTCAATTAAGTCCAAGTGCTGAGAGAGAGAGGTGCCCTTAGCCCCCCTGTCTCCCGCTTTCTTTCCCTGCCAATTGCAGCGTTGGTTTTTCCCCACATTTTCAGTTTGGAGGGAGGCTGTTGATCTTTAGTTGATTCCTATTTGACTTTTGACTCTTTCCAAATACAATATAAACATTTTGTTTTATGGCATTCAATTGGTTTGCCTGAACGCACCCCTAAAAGCGACTCAAGTGCATTTTTGGCCCAACAAAATGTTCTGCCAAACTACATTGTGGCCCAATTCCACTTGGCTAAATGCGTTGCCAAATCTCTGTTTGCCTCAAGAGCTAAAAAAACTTTAAGTAATACTAATCTCAGTCGATCAAAAACAAGTTTCCAAATGCCACTCAAAATACAGTTAACGAAATTTTGTTGAAGGAAGGGGGAACATGTAGATAGCAAACGCCGGCCATCGCATATTCAGTTAATATTATATTTTATAAACATTTTTTAAAGTGTCACACTCAGAGTTTGGGCTGTCAAATAAATGTCGATGGCCGAAACGAATTCCAGCGATTAAAATCTGACTAAGCCATCGCAGTCGCTTAAAGAAAACCAAAAAAAAAATTAAAAGCTAGCGGGTAAAGGGTTTAAGCGAGCAGACACGACTGTGGGGAACTCTGTAAATATTTTATAAAAATGGACAGTAATTCTTGTCCTTTCTTTTAACATGCCTTATGTTCTAGTTAGCTTTTCAGTAAACCCGTAAAAGGATACTTAAAGCTAATTACTTTTCATTAAATTCAAGACAGTTAAAAGCATTATTAAACTTAGCTTACCCCTTTGTACTTAATAAGTACAGGGTTTAAAAACACACGCTGGACAGAGCCTCGAACGGTTTGCAGTTGAGTATTTTTTTCTTGTATCTTTCAGATACAGATAGCGCAGCTATGTTTGTTTCGAACGACGGGAAAAACAAAAGCGAAAAGCGAAAACCTTCTAAAAACTTGTTGGCCCCTTCAGCGTTTGCATTTCATTCCAGTGAACAAACAACGGACAACAAAAGACAAAAACAAAGACAAAAAGAAAAAAATGTGACTCGAAATTAACATTCACTTGGCTGTTTCCCCAAAGTGAAGGCAAAGAGTTGGACCCTTGGGGGATGCCAATGTTGTTGTTGTTGCTGCTGTTACTCTTTCTGGCAATCTGGCATATCGTGTGTTGACTTAGGCGTTGCCCAAATTTCTGGCTAAGTTCGAGGCTGAAACTGATGCTGAGACTAAATACCCAAACAATATTTTGCATATTCCATCGATTTTTCGACAACAAAATGAGCGCGCGCATAATCAGTGAGCGAGTGAGATAGCCCAGAGAAAGAGGGACAGAGAGGGAGAGGGAGAGAGGGAGCTTGAGAGTGGGAGAGATAAGTTTTCTGGGTGTGTCTGCAGGCGCGGAGGAAATGTGTCGCCAAAGAGTCTAATTTATTATCGATTTGTCATATCATGTTCTCTATATGTAATAAACTCCGCTCCAGTCCCTATTCCCTATTTCTCCTACCAATCTCTAGTGCCGTTTTCTAGCGAATCTAAACACAGCGACTGTCCCATAAATCTCGCTAATTTATGTTGAATGCGTGCGAAATGCTAACAAACAAAGTCGCAAGTCGCGAGTCGAAAGTCGCCAACGCCCCCTCGTTTTCCTTGGAGTTTCCTCTGTTCCCACTACTCCCCCCTACTGCTCCTCCTCCCTTTCTGTTGTCAACCTACTCGTTGGCTTCCTTCCAAAACGAATGTTGTGCATATCAACTCGAAACTCGAAATGCAAAATGTCAAACTCGAAACTCGAAACGCGAAACGTCAAACGCGAAATGCAAAATGTGAATGCATGTTCATGTTTCCATACAAAGTTGTTGTCGTTACCAAGTCGTGTTGTTATCGTTGTTGCTGTTAGCTGTTTGCTGTTGCCTGTCGTTCGTTATTGTTGTTGGCATTGTGACATCTTTCGATTTATTTAATTGTCGATTTCTGTCGCACTTCAACTAACAATTTTCTAGCCAAGTTCGTGTTTTGCGCGCAATTTATGAGACTTGCCTGCCATTCGGCAGTCATTGTCATCGAGCACTCCACTAAAGTGGTTGGCAGAGCAAGGCTATACCTCCCACTACCCTTCTTTACCCTTCTCTAAATATATTGTAGTTATTGATATTGTTATTCCTTTTCAAATGGAAATGTGCACCCACTTCACATTTATAATTGTCTACTTATTATTGAGTCTGCTACTTGCCGCCAATTAATTAATTCCATTCAATGACTACTCTAATAATAATGAAGGGAATAATAGACACATATTCAATCGATCTGATATCTATTTTCAAGATCAATCAAATGTGGTTTAAAGTTAGACTGGAATTTAAGAACAAATACATTAAAAATGGGTTTAAATTGGGACTACTAAAAGTCTGTGAATAAATTTTTAATGTTCTAACTCCAGTTGTTTTAAAAGTTTATTTAGTACTTTTCTGTTTCCACGTAGAGTGACTTTTAAATTTACCATGTTAATATCAACTCAATAATATATTGTTTGCACTCCAAATCACTTCTTACTAAAAATGATTAAAAAATATTGCTCCAGCTTGTGCACCAACTTCATATTTATTATATACTTATTATTGTTAACATAAAATGATAAAAAAAGTCTATTATCTCTTCTGCTTCATTAAATGTATTAATTAAACGTGTGCAGATTATAAACAAGATTTTAAAACAGTGCCTTTATGGGTAACACTTAATAATAATACAAATAAATTTATAAATATTATAAATAAATTAGCTAAATATTTAATATTTTTTAAAAACTTCCTGCATAAACTAAAGCCGCTGTTTTTAACACGAGGGTTGACAGTTAATTCCGTTATAAAAACGATCGTCTTGTAATTAGTGCGCCTAATAAACTTCGAGCTGGTGCAAATGTCACTGATAAGTTATTGTTATTATTAAAATTGTTATTGGTACTCAAACTGAAACGGGGACTGAGTCTAGAACTGGGACTGCGATGGAGACTGTAGCTGATAGGACGTAACAGAGACTTAACTGCCCCTCGTGGACTGTGGGCAATCGGTAAGGTGGCTCGGGAGCTGAATGTTATGTCCACAATAAATGAAGTCATTAAATAATTTAAATCTGTATTTAAGTGACAATAAAGCACATTATATTTGACGATAAGCGCCCATTGCGAATACACGAAGATTACACGAGTTCAGACAGTCAGTCAGACAGATGTCAACAATAGCCATAGTATTCAGATTTATATTCATATTCATATTCATATTCATTCGAATAAATTAATCAAAAATACGAGTCTGCAATCTGACAATTGTTTCGAGTCGCCAATAAAGAAATGTTTGAATTGTGTGCATTGTCAATAGTAAAAAAGTGATACTCACATTGTTTATTTTTATCACATTTTTCATATTTGATCGGATTAGAAACACGTTTCGTTAGACAGAGGAAGAATTCTTAATGCAGGTCTAAAAATATCAGTTTAGACAACTAATTCGCATAGTGTAACTCATGTATAGTTTTACTGTATTTACAATAGTAGTTTCAGATAGAGTAGGTTATTTATTACATCAAAAAATAATTGGCTAGATTTATTTTTGATACAAATTTGCAGTCCCTTTAGTTAAGTCAATATGTTGAGTGTTGATTGATAAAGATAATGTTTTATATTCGATGGAAATTAAATCAATTTATCGACTTCTGCTCAGAAGTAGAAGAAGCTTTGTCTGAAATGTATTTTCCCTTCTTTTATTTGCTGTTGTTCACCCTTAATAAAAATGGCGTTATTACGGGCATTTAATGCAATATATTAATTACCCGCCATCAGATTGCGACCTCTTACCCCCGTCCGTACCGATCCCGCTTTGCAAATAAGTCGATTAAAAACTGGAATAACGTCTCTGTCAGCAATGTTCTTGGCCAGAAAGCAGAGAGCGAGAGACAGAGAGAGAGATCTTTGGCAGTGGAGACACCGCCAATAACGTTTCGTTTTGCGGTGAAACATGGCCGGGACTTAAGGGAGCGGTCGAAGTGACGATGGAGGTCGAGATCATGTCACATTCATTTGCCAATTTACGGTCGACTAATGGCAATAATGAATGCATTTTATAGGGCCATTCATAATGCGCTCGCTGGTGAGAAAGAGAGAGAGGGAGACAATCGAAAAAACACAACGACAATTACAAAGCAAAAGCAAAAAACAACAAATACTAATACTTATTTATTTGGCCGCAAATTAGTAACAGCCCACTGAATCACCTAAATGGAATACAAAAACAACACATGCCTCCGCCCCCTGACACCCCCTACAAGGCGCCCCACCCGCGCTGCGGTTGGTCATTTTAATTAGATTAGAAAGACACGCAGCTGAAAAATGAGCTCAAAACGCCAAAAACCAAATACAAATTTTTGGGAATCGTAAATTTTAAATGGCTACATTTTTGAAGAATTCGTTTTGTTTTTTAATGCCGTTTGCCGCGAATAAGAAACGCCGAGCGATTTGAGCCGTCGGAGCTGCCTTTTTGGCCATTTACAGTGCGTATGTTTTATGGCCATGTTAATCGGTTTTTAAAGCGATTAAGCGGGTAAATCATTGGAGAAGCTCAAAGTGTCGTCGGTGGGACAGAGACAGAGAGAGAGAGAGAGAGAGCGCAGGCGGCAGAGTCGTAAAATTATGATCGATTCATGCGCAAAACCCGTCGGTCGGGATTAAATCATTATGCAATTATATTTTATGCTGATTTTTATTTGAATAGACAAAAGAATTTGATGGTCTTTTCATTTCATTTATATTTCTTTTTATTTTACACGCCCATAAACCAAATTTATTTTAAATGCGTCATGATTTATGCGCTTTTCTTGTCGTTGTTGTTGTCACAAATTTTATGTAAATACTAAAGCTAATAAAAAATAAATATTTGAAATTGTATACCAACCCTTTTGCCTTTTGCCGTGATGAAGTGTCTTTTTTATAGACTAAATCCACAAATAAACAACAACAAATAACTTTAAACAAGAATAAGATAAAGAATAAGCTGAAACGAGAAGAAGCAGAGAGTTGAAAACTTTTATTAGTTTTATTGGCTTTAGAACATGTGCATAAAAAATCTAAATATATTTAAATTTTCATATTTTAAAGATGAGTATATTTATTGTGCTGAGTGTCGTCATAAATAATTATTGTGCACATCCGCAAGCGTTTTATGTAGATTTTCATAATTATCATAGTTTCGGTACATAAAAACCATCTTGTGCTTAGTTTAATTTATGGAAAACCCTTTTGCTTAATTAATGGTTTTCACCACCCACGAAAGTCTCAAAGATTTTTCAGCCCCTGAAACATGTTTGAAACCATTGAAAATGCCATTTGGCAAGTCGTCAGGTGGCTGAAACGATAATGCCACACAATTTGGCTGTTGGTATTTTTAATAATACAAACACAATCGAGCTGAAAAACCTCAATTTCTGACAACAAAAACTCTTGAAAAGTTAAACGCTTGCAGTTGACTTTAAGTGTGGGGTCGAGAGCAGGAAAACTGAGTGAAATTCGCTCTCTTGTCTTTCACTCAAAACTCAAAGCTTCGCAGAAACAGAAACAGAAACTGCTGCTGCTGATTCTCAAATGTCTCAGCCGCCAAATTCCATCACACACACAAACACTTGTATATATGTACGCTCTTGGATCCCGGAGCTAGCAAAGTCTCCAACAACAGGGCCGCTGACCAGCTGCAGTTGCGGTCTCTGCCGTCGTCGACTTTGCTCGCTAGCGCTGTCGTTTCCGTCGACGCTTGCGTCAGCGTCGTCGTTGTTGTTGCCGTTGCCATTGAACTATGTCGCACTCGCTCCCACCAAAATGGCCGCAGGCACAGCGCTCGCCTTGCTCGCACACACACGCTCTCGCATAGCGCCATCTCACACACACCACTAGGCAATGGATTTTCGGTGCGGTACGACTAGCTGCTGGCAGCATGTGCTGACTGCGCTGCCGTTGGCGCAACAGGGTGCACTATAGTGCACAGGTTAGCTGCCACGCCCACGCTGGTTGGGTCTCCAAAGACGCTGGCCGCCCCACCGGCAGCTCCAAGTTTCACAGTTGAGAGTCGCGTGGCCGCGGGCCGCTTGCGTCGCTTATCGCCCGTCGCGGTTGCTGCTGCTGCTGGGGTTGCCGCTGCCGTTGCCGTTGCTATTGTTGTTGTTGTAGTTGCTCCACACTGTATCTGTTATCAATACAGCTGTGCTCTGGGAGTTGATGCTGCTGTCGTTGTTGGGCACTTAACTCGACGCTAGCCAATTTCCAGTTGATTGGCTGCACTTCTAGAGATTTTCGATATCGAGTGCGAGAAATTTGCATCCACAGACAGACGATGCAGGATGTGGCGTGTAGGATGCAGGACGCAAGATGCATGCAAACTTAACTGCTAAAAGCAGCTGCTGCCACTCGACACGCATTGAAGCGGATTCACATTCCGCCGTATGGTGCAAATCGACTGCATTTCTTCAATGCCCAAAGTGAAAATGTATTTTCGCATAATTTGATGCGTTGCACAAACACAGTTTGAACTGTTGCCACTGCTGCCACACTCCAGTCACTGCTGCTGCTGCATCTGCTGCTAATGGCCTAAAAGCTCGTTGTTCTCTGTCTTTGCGCAGAGTGTCTGCACTAACGGCAATTTCCCCAGCTGTAATCGCAATCATTTCTGAATGCAATGGAAATTGCAAGGAGTCTATCATTTAGCAGCGTCTCTTGTTTTTCCCAGTTCCCATTTTCCACTTACCATTTTCCCATCCCTTTTTTGCTTGCCACAGTTCGCAGTTCGCAGTGGTTGTCCTTCGTTTGAATTGCACTTTTTTATGGCCTTGCAATTAGGGGTAAGATACACACGCACACACACACACTAGCACTAGCACTAGCAAGCAGATAATGCACACACACTGACAGACTCACACATACAATTGCAGTTGCGCTTGTTAATGGTTTCTGGCTTGTAAGGGTGGTGCAGGCAGTCAGCTAAGGGTTGTTCATTATCTGTGCAACCAGGTGAGGGGTTGCCACCAACACAGACATACTCACACTCACACACACATTTAAAGAGCGCATTTTCTGTTTATGTGAAAATCATTTAGTCAAACCAAGAAAAATGCAGTTAAACAACATTTAGCATACAACATTTTAAAGCAGATACAATACAGAATTCTACTGATTGTTTATATCACAGATAAATCATACAATTTATGACTTTATAACGAGATACAAGTGTTCTTTTAATGTCCATATATGCATTTTTATTTGTTTAATACCCACTTATAGGCAGTAAAAGCAATTAAAAATAAATGCAAAATAATATTTATTTCAAAACTTGATTATAATTCAAATTTCAGACATTGCTGAATATATTTCAAGACGTGTTTCTGTTGCTTTCCTATAATGCCCCGAATGCCCAGCGAAACCAAACTATTTGCTAAAATATTTTAATAAAAGTCGAGCCAGAAAATTTATTATCAACAAACGATTTATTAAATGAAAAACCAGAGCAAGAAAAGTGCAATAAAATGTCCCATGCAGGCGGTAGAAACGGTAGAGGCAGCCACGTTCTAACCAAAAGTTCGGATCTAATTTCTGGACAGGGTATTTGGGTTTTGTGTTCGGGTCGGAATGCCAAAAATAAAGGGGCTGGAGGGAGGCTGGGCTAGGGGATGGAGTCGGTAGGTGGGTTTGGGGCGTTGGTCCATTGTCGAAGTATTTGCGCATTGTGCAGAAAAGTCGTAAAAATTTCTGCTGTCTACGTAGGAAAATGAATGGGAAAACTGGATTTTGTGTGGAGTGGAAGGCAGAGGCAGTGCCAAAGGAAAACGGGCAAACGAAATGCCAGCAAACAATTCTTGTAAATTTTACGAGCGCAAATATAATTCAAATGGTCATTAATTGCAACAACAACAGGGAGTGAGTGAGAGAGAGAGGAGGAGAGAGAGTGAAACCAAACTCAAAATGGGTCGCAGACAGCCCTAAAAGTGCCTCATAAATGAATTGAAGACGCGCCGTCGATTGCCGCAAAACAAAGCAAGCCAACAACTACAACAAAAACAGTGTATATGTTGAGGTTATGTACTAGAACAGCAGCAGCAGCAGCAGCGTCAAAGCTAAAAGCTCAAAAGCACAACAACAGCAACGAAAGCAAAACGATAACAAAAACAAAACCAAGAAACAAAAACAAAAACAAAACAAAGTCAGAGCAGCACAAAGCACGTGGTTGGGAAATTTAACAGTTGCTTCAGCTGGCGCTGCTGCCGGTAAAAATTTCCCAATTTCGAAATTGCGAATGCAAGTAAAGCACGAGCACAGAGTAACTGTAAATACGAGTGTTGTGCCAAAAAAAAAAGTACTAACGACATGGGACATTTGTGTAGAGCAGTAGCTACTGCGCGCATGGATAGCACACACACACACGTACACATACATAGGCATATATGTACACAAACACTCACGCATGTAAACTCAAGCGTACACAACATTTGCACACAGATACACATAGATACTCGACTGTGCCATGGGGCAATATCTATGAGATACGCACAGATACAGCCACAGACGGAGGCCGCGTGCGCGTCGCAGTCACACACAACGTACGACGCTGACGCCGACGCTGGCAGCGGTTGCGACCAAGCGGCGCAGAAGAAATCGTCGGGCGACGGCTTCAAATGAACGCAAATCGTTGAAAAGCAAACATCCGCCAAAAAAATAAACGTCCCAAAAAAAATAAAAGTTAAATAAAAATTGCGGCTGCTAAAAATAAACTACTTGCCACTGGTCATAACTGTAATTGTAACTGTTAAAATGTTTAAAAAATCTATAAAATTAAAAAAAGTTATGCATTTAATTAGCTATTGTTTGTGTGCAACTAAATTAATCATTTTTTGAGTTTAAAATGTGTGTTAAATGTGTCATATTGATGTGAACAATTAAAATTTATAGTTTCTGCTGTTTTGTTTACCGTTTACCGTTCAAACGTTAAAAGCGCTGCAGAGTAAAAACAAAAAAAAAACAGAACACAAAAAACTGGTTTGCATTTAGTAGCTGCAGCTGACTATGAAGGTGTGTGTATGAGTGAGTGTGTGAGTGTAGTAGTGCATGTGTGACAACTTGTTTTGATAAGAATCTAAACTTGCAACTTTTCTATTTTCTTTCTTTTCAGCTGGAACTATGGAAACTCTGCGCCTACTTTAAATGCCGTCCATAAACACCAAATAACAAATTTGTGCTTATTTTCAGTTTGTCAGGCGAATGTCGCATGTCAAGGTCTTATTAAACATGGAAACACTTTCAAAAAGCACAGCCCCAAAAAAGCAGTGTGTGCGTATGAGTGTGTGTGTCTGTGTGTGTGAGTCGTTTGTCTGTCTGCGTGCCATTGACATTGACTTATGGCTCTCGCTGGGAAAAGGGAGAGAGCGAGAGGAGTGGGAGTGTGGGTAGGGGGAAGGGGAGGGCACATGCTTCGAGGTCGACCCTTTGACAAAAACTGTGCCTGACTTTTTTTTTTGCTGTCTTTCTTTTGCTTGTTTTCGTTTTCGTCTTTATCTTCGTATTCCCTTTCGCGTTTGCTACGCACGTTTATGGTTTGTTTTGCTTTCGGCGGACAATTCGCAGCAACGACGTCACACACACACACACATACACACGCAGGGAGCACAGCAAAGCATAAAGAGCCCCAAAAATGCCTACGTGTAGAGCGACAGAGACAGTGTAAGACTGTAAGTGTGTTAGAGCGAGAGCAGCGCAACATCATCTGTCTGGGATGATAAGTACGCACTTCAGGCATTCTGAATGAATGACTGACTGAGTGAGTGACTGATTGACTGACAGACTGACGTAGTGACGAACTGGCTGACTGGCAGACAACGGGGCATGCAGGAAACCCGCCAGCAACAATAACACTTACACTTACACTAAGCTACGATGAATGTCTGGGCTCCAAACAGCGTCAGGAGTACACTGAGATGATTACGCCAATTATTCGTAATTTCTCTTTCTCTCTCTCTTTGTTTCGTTTGTTTCTTTTGATTTGCGGCATATTTTCTGGGTCTAGGCTTTGCCTATTATCATTGGCTTTCTTTTGCTCTTGCTCTTTTGCTTAATTTCTTTATTGGGGCAGGTTCTTTTGCCTTTTTTCATTTTCCTCTTCAATGAATATATTTGTCTTCTATATTTTCAGACGACTTGAGCCGGCTACAAAATTTGGTGAGCTAAATGAAAAATTACATTACTAAATATAGACGCATCTTTTTTATTATATTTCTAAAGAGGAAGTAGCACATTAACTTTTGTAAAGTAATTCAATTAAACTTGTGGTTTAAGCTGAAGTAAAATATATATTCTCAAGCATTTCTCTATATGTTATCTTTGATTTATCTAAATGTATACTTTACCTTAAGTAAAAATCTAACGCTAAACATTTGTAGTACTAGTATAGACCTAAGTACAAAGTACAATTTATTTGACTATTTTTGACGGCTTTTAGTATAATAATAGTTACTCTGTAGTTACTTTATCTAAGTTTTTTACTTCCTCTTCCATTCCCTAACCTTACAAACTGCCTTCACAATCTAAATTATCTTGTTGTCTTGCCTTCTGCCATTTTTCTAAGAATATTTGCCAATTTCTAGTTGCCACAACTCCCACAAGTTCTTCATTTTTGGTCATTTTGGTGGCGTGAATTTTCACACGGCCAATGGGGCGTATGCGCGACAAAAGTGCTCAATGCTGCCGCTGCTAACTGGAAACTGCGTCGAGCATTTCTAAAGTCAATTGCAATTGCCAAGACAAGCAGTTAGTTTTGCTTTACGAGCTGCAGTTGAAATTTCACACACGTATAAATCAATCAAATGCTCAGAATGGAAAGATCAGAGCGGATAGGAGAGAAGGAGGGGAAGTAAAGAAAAGGAAGGGGAGGGGAAGGCAGTCCAATCATGATGTGCAGTCGTAAAGACTGTTTTACGACTGCGAACGCATAATTACGCACTTTTTGCACCTACGAGCGGCGAGCACAGTGGCGGATTAAGGGCACAAACCCCGTTGGGCCCCGTATTGAGTTTGCCATTTTATTCGCATTATGTGGCAGATGCAGGCGTGAACTGTCCACAGCACACATGTGCACATAACATATGTACACACACACACATACATAGATAGATTCATTTTTTTTATGTATGGGTCTGGTAGACGGCACAATATGGCGGTGTGTGTGTGTGAGTGTCGCAAATTATCAAACGACAGTTCGCTTTGATTTATGTGTATGTGTGTGGAATGTGGTGCGGTGGTTGCAGTGATGCTTTCTGGTGGTTGCTGCTCTAGCGCCCAAATGAAGCTGTAAGAATTTACATTTATGGGCTTCGGTTGCTGCCGCTGCTGCTGCTCTTGCTGTTGCATGCCACATATGAACATGCCTACCACACAGCACATTAAATTTAATGCCACGCGCTTCATGAAGCACAAACTGACAGAGACAGCGAGATGGAGACACTAAGGACAGAGAGAGTGGGAGAGAGAGACAGAGACTGAGCTGAGCTGCTTGCCTTGGATTTTATCAAAATTGTTCAGCTGCCCACGCGTTGCTCTAAATGGGAAAATTGACTCTCAGCGTCGAGTTAGCGAGTGAGTGGGGAGTCTGGGGGCAATGTAGGCGACCAAGGCGTGGCTCTAAATGGAGAGCGTCTAATTTGGTCATTCAAATTGCAGTGCAGACAACGCAAGACAAGAAAAGACACGACAAGACAAGAGACAATTCTGTTGTCTGCTGTGCGTTCCATGGCGCATAAATTGCACACTAATTGTGTGTCCATTTCATAGTTGCTTCCACTTGAAGGTTTTTGCACAGCTGTCGCATGTTGCGCATACGCCACCGCGCCCAAACCTAAACAAACCACCAACAGTAGCAGGCAAAATGCTATGCACAAGTGCCATGACTGGCACATTGGCTTTAGTTTCAGTTTCAGCTACGGTTTGAGCTTGGACTGTTGCCCATCCTCAGCTAAACATGTCTGCGCTGTCTCCAGACCCTTCCCCCCTTTCAGCCGCCTCCTTTTCACCATTTGGAGTCAACGCATTCGACGTCTTGTGTTTAGTTTTGGGTGTGAAATCTAATTTGAAAAGTTTGTGTAGCCATTTTGATGCCGGAGCGCACTCAGCAGCATATGCTACCCACCGCTTGGGTTTTCTTTTCTAATTTTGTTTGCAAGTCGTTGACGCAATATTGCCCACCTACTGCCCCTTCCCCACACTCACCGCCTGTTGACACACCCGTAATGCCAACGACTTGGCTTATAAGAACCACAGTGGCACATTCCAGTTTGCTTCTAAAATTTAAATTACACTTGATATCAAATAGTTTTGATAGCGAGTTCAATTCGCATGCGAGTAGTTTCAGTTGTAGTTTTTATCTAGATATGAATGCCAAATTAGATAGGGTCAAAACTGTAATCTAACTGTTGATTTGTGTTAGTTTTTTGAACTTTTACAATTCGATTTGCTTGGCGCACTGTCAAAGTCAGTTTGAGGTGAAACTAATTTAAAATATAAAAGAACAAAAAACGAAAGAAAAACCAAATTAAACTTCAATTTTCGAGACATAATCCCAAATGGGTGATAACAGAAAAAAAGTGCGCGATGTCTTGGGAAAGAAAGCGAAATCCAAATGCAGGAAAATAATTGAGCAGCACAAAGGAAGGAAAAAGAGAGAGAGAGAGAGAGAGAGAGAGGAGAGCACAGAAACTCATTTGAAAACTACGCCCCAAAGACACTGAAGAGCAGCGGTAACAAATGCAGAAAACAAGTGTGGGAAACTTTACAATTGCTGCCAGGGTCTGTGTGTGTGGGTGTGGGTGGGTGCCATAATGGCTGCATGGCTGCGGTTGGGCTGCCTTTTTCCAACCGCCAAGGAAACAATCAACTGAAAGCGCTGCGGTCCAGGGCAGGTGGAAAGTGTGACTGTGTATATAACTGGGCTAAGAGTTGGGGCTAAAATTGGAGTTGGGCTTAGGATTGGTATAGGAATGAGAGCAGGAGTAGAACTTGGGAGTTTTTGACTATGCGTCTGCTGGCAACAATGGCGCAATGGCGTCTGTAATTTCAAGCAATTGTTTCCCTTCTTTTATGACGTCTCTGTCTGTCGTTTTAGCTCCAAACGAAGCGTGCAAATATCTGCTGTAGTTGCAGCTTCAATGCGGTGCTTCTCCTCCCCACCTCCACCAACGTTTAGCACCTTGGGCCGGGCAAACGCTTTGGCCATAAAGTCACGTACCGATCGTTGTGCGATAATGCGATTTCTGAACACTACGAGATTTTGTGCTGCAAACGAATTCCATTTCTATATCCTCCATTTAGTTATTTTACTGACTGCTTCACACGGCTCGTTGCGTTTGCAAATTGTCGCACATTCTTAAAGGTAAAGTGGGCTGTACCCGCCCCCTTCCTCGAGTTACTTTCATCTCCTTTTAGCAATCCCAATCCCATGATCAGACTGAATCCGCCCTTGTTGCTCGTTATGTGGCCTCTGTCTGTCTCAATGTCTATTTGTCAGTCCGTTGGTCCGCGCATCGCTTAGTTTCCCCCCTTCTTTACTCTCCTCCGCCCTCTGCCACTCCCCTTATTTGTCGGAGGAGCGTTTTGCATTGGAATTTGCTTTGCCAAATGCCGCCATTTAGGGTTGTGCCAATAAAAAAATGATATTTATGGTTGTAACGGCCGTTTTGTGTGTACATCCCCCCTTATTTTTTCTTTTTGCTCCTCTTACCAACACCAACCGCCCACTGTCCTCTCCCCCGCACCACGCACACTCAGAGCAAACCCACAACCCTCCAATAGATTGTCTAACCCACGTGACGGTGGTGTTTATTTTCCAAGCGAAATCATACTAACAGACACATGTACGCGGTAGGCCCACGCACAGTGGGCCCAAGCAGCACATTATTAGAAAGAGAAGCTATTTTTAAGTAATATCCCAAATATTTTTTACTCAAAAGAGTTGATTTTATAATTTATAACTAATACATAAATAATAAATTAAACAACAAAAAGTTTTATATGCAAACAAAATTTTTATTTGAAGCTCAAAAGATTTGGTAATTTAATTTAATATAACATACACAATTATATACAATTATAACTAATATAAAATTGAAAAACGATTCAGCTTAAAATGATATTTACTAATTTAATGAGCAATATATAAATTTGGTTTAATTTTTTATTTTTCTGTAGAGTTAAAATATTGAATAAATAAATTAAAGTAGTGAAAGAAATAGCAATTATTCTTGCTATAGAAATTAAGTTTAAAAATGTTTAGAATATGTTAAAGTTATTAGAAAATTTTTAATTTGAACTGTAGCTTAAACAGTAATATATGTTTGACTTAAATTAAAAGTCAAAATTTAAAGCTAGATTCAAGTCAGTCAAAAATCAGCTGAAAAACAAGACGTATTATTGCTCCACTGTGCCTGGGGGTTGGACCTTCTGGCTGCACACACAAATAAAATCTCACAAGCATAACGAGCTCGTGACTCTTTGCCGCGCAAGGGTTGGGCACGGCCAGACACACACACACACAGAAGTGGCTGAGTGTGGCACATACATATACATAGAAAAATATGGCACGTACTCTTCGAGAGCCATAAGTTTACGTTTTATATCGGGCAAACTGTGTAATATTATAAATTTTGAATTTTATCTTAGGCATTAGATTGCCAGAGAGTTTGGCTGGTTGGCTGCCTCCAACTTTTGCTAGATTGTGTGTGTGTGTGTGTATAGGTGTGCCTGCCTTCTTGGATTAAATGGAAGGACGTGCAACCGAGCCGCAGTTGATGGCGGCTCCTTCGGTAGTGTTATCCTGTTGCCAACAAAGGGTGATTATCGCGATTGGCAAAATAGTTGCAGCATTAGTTGGAGACGTAGAAGAAAAACTCGAGGGAAGGGTAAGAGAGGGGCAGTTGGGGGAGTTTAGGAGGCCAGGAGATTGGCAGTAACTTGCCGAATTTATTATTGTTAATCTTTTGCTCTCTACCCATCTCTTTTACCTGTTTTCAGAAGCCAACGAGACAAACTGGAGAAGAATAAGAATACAAAGCAGATGAGGAACTAGAGGATGCCAAGGAGGTACCCCATTTGAGGAGCAGCACAAGGCACGTTTTGTGCGACAAGTGCCGGAGTTTATCTAAATCTTTTGGCTAGATTCAGCCACCGTAAATGTCGAGCCACTGTCAGCAACCACCAACTGCATTAAAGGACATCCTGTCTGTTTGTCTGTCTCTCTGTCTGACAGTCGTGCAGCAGGCAGGCAAACATTGTAAACGAACACGCATAAAACGACACGGACTCGACACGGACACGACACGGCGACGACACGGACACGAGCCAGCACGAAGAAGGAAACGACAATTACGGGTAGTCGCCGGTTAGTTTTTCCTGCTTTCCTGATTCTCTGCTTTGCTGCTTTCCTGCCGGCAACTCACTCAGTTGCGGCCGTGCAATCGTCGGGTCAACAACGGCAGCTGTCCACGGAGCGCAATGTTTGATAAAAAAAAAACTAAGCGAACGGTGTATTAAACAGTTATGTTGTTGTTTCTTTTTGTTTTGAAGAACCTGTGCAACTTCGTATACGTATACTGAATGTATCCTGAGTGTATCCTATCCGGTATACCTTCAGTATACGTAACACGAGGAAACACCATCAACGCGGGATGTGTAAAAGTCACAATTAAATACAATTAAATTAATCACTTTAAGCTAAGCACTTTAACACGTCTGTTCTTGTTCAATCATGTACAATTTGTATACGTCTTTTTACTGCGAATAAAACTGGAATTTAATGTTAATTAAAATGTGTATTTAATTTATTTTGATCACTTTTATACTGGTTACTTGGGGAAACACTTTTTAGTCGCTGTCACTTGGCCACTTGTTGCACTGTGACACTATGATTGACGCCCTGCTGACGAGGGGTATACACGCACATACAAGGATGGAGATACAGATGGAAATACTGGAGAACGAACAGCTGATTTGTGGTGTCTGATGATGGATGCTATTTTGATGAATGAAAAGGTCACATGTTGATGCGATTTCAGACAAATCATGAAACGGAGGATGCCTGATGGATTTGTAGTTGACAAACTATAATATATTGATCTCGTTTTATATTGTATTATTGAGAGGAAGATCTTAAAATTTAAAACAATTAAATTGTCTGCTCTGTTACTTATCTTAGAAAGAATTATGTATACCAATAAAATTTAATAAAAAGCAAATAAACATTACTTATGATTTCAAAACAAATTTTTTGTCCATCACTGTTTAATTTGACGTCATATTGTTTAATTGCAATATGTATATGCATAAATAAACACTAGATGAAGTTGAGTCCACTGTATTTCTTATATATTTTATTTCTTACTTTATTAAGCATAAAACATTAGCTAAATTATAAGGTTAATATGTAAATATCTAAAAAAAACATAAATTTTTTGAAATGATATTATAAAAACATTATTAATTTTATGAAATTAATTTTTATTTAATTTTTTATATCTGACTGATAAAAAAATTAAAGTTTTATATTTTGATTATAATAACTAGTTGCAGTAGATCTCGTATACTGCAAAGACTGTTTTCTTACTGCTGTGAATGTGTTTAAAGTCAATAAATCTTATTTTATTGCTTTCATTTCTTGCCTGAGATCGGCAGACTTCGGATCCACAGCATTTTATGCGGCATGCGATTGCAGCTAATAAACATTTTAACAATAAAAATTAATAAACAAAAATTAACAAACCAAGAAATTTAGTAGCTAAAATGGCTGTTAATTGTGTGAAAATTAAAACCATAAAATTAATTTGTAATAAGCATAAAATGCTACGAAAATTGTATATGTGCAGCGCTGTAAGCGACAGTTGTCGCAACATGAATAGCGCCATCTGTTGCGAAAGAGAGGCAACTTCAGTTGAATGCGTTTTCATTGAGTGCGCAAAATCATGCAACAGACGACGATAAGGGATGAAATAGCATTCTTATCAGAATTACATAAAATAGCTGAGCATTTCTAATAGACTAAAAATAAATGCTGAGAGTTGAAAAATAAATAAACAAAAGTATTTAATGATAGTTGTAGTTGTAGTTGCTTAAGTTGTATTAGAAAGTAAAGTTACTTAAGACATGTGGTTTAGGTTACATCGTTTTTACATTATCAGCTCTGAGAAGCAGCAGCCAGACAAGTGTACAGACAGTTTTCCGATCGTGTTGAGAGTTGAGAAGACATTGAACCTCGGCTGACAGTGGAACAAGAGGATTGAGGAGAACGCGGGGCATAGGGAGCAATCAACGCATTTTACATGGTACATGGAGAGTAAGTTCAGAACAGAGAGGAGGACAAAACAGGCAAAGACAGAGAATGAAAGAGATAACGAAATAAAACAAGAAACTCACTTGACAACGACAACAACAACAACAAAACCAAATGAATTTATGGACATGCTACGCTTCGGTCTTCGTTCTGCGGTCTCATCCGTTGCTGTCCCTTTCCCCCCTCGACAACGACAACGATGACGACGACGACAACGACAGCCGGCAACCGGTCGTCATGGCAACAATGGCCGCGGCGAAGGAACGCACAAAGAGCAGAGCAAGAACATTTAATTCGGCCATATTTGATTTTGGAAATACTGAAATTGTTGTTGCTGTCACTGCTACAGATACGGTCTCCCGTTGTTGTTCTCCCTTTCCCACTCACACTGCTTTTTGTACAAGCTCTCGCTCTCACTCTTCTGCTTGCTCTCACTCGGACTGAGGCTCTCATTCTTCTTTGCTGTGCTCTCGTTTCACAGTCGTCAGGGTGGTTTCTGTTGTTGGTATTTCTAATGCGGCTGCTCGGAGCGTCGAATTGGTATTTGGTCGTATCTATTTTCCATATTCCATTATTGACATTGAACCAAAAGTGTCTCTATATTCAACTTAATATATAAATAGATACTTATAAAAATAACTTTGCGATGCAATCTTTGTGCTCACAAATCCTACAAATTAACCAAAAGCAGATGAGCAGCTAAAAAAATACAAAAGAAAAAGGGAAGAGAAAAAACAACAACTTTGAGGTGGCTTTTACGATGATCTGTAGTCAGTTTTACGATTCCGGCAATTAAGAAACTGTGCGCTAAACACGTCTTTAAAAACAAATAAATCACCTCGACATTGTTTGTTGCCCAATGGAGATGTATATCGTATAAATATATTGTATGGACATATATGTATATACGCTCCACTCACCTAAATATACATTTAATATGCAGAGGACGTTTATGCGCCTAAATGCCAATCGATTAACTATAAAATCAACGATTTACGATTGCCGCAATAAAATCATGATTCGTCGAATCGCAAGCCCGTAAAATAGATTTACCATGGGTTGGGTTGGGTCTACCAGTCTACCATAAGACAGTTTGCTCAATAAGAATAGCTCACAGGGTAATTTGTTAAAATAATGATTAATTGTTTAACCACGCGATTGGCAATACAATTATAATTGTAGCATAAGTTATGCATAAATATATAAGCATTACTATTTAAAGTTTTCTTATGTCACTTAAGAAGTTTACGTTCTAGGTGCAAATAATTTTTGTTTAGTTTTATACAATATATTATTAAATCCCATTTAATATTTTAATACATGTTATTATATTTGATTGTTTTCATTCATCAAAACTTACAATTTTGTAAGGTATCCATCCACAAAGGCATCGTAATTCTGCAATGAAAAAAGGAAAACATATTTTTAGAATTATTTTGTCTGTAATTTATCTGTAAATCGCAGTCTGATTTGAAGTCAAGTCGTCAGTTGAGGCGCATTGAACTCCGTCAGAACATGCTCCAAAATTGAAGGAACACGACGAGTGAATTGAGCTGAAAGACCTTCATTTCAATGACTCAAATACACTGATTTTTTCATTTTCATTTTAGACTACTCGATCTTCAAAGGAGAGGGAGAAAGAGAGAAAGAAAGAGAGGGGACTGTGACAACCAAAATCATGGCAATCAAGTCTGGTGTAGTAATTTATGCATTCTTTGTTCGGCCTCATCGTGTTAATTCATTTAAACAAAAAACAAAAGACAGCAACGAAAGATACACTCGCATATGCATAAATGCTAAAAGGCGTCGGAGTCGAAGTCCCAGACTGGATATTAAACCCAGACTGGAGCCACAGCCTGGAGCTGGAACTCAAACTGGAACTGAAACTGGGATTACGAATTGTTTGTCCACCAGCAAGTACATTGAAATTGAATATTTAAATGGAATGTAGGACGTGGGACAGACGGGTAAACTGAGTCGGAATATAAGTGGTCAGATAGCCACAATGAGTCCATTCAGGCCTGACTTTCAGTCCCGACTTTCTGTACGAGTCGCCCATGCAAGTGCAATAAATAAGGGGACAAGTGACAGGCGTCATTTTGAATTCCTTCTGACAAGCGGCTGTCACACGACATCAGCTCGTTGCAGATGCGTCATGAATGATATATGATGCAAAAAAGAACTTATATATCTATAGTGAATATAGGTAAAGTGCGCTCCGATAAACATATCAGCTTTTTAAAGTAAGAACTTAGAGTTTTTCATTAATTTTAAAACATTTTTATATATTGTAACAGTCACTTTAGACTTGAATATCGGCATCTGTCATTCTATTCTATTAATCTTTTCATTCAAATATAATATTTAATTGAAATGCAAAATACTAGGTAGTTTTGATTAATTATTTATGGCTATAAATTCCACGAAAACATTTAAAAATCATTAAAAATTGCTCTGCATTTAAATTGACAATCGGTCTTTTAATAATCGGCACTTTTTCAACAGTTATAAATTTACTTTTAGCTCTTTCTGGGCCCACAAAATTCTGGTATTGACTTAGACACCCACCCAGCACACACACATATGGCTAACATTTGAAATTCTCACTTTGATAGCAAACAGTTAGTTTGTATGAAGCTGGCGCACGTCATGTTGTGGATATAAAATCGAAAGTGCCTCGTTTTGGCGACCTCGAAATCATAATTCAACCTTTAATGGTACTTTAAGGGCCATTAAGTCTGCTCTTTGGTTCAACAGACCCGGGGACAACCACTTTCGTTTTTCCTTGAACATTCTACCGAAAAGGGCAATTAAATTTTTATATAATTGCAACTCTTTGACGAGCGCCGAAGGAAACGCAGTCGAAACGCCTTGTAAAATCCCATTTTTTAGATTTTCACTCTATTTGCGGGACAACAGCAAAAACAACAAGAAAATACGAGCGAAGTAAAACGGTCATTAAATGTGCTTTATGATCTCTTAAAGCGAAAGCGAGAGTTCCGCATATATCACATGAACATCAGCAACAACCTCAACACCATTTTCAGCTGTGAGTTTTTCAGTTTCGAGTACGAGTTGTTTAGAAAAACATGTGTAATGCTCAAGAAGTTGCAATTGCGAACGGAAGGATTAATAAGTTTTTAATAGCCGAACACTTTTCTGCTTCTTTGCTCAAATTTGCAACAAATTGTTTAACGATCTGCAGTCATTGGAGCGGAAGAGCACTGACTGAAATATACATTTTTTTTATGCAGAGAGTTTAGTTATTAATAATCATGCGTCGTAGAAATATTTCTATTATAGTAGAAATTCTTTTATGAAACGTAGCTAACTGGTTTTTCCAGTTAAATGGGCAGTGAAACAGGTAGAAGTGTTTTAAACAACTGCCGACTAAGCGATACCTGTAAATAACTATTTAAATTTGGTAGTGTAACGCCCCCCATTTTAATATACCCGTTTGCTTAACATAAAAGGGTATTCTGAAAGCGTGGTTGGTCAACAAGCTGGTGTCAAATAACACTATAAGATTCCCTGATCTTATCAGTAGCAAAGCGACATGAGCCATAACTTAAGAAGCTGATCTGTGTGGAGCTAAAACTGTGAACAATGTGGACCAAAATGTATAGAAAAATACCGAAAAGATTGAAAATTAAAAATAATTCAAATGATTTACAATAAAAACTACAAGACAAAGCTATGCAAATTGCAAAAAATGTAAATTTATAACTGAGTAACTCAAATTTCGTGTCTTTTTCTGGGTGTGTCTTCTGAGCCGGTCTTGTCACAAGATGGCCGGCAACAAGTGCAACTTGAACGGCCAGAGAAATATAAAATAACTGCATAGACTGATACTGATAAGCGGAAGAGTCTCTTCACTCCATTTCTACCCCCTCCAACACCGCCAGGCTCCCCCTCACCCTTGGCCAATGATGGCGAGGACTGAAAGCGTCTAAAGTAAACATTTAATTGGGCCATTAATTGCGCGGTAAGTGTGCCAGATGCACATGTTCGTTCATGCCGGGATCAAGTTTTGTGAACTGAGTGCAAGTGAGACGGCAGCTAATTTGTGCAACAGAGACGGCAACTGCAGCGAAGGAAAAACAAACAAATTCCAACATTTAAGTACTCAGCGGTGCACTCGTTGGCAACAGTTTGGAATATTCCCCACTCCATTTCCATACCCACTCTTGTAGCCCCCCTCCTGTTGCCCCTTTCCAGCTCCCCGCTGCCCTTAACCCACAGACTTTTACGAGCATTCGCCTCTTCCATTAAGGAGCGCCGGCTGGAAGTTTTCCTGTCCCTGTGCCGCTCCTGGAACTCCTCTGGCGTCCAATTCACTTCCAAGTCGAAGACGCCGCTTTCAAAACTTTAGTCGCATTAACTTTGTGTGTTTAATGCAGAAAATTATTGCCAATACAATCGACTTTTTATGATCCTTAAGTTGACAGTTTTCTGTTTTAGTTGCTGCCTACTTTCTGTTCTTCTTGTTGTCTTTGTCATGCCTCCTGTTACCTGTTTCATTTTAGCACTCAACACTCCTGCAGTTTGTTTGTATTTCTATATACTTCATAGTGAATTTACTGCTTAAATAACTATATCATATGATTATTATGTGTATTAATTTATATATATAATATGTTATTAAGTTAAGTTCTTTAGTTAAAGTACCAATCATCTATTCAAAATGTTATAAAAAACATTATTGTTGTTGATTGTTCCTCTCGGTATGTAAATTATGAATTATTATATATTTATTATTTGATTTCTGTAAGGTTTCTTAAAATTATTGTGGGAAAGTTAACTAAGTTATAATTTTCTATACTTAAATATCATCAATACAGATAAAATATACATAATACTGGTAAATACAATATTAAGTATCCTATGATACTTTCTGTAATCATTTTTAAGTATTAAAACTTTACTTTATCAAAATAAAGCTAAAATTGTCTGATTTCTGATTAGATCAGTGAATGATTGAAGCTCAAGTAAATTCTAACTGAAAAGTATTCAATTTAACAACAGTAAAAACCATAAAAATAATGACTTCAGTTAGGTATTTCAGAGATTCCCTTCGCATAGAAATTGCAGGTGCAATTTAATTCGATAAAAGCTGGAATTTAAATATTTCGCTTCGAGTTAATGGAAACCATTCATTTGCCGAACTTTCGGGGATGTGAGTTTTGACTGGACAGGTCGAGTTTAGCACACGACAGGACACGGCAGGACGTGGCAGGACTTGACAGAACGACGCTGGGCGCCATTAACTTAATAGAATTGAAAACCAAACAAAGGCCGCAATTAACATTAAACCCTTCTCGGTGCTGAAAGGGTCTGCAAAGCGAGTGGAACTAGAATTCCAACTGGGGGAGTGTGTGCTCGCATGTGTGCAGGAGCGGGGCACACACACACACTCGCATACTCACACAACTACAAACAAAGTTACATTAAATTTTAGAAAACACAAAATGCCGCTTTCCGTGTTGCCTGTGCAAGCAATTTCACATAAATTTGCGTCAAAATGCCACCGACAATATGTACAAATGCACCAAAGGGAGTTTGGGGCACGAGGCAAGCCGGTTGTGGCAAGCGAAAGGAGGCAGGAACCAAGAGGCAGGAGCCACCACAGCCGGGCCCAAAAAGTTTTGCTTAGCTCTCATTTCTTTTTTGGCAAACATGAAAATGTATTCTAGACACGCATCGAGCCATTTTGCAAACGTGCCACCGAATGAGTCTGAGCTCAGAGCGAAGGATGTGGCAGGGGCAGAGGAGTGGTATGGGAGTATGGGGTCACATCAGAGGACAACCGCATTCACATTCGCATCCGCATCCGCCCACACAGTTGAGCCCAGCGACGCCCGCCCAATGGCATTTTCCGCCTGAGTTTGCGCCCCTTTTTTTTTCTGCTGTGCTTTTTTCTGCGGCAAATCACGAGGAACGTGAAACGGGCAAAAAGAAAAACTTTTTGCTTTTGCTCTTTTTGGCGAAAATAAGTAAAGTTTGAATTTGGCAAACATAAATTATTTGTTGAAATTGCGAGTGGGGGCGTTTTGGGGAGAGTGGGCGTAACTGTGGAGCAGCGAGTGATTCCCCAAGGTCTCACCATAGTTTTTCATCTTTTCTGCTTTTTTTCTGCTCATTTTATAATCGTTGAAGGAAATTTATGAAATAAATAAATAAATAAAATACGTTTGCAAAAGTTGGAAAAAACTGCGGCGCCATTAGGCATGCCACCATGGGCACCTTGGGCACAGTGGGCATGATGGGTACAGTGGGCATCCCTAAGCTCCCATGCTCAATGCCAGTGCCATTTGTCTGTCTCTCTCGCTCCCACTCTTTCTCAGGCTATCTCACTCTTGCCGCAGCTGTGCAAAAGTTTTGCTGTTATTGCATTTGTTGCTGTTGCCGTTGCCGTTGAACTACAGATACTTTGCTCTTGTATCTCACAGATACACAGTAGCTACAGCAAGGTGCGCAAATTGCCAAGGAAGAAAAAAATGTTGGAGGACGCCCACCTTGAAAGCTGTGGTGTAATTTGTATCTAATCTTGCCTCATGTTTATATAAAAGCAACAACGAGAAACTACAACCACAAACAAACACACACACACACACACACACTCGCACACTCACCTACAATTTGTGCAATATGGCGTAAACGGGGGTGCTCTCATCTGATTCCACGTCCTTTTCCCTGCAGTCCTTGTCTATACATATATATGTACATATATCTGTAAGTCTATATATCTATACGTATCGTATATTCATGCGGCAGTTGGGGTAAAGTTTCTGGGTTTTGGAATTTTAATAAAATTGCACAATTCCCAACTAAAGATAGATACTTTTCGTGTAATTTACGATGATGGCAGATAGCAACGATAGCAAAACGAGACTAGTAGTTGTCTCGTGGAGGGCAGGGAAGGGGCGTGGTAAGAGAAAACTGAAATGGTGGGGGGAGTAAAAGGCGTTGCCAGAAAGCCAATTGAATAGTTGTATCTTTAAGTAGTAGATAAGTAAAATAAAAGTCATTGAGCAATGCGATAAGGAATAAATTTATAGCTTAAGCATTAACTTTTAATTTTAGACTGAAAAAAGAAAGCATTGCGTATAAAAATCTATGTAAAATCTAAAGCTAAGGACACTCAATTTCTTAATAAGAGCAGAGAATATTTAAAAAATTTATCTTGGCTATTAAATGTCCTAAAATTCCGAAGATATGTCAGTGATATGAGAACCTATAATGTAAATATTTAAATCTATACTCATTGATTTAAATTTGTTTGACGACTTATCAGGTTCAAGCTGTCCAATACAGGCGATCTGGCAACGCTAAATTGCAGTTAGCAGTAGTGGAGGTAGAAGCAGCAGCACTACCCATTAGACGTGTCCCTGCTCTGGCTTATTTATTGATGAAATCAACTACAAGTTGACACGAAACTTGCCAGAGATGTAGTTGGTAATGGAGTTGGGGAATTTATATGAAAATGGTTGTGGGGATATAGCTATAGCTACAGCTATTTCTACGGCTATGGCTGTGCATATGGAGTGGGAGTGGAAGTGGAAGTGGAAGTGGAAGTGGTAGTGGATATGAGAGTGGCAGTGACTGCTTAATGTTACCCAATTGATCAATTTGCCCGCTGTCCCACAGTTTAACTTTGGTGGCATATGCAGATGGACGTTGTTGATTGGGCCACAAAATCGAAGGCTCATAATACTCATGTATTAGTGATAGCAATCATCTGACAAGGAGGAGGAGGAGTAGATGTGGTATGAGTTGGAGAAACGGAAGTCAGCAGGAGTATATGAATTCGTGGTCTTAATGTAATTAAAGAGAGACTCCCCTAATTGGTAACTGGCGCTAAATTGGAAGGTCATCAATTGAACCTGGAATAAACGAAGGAACATACGCCCGCACATCTAATTACATATCGTAAATTGTCAATCGAATTAAGTTGTGTTGGCATCTCAGAAATTGGCTAAGACTACAGCAAACAGCGAGGGCCTGTAACTACCTGAAAGGATTATTGGGCATCAGGTGCCCAGCGGCGAAGTAGAACGGGTTATGTCCTGAATTCTGAATCGTTTCGAGCGTAAAATTCTTGTCTCAAAACACACACAACAATTTCACGCTGCTGTTGCTGCTGGTGCTGCAAAAAAATAGTAGAAAGAAAGCAGAAAAAGTGCGCATCTTTTTTTTTTATGATATGCGGCATAAATGGATTTTAAAATGCTGCCAAACAGGCAGCTGAGTCGCATTGTCTTCGTGTCTGAAAACCTTTTGCGTGGTTATTGCGTTTTCAATGGAATTGAAACTGCGTCTCAGTCCCCGTCCCTACGTTTCATCTACGTTTCTGTCTCCTACTCTGACTTTTACTTTAACTTCAGCGTGGTCAGGTTGCAGACGCGCCAGGCGACCCACAAAGGGTTGACAATTGTTGCAATTCCATGGGACAGAATCATAAAAAATACTTTCAGCCAAAACAGGCTGGGTTTGAGCCGTGAAGTGCCTGCAAAGGATACGGCTGTAAATCAAAACCCGTTCGATGGAAAACTAGAAAAGTGAAAGTGAAACGGTAAAGGTAAAAAGGCAAATGGCTGCGTTGCAAGTTATTGCCAAATTCAGGCTATTACACTGAGAAAAATAAAATGAATAAACATAAAAAAATGAATAAATCTTCGTTAAGGCAACAGATACAAATTTTACCCAGAAGTCAAACCAAAACTCTGTATATTAACTGTGGTTTTTGAGGCCGGAAGATCTGGACTATTTCTTAGTTTTTGATATTAACGTTTTTAAAATAATTTTATATTTCTAATTGAAAATAAGTCTAAAGTATTAGATTTAAGCATCAATTTCTTTACTGAGCTTTAAATAAACATTTTATTTTTCAAAAGTGAGTTCATAAATCAGTTATTAATAAAATGTGCATGGGTTTATATTAATATTGAGTACTTTGTCAAACAATCTTAATTTAAGAAATTCTCGAATTCCAACTTAAATCTATATATTTTATGTTAAGATTACTGAATTTCGAATTTGCTTCCCTAGCTTGTTAATAATAATGAAGTCACTGTTTATTTTATTCAATACCAAAAACTTAGGCTATTTAACTTTGCCATTGTAAAATATTGTACAACATAAATAATATATATATTTTTCAATTGTTTTCATTTGTAACTTTCATGCAATTCTCCATATTGAAAATTGCACATTGCCACCTCGCAACCCCTTTATAAAATTTTTCCTTTTCCCTTTTCTTTTGCTGATGCTGAAGCTTCTCTCAGGTGCTCGGTTTACAGTGAAGCTGAGTCAAGGGTTGCTTTTGTCTACGGGGTCGCTTCTGCTGTTTCCAGCATGTAAATGTTTCGTTTAATCCATGTAATGGCCACATTTGCTCTAACTCCCATAGAAAAGGCTCAGCTCCTCCTCTCGCCTCTCATTTGTTTTGCTCGCAAACGCGGAAATTCAGATAAACCGCAACAAAAGCTACAATTACAATGGAGTTCCTTTTTCCACATTCCCATCTTCCCCTTTCCCTTCCGGTTTCATGTTTTTTATCCTATTCACAAATTGTGCATTATTCTCTTATTTTCATGCCAGTTAATCGCGCTACATAATTTATTTCGACATTTTTTATTGCAGTTATTTTTTTTTAAAGATGGCAAATGTTTGACTGAGGGCGTGAACCAAGAAAAGTCCTTTTGAAAAGGATGAACAAAGAGAATCTGAGTTAACTATTTTATAGAAAATAAAATCACAACAAAACAATATAAGAATGAATTTGTATTTAACATTAAATGCTACAGTAAGAAAACTTTCATGACAGAAACATAATTTATGAACAAAATGGATTTCAAAATATTTAACAGTTCAAAATAACATTTGTTTTAGGTCGTAAATTATATGAATTCATTTCAGCCACATAATCCAGAACTTAATGAAAGAATGAAATAATACAATGTATTTTTAGTATTTAATGTTTTTAAAATATATATGTATTAAATCTATTTTGGACTATGATGTGAACAAAAGAATAATTAAAATGATATAAAAAACTGTAATTAAATATAGTAAAACTGGTATACTTTTATTAAATAAATTTTATATGCAGTTTTATTTAAATTAAAAGTTTTTTTTAATTTACTGATACATAAAATCTTTGGTAACAGCATTGAAATGTAAAGTTAATGAAACATTAATTATTTCAAATGTCTGCAAATTTGCGTTAGAAACTGAAATCTTTTATACCAAAATCCATTAATATTAATCAAATAATTTCTTATAAATATATTTTTAATTTATACACATTAAAAGAAAACAAAGTGTCGAATCTACACCTCTTTTAACAATTCCTCTACTCCAATTTGACTACCAAATGAAATGAGTTTTACGACTTTCAGATTGTCTCTCACTTTAAGAAATCCTTGATTGATTTACTATAATGACTTAAGTGCCGCGTGATAAGCGAAATACCCAGATAAGATGGGAATAGATTCAGAGCAGAGTGCCTGAAGAAATATTAAAATACAATACATAATTTAATATGGAAAAGAAGACAGAAAGAAACCAAACTCACTCGAGGGAAGGCGGGGGAAATCTGTTGGCGTTAAAGTTAACGGAACATGTGTTAATACAGGATCGTAAAAAAGTGTATTATAAGAAACTCAAGCGAACAGTCGCCGGGGGGAATGGAATAAATATTTACCGCATTCCAAATTAAAAATAAAACAAAACACCAAAAAAAACCAACCAAAAACCAAACAAAAGACTGATCCGCTCTGTCTCAGCCAACCAGAGATGGGTATAAATTGTAATTTATTTACTGATTTCAAGTTTTCTTTTCTTTTGAGTTTTTTTTCTTCGTTTTTTAGTTGTGTAGAAACGGGCAAGATAAGACATGGGTCAAAAACCATGGACTTGTCATTGGAAATGATGAAAGAATGGTGACTGATGTCGAATTTGGCTGATAAAATACGAGCTAGAAATATGAAAACAACCAGAGAGACCTAAAGAGATATGAGAAATGACATGAAATGCATTTCAAAATATTGAAAACAAGTTTTACAACGAAATGCCCTCTCTGTTACTGAGCACTTGAGTCTCGAGTACCAAGGTCTGGGATTCAAAATCGTATTCAGATTGGGTTTTCTTTTGTTTTTTTGGTGTGCGCAATTGCAATTAGATCAGAGACATCGCTCATTTTGAAGTGCCTTTCTTGGTGTCGAGGGGCAAAGCGGGGGGAAAACAGGCATAAAACTGTTTGGGAAAACATTGAGAAAATGAAAAATGGTGCTATATGAGCGGCATATACAAGTATCACTGCTGAGATACGACCATAATGCCTGTCGATCCCCAGGAACTGTCCAGAACTGATAAATGCAGCAAGTTTGCGCATTGAATTTCAATGGCGGCCACGATTCCATCGGGAATCGGGTACGGGCATCGGGCAATGGGTGACGAGAGACAGAGACTCGTACCATCGAGTCCCACATAATTCTCTGATGTACTTATAACAAGAATCAAGTGCGTGGGGGGACTAACGAGTCAAGAGAGGGGTAGGAGAAGGGGTGGGGGTAGGGAAATGGAGGCCGCGTCGCCCATTTTAATGCGTTTCTTCGACAGGCCATGAAAATATGCCTGGTGATTTTTAAAATGCTTTAATTGAGGCCCCCAAGTCGAATCTGAACAGCAGACAAAATGTCTGTTTTTCGTTCTCAAGATGCAAAAGTGTTCAACCCAATTAAAATTCTTAAAGCATTCACTTTACTTGAACAAAAATCTTTTCAACTGCCTTGAGTTTGTTCTTTCATATTTTTTCTGTTTCCATTTCAACTTGGAAATAAGATTTAAGACAAAATCACAAATGGCGACGGCAAAATAACAAAAATTTACATCGATATTCAGCTTATTAAGATATTTGTATTAATTTTACCTTCTGAAAGTCAAGAACAAACAAAAATCACAATCTTTTTATAGTTACAAAATTGTATTCTTTGAGATATGTTGACTAAAATGAATGCATTGTTTGGCCAATAGAAAAGTCGTAAAGTTTTAAGCCATAAAAACTTGAACGATTTGTTTTCTATTCCATTTTGAAAACGATGGATATTCTTTGGTTCTCAGCTTTGGGAAAGGCTTATCTTTGGCCTTCCTTTTTGAGATTCTGTTTCCGTTCTCAGAGTTCTCTTTCAATCCGATTAAAGTTGAAATTCTTAATAAAATAAATGTGGGTTGACAAATGATTTACTTTGGGCTTGGCTCAGGAAGGGAATGCAATCTAAATAAAATAAATTATATAAGCCAAATGTGGTAAATGTGTTTAATGTTGAAATGGTGAATAAAATATTTATTTTAGTATTTTATTTAAGAACGGCAATGCTGAAAAAATATTATTTTTTCTGGGGCCTTAAATAAAAAATGCTTAATGTGTTTTTAAAATGTTTGTTTGCTAGTAATGGGCAAATAATATAACCAGGAAAACCAGTAAACAAATCTAATAAAGACTAATAAATACAATAATAAAATAATAAATTTTACTGCACTTAATAATCTTAAAAAAATTTAATATTATTGTACACTTAAAGCAAATGAACTTTATATTGAAAATGTAACAAAAATCAATTTAAATTGTGATTTTTAAGTACGCTTAAGTACAAATTAAGTGAATTTATTGAACACTTTAAAAACACTTTTAAGTCAGTGTCGTTTTTATGAAATATAATTAGCTAATTTGTTGAACTTAACTTAAAACAAATAAGCTGCAAATTTATGAACTGACTCAGCTACTTAATACTTAAATACACATTAAAAAATAAAAAATATATGAAAAAATTAAGAAACTGATGCGAAATTGTCCTTTTGTGGAAAGAACGATAAGCCAAAGTGCAGTCATTAAAAGGCACTTGAAGTCTCCGTTCCAGTTTCCGCTTTTCCCGTTTCATCTATATACGTACCACACACCTGGCTGCCAGAAAAAAGCATAAAGTATAGACTTTATTTGAGAAAAAACGTTACGTACTCATTTATTTCTATATTTGTATAAGAACAGGGCGTGGTGACCAAGCAAAGAGCAAGAGCTTAAATTGATTTAAAGTTAAAAGTTCTGGCCGTAACGAAAGAGGCTAATTTTGAGTTCAGTTACGCAGTAGATATGCAAATTGGGCTGCCTCGTTTTATTGCGAATATTAAATGAAATTAATGAAATTTTCTGCACCATAATCCTTTGCAAAACGCATAAATTTCCTCATTAAGTGTGTGTTTGTGTTTGTATATTCAATGTAACTAGCATGTACACATAAGTGTATGTATATAGAATGCCAGCTCGTTTCGTTATATACAAGGATTTCTATTGATTTTTATCTCGCCGGCAAAAAACACAAGGGATGTTGAATTTGCCAGGACCAGACCCCAAGAGTTTTATATAACCAAGGTTTGTCCCTGTAGCTGTTATTGTTGCCATGCCCTAAATGAATATATAGAAACAAGCAAGCGAAAGCTCTGTGTACATAAACGACGCCCAAAAACACAAAGCTCTGTGTTTGATTTTTTCGAAATACAAAAGAAGCCGGCTGAAGAAAATCGAACGGCAAAAAGAGGGAAATTTTGTTCGACGTACGTACATGAAATAAATTTAAATTATGAGTTAATATTAAATAAACGACTGAAATTAGTTAGTAGTATTTAAATATTTATTATATAATTTTATATTATGTTAATTTAACTTATTTACTATTAATTCGACTAAGAAAAATACCCATTTGAAGCAGCTGTCAGTTATTTAAGCCAATACTCAAACCATTTTAACGAGCGCCCCCTGGTGTATTGCACGCGCAAGTGCTGTTTGCCTGATAAACCAGTAGAGGGCGTCTTGTATGTGTGGCACAGGCACGCACACATGTCCCTCACCAAGTTGTGCATGTGTTGGTGCGTGCGTGCGAGTGAAACAGCTAGCGTCGAGACGGCAATAGTGCGCACAAATCCAGCATGGCTGCCGCGCAAGCAAACACACACACGCACACAAGCAAATGTAGGCAGGCGTGCCATTATATAAGTGTGGATTGTGCGTGTGTGCGTCGCACACATTTATCTTGCGTTGATGGTATTTGGCTTGCGTGTGGGACTGTGACTGTGTGCGTGTTTTTGAGTGAGTGTGTGTATTTTAGTTTCATCCCCCCTTTCAATGAATCTGTTTTACACATGCGCAGCAAATGCGTCGCTGTCGGCGTTGACTTTGGCGTCGCAGCCATTTGGCAGCAGCGCTAATACACGAGAATTTCCACTTTTGGACGTATTTTTCAGCATATTTTGTGCAGTGCAAAGGGGTTTACTAAAGTGCAGTTAAAACTTGGCTGCAAAACTTGAATTTGCAAATGCAAATACGGTAAACAGAGACTAACATTATGCAGATAAGCTAACTAAAATCCTGCCAAGTTTTGTTTAGTCTGACAGAGGATTAGCTTCAAGTTGTCAACTCTTAAGTAAAATTGGGAGATACGAAAATAACAACGACGGCGACAGACAAATCTCATTAAAGTCTTGGTCGAAAACGACTTCATCTGGAATTCGTGACACGTTCGCATAAATGCTGTCGAAAATTGTCAAATAAATCACTCATATTTATATAAATGCCCCTGATATCCAAGCCGAGACAGCGCAGGTTGGTGGCTCTAGCCCTCGCTAGTCGTGGCTAATATGTAAATTAATAAGCCCAACACCGTGTGCCGCTATCCACCTCCCTCTGCGCTACCCTTTACGCACTGCGGACAGATAAGCGACCGCTTGAAACGTGTTTACGCATAAATTATTAATCGCCAGCATGTCAGTCTGGTCTGGCCAAGAAAGGAGCCAGAAACAACAGCCCAAAATGGCAGTACTGTCAACTATGGTGGCTCAGTATGTGTCATTTCTGTCTCTCAACTTGGCAATGGCCGTCGCTAGTTGACAATTGACAGTTGCCAGTTGACAGCCGCCCATCTAATGTGGAACATGTTTAAAACAAACACAACCCACGCATAAATTTATCAGCAGCGAACTTAAAGCACAAAAACACACAAACTGATGAATGTTGAAAACGCAGTCAAAAAGTTGTCAAAGCTTCTCTTAGCACATTAAGGCCAATAAAATGCCACTTAAAAGACAACAAAAAAACACAAGAAGTAAAAAAGTCAAAGGAATTCGCATTTTCATTCATAAAAACGCAGCCAGAAGACGCTGCAGAGACGCTTCTACTATTAAGTAAATAAATGCTGAGAATGGAGAATGGAGGCGGTAGGTGGGGGAAGAAGCGGCAGTAGGTACTTGACTCGCGTGTTAGTCGCGAGCTTTGCTTTTATGACTGACGCTGAGACAGGCAGAGCGAGACAGAGAAGTAGTGAGAAAGAGGGAGACAGCGTGCACAGTAAAGTCTATGGCCGCTTCCGTCAGCTTCCGTCAACGTCTTGAGCGGCACTTAACGTGGCCAGTTGTCAGTTGCCGCTCGTCGCCTTAATGGCTGCCATAATAATGCTTTATTTTACTATCGCATGTGGGTTTCCCCCCTCTCTCTCTCTCTCTCTTTCTGCTTCTCCCCCTTTCACTGCAAGTGTCTGCTGTCTGGCGAGCGTCTGCAGCTGACCGTAAAATTTTAATATCCCCTCGTTTTGGTGCGTGCTCTTCCCCTTCGTCTACGTCTGCCCCTCTGCGTTGCGTTGCGTTTCACACTCGCGGCCAAAAGCCAAATCAATTGCCTTGGCAATCTGCAACACCTTTATGACCATTTTATGTGCTACACTTTTCACCTTGACATTGACAATTTGACTGTGGCGTCAGCCTCAATGACCATGTCCACAGGCGCAACCACTGAACCACTAAAACCACTCAAACCACAGCAACAGCAACAACCACAGCCACATCCACGACCTGCCTCAACGTGTCCCACATCGAAAGTGCCATAAAATACACCAAGTGGCTGAGAGAGTGTGCTGTCTCTGTGTGTGTATGTGTGTGTGTTGGGGGCATAATCCATCATAAACATTTTTATGTTCGCTCTCCATTTCTTCCCCCGCAGCTGCTCTGCTTACCCCCTACCTCACTCCCTCCCAAATCGTTTGGCTTTGTTATTCCTACAGTTGGAAGCAGTAAAATTCGTTAAATGCTTAACAAATTGTTTATTATAGCCGTTTGGCAATAAATGCGGCTATTAGCTCATTTTAGGTGTTGCCACCGCGCTTCTTACCCCTTTCCAATCCTCCCACCTACCCCCCTTCTGCCGCGCCCTTTCTTCACTACACATTTCGCATACTTATATTAGATCGCACACAAACAAATTGCGATTTTAATGCAAAACGTGAGTGAATTTAGAAACAATCGTTTAGGCCCAAAACAGTATAACGAAGTTGGTTTTAAAAGCCACTTTTAGCTGTTTATTAAGTTGCCATTTAAAAAAGCTTTTTCGAATGAGACGACATGAATACTGCGAATTGCGTAAAATAAATATAGATAATCTGCTTCTAATAAATATTCTTTGTTATTGTCAAAAACAAAGCAAACAAACAAACAAATGTGTATGCATAATTTTGGCATAAAGTTTGAAGATTTTAAATATTATTTCGCTTGTTTTTGAATCAGTATTAATAGATGTATAATAGTCGCCTAATGAATACCCTCTTATTTTTATAAGGACTAACACTTAAAGCATCACCATTAAGGAAAGGGAACAATGAGGTAAAATCTGACATGAACTTGTTTTAATACCTGCATTTCTCAACTCAAAGCTTTGTAGTATGCGTTGTAAATAATATATGAAGATTTTTAAACATAACTGTAGAAGTTTTAAATTGTTCTGCTTAAACAAAAACTTTTGAATTATTATCCACAATTTTTTTAGTTGGTACATTTTCGATCTTAACTTTTCTATCAAACAAATGCACAGTTGAAAGCGATACTCCGCTTTACACTCATCGCAGGGTATAACTACATATATGTGATGATTTCGTGTGTATGTGTGTGTGTGTTTGTAGCAGTTATTCGAGCTGCCGGAGATGAGTCCCAAAGGAGAACTTAGGTACAATGTGAAATCTGAATTTTGCCCCTGTTTGAACTCATTTGTTTTCGGTTCTGTTCCGTTCCAAGAAATTAAACGACTTTCGCATACGCTGCACAACACACAAAACAGGGAAAAAGGAACAGAGAGCAGGGAAGGAGATGATTGCCTGAGTCTGTGTGTCCATTTTAGCCAGGCTTAAATATTGCATGGGACACTACTAAAAGATATAGAGAGACGCATAAGGAAGTTTGAATGTGGCCATTTGTATATGGATGGATTCCATAAATAAAGTCACACACACACAAACACGCACAACTTTGGTCTCCATACGGATGAGATGAGGGAGGGAGTAAGGGATAGATAGAGGGGAATAGGCAGAGGGACAGAGAGGGATAGTAGATGCTTCGCTATTTATAAGTATTTCGTTGGGGATGTGTCACTGGGAATGAGCAATCACATAACTTGTCTAACTGCCCTACTGCCCCTCCCAACTCCCCCGCATCCCCCTAGCGCTCCAATTCGGTGACCTACTTGCGCCTCAGTTGCCTTAATTCATGTGGATATAATATACAAATATATATACGAATATTCATATACATATACAGCATGTTGTGTGTCAAGTTGCGTTTGCGATGCTGAGCACAAATATAATTGCGTCGTTTGAAATTTCGTCTAAGTTTTGTAATTAATTCTATTGGCTCTGATTGGACTAAATTAAAGCAAACTGTGCAACGCAGAAAGGCTAAAAGACAGGCAGAAAGAAAGAAAGAGTCACAGAGCGAGAGAGATAGAAAGAGAAACAGAGAGAGAAGTATAGACTTGGTAGAGCCTCTAAAAACAGGTCGCTCGTCTCTCTCAGATCATGTCAAACGATCGATTTAAATGCTAATGTAGGACAATACAGTTCAGAATATATGACATTGACAACCTGAAGCCCACACAGTGGGTGACAAAAGTAATTCACATGATAGTTTTTCAATAAATTAAACAATACACTGCAATTAAGGAAAATTATACAATATACGATTACAGATTTCTTTAGGAATAAATTAAATATTATTTTATAAGTACAAGTTAATAACTAAGAAGCGATTAAGTATTTAATATAATTGTAAACTATTTTTAATTCATATATTATTTAGAATTGTATATCTTTATTGCCAGGGCCATTAAATGTGTACCACATATATGTGTAGTCTACAATAAAATAATTAATAAATATGCAGATGTATTACTAGTATAAATTAGACATTAAAAATGTATTTAATCTATGTTATTATTTGTAACTAGTACAATAAAAATGAATAGTTTTTTTTTTAAATTATTAACATGTGGCATATAATAGTCATAACTCATTTCTTTGAGCATCCATTTGTCTTGTGATCCTAACATCTAAATTTGAATAAACTAAGCTAGGCTTAAATGCTTTAAAAGTAATTAAATATTACCTCTACCATTAAAAATATTTAAAAAAAAATAATAAATAAAAATATCAAAAGTGACAAATAAAAGAACAACATTTATTAGTCAAAGATTTAACTTGTATAACCAGAATTTTTCTCTCAACAAGAATTAGGCAATAATTTGTTCGTTATGCCCACTGTGCCAATACAACACACATACATATTTTGTAGGCTCGGACCAATTTGCCTTTGGCATTGCGTCACAATCTTGAGGGTTTTATCGCAGGTCGCTCTAATGTTACTAGTTCGGTTTCGGGGCTTTGGTTTCTTTCGGTTCCGCCGTCCTCTTCCTCCGTCCACCGTTCTCTGCACTCTATACTCCGTGCTGCGTCCTCCATTCTCTGTCCTCTGTGCGTGCCTTCTTCGGCAAAAGTTGAGCGCAAAACTCATTTAAATTCAATTCGAATGTGACATTTTGTTTCGTCTTTCTTTATTTATTTTTTTCTGTTATTTTTTTTTTTTGTATTTTTGTTTTGGTATTTTTGGGCCTTTGACAAATGTCGCAAAGCTGCTTGAAATGCTGGTGGAAGGGGCGAGAGGGCGTGCGGAGGGGACAGAGTCACTGTCAGTGAACGTTTAAATCGATTTGGATTTCGGATTCGGAATCGGATTCGAACACGAATTCTCGCTACCTTTGCAAGTGGCTCATGTTTCTTCTGTTTTTTATTCCAGACTTTTGTTGTTTTCACCGATGTTATTGTTGTTTTTTTGTCGTTGTTTTTGTTGCTGTGTGCTTTGTTAAGTTCCATTGTTATCCAAAAATGGCTGCATTATTTGTACACACTTTTTTTTCTTCTTATTTTCTTTGCTTACATGTGTGTTTCCTTTGTTGTTTCTGTCCTTCACAGCCAGCCGAGCAGTGTTCGCTTCAAAACGTGATTCATGCGAGTGTTTTAGCCATTGCTTTTTTCTCTCTTTTTTTCGTGTTTTTTCCCCTGTTGTTATTGTCATTTATATTGATAGGGTGTATTTTATTTTATAGCTGTGCATGTGTGAGTGTTGGGTGTATTTTTTGTGTCGACATTATGTAAAAGCTGCCGTCTTCAATTGCATTCCTCGCTTATGGTTTCTGTCTGATTGTTGGCAATTTTCATAAACACACTAAATAAAACTTATGGGTTCTTGCTTATTATTTACCTTGGCTCAGTGTTAAATAAACAACACATTCAATTAGATGAACTCAACGGGTTCACATTTCGCTTTTCTTCTCTAGTCCATTTTCCTGTATTTTCCCTTGTCCCTTTTTTACCCACCTTAATTCCTAGTTTACATGTTATCATCATTATCAAATGCAAATGCAGCTGCTGCTTGACTCAATAAGTCCATTATGCAAAATCTGAAATACACCCTCAATCCAGGGAAACCTTTTCCACAACAAAGCCCATTTTCCGCAGCAAAAAGAAACCAGTAAAAGAAAATATTAAATTCGTTCTAGCTGAGATTTTAAGTCTGTAGCAAATGAATGTTTAAATCATACTGGAAACTGGACAATTAGAGAACCCTTAAAAATGGGGGAAATTACTCAAATGAAAAAAATAATATAGAAGATGATTTAATTTTATTCAACGAATGCAAAGCATTTCCCAGTTTGCATGCAAATCATCATGAAATGCATTTCCATTAAGATTACTTGTTGTTGTATAATACGAAACGGGGAAAATGGAAAATTACTTTAGTCACGCAATTTCTTTACTCATCATAACATTTAATTATATCATTTAATTTATATTCAACTGCAAATTGCACTTTACACAGTAGCTATAAATAATTTTTTTCAGACAGTTTTGGCAGCAAATAAAATAAATGTATACATTTTAGAGTATTTTTAGAACTTAAGAAAAAATATTTCAATTTTAATATGAAAAATTAAATTTCTGAATATATTTGGGCACGAGTAAATTGCTTGAACACTTAAGACAATGATTAAAAGTGAGTTTGGTATAAATGGAACCAAATTTGTTGCTTAGAAAATATAGTTTTAAGACAGCACTACGTTAATCTAGGTTTCCAGTTAGACTAAAAATTAATATGCGTGACTAATTTGAGTTCAAAGTTCTTGGCAATTAATACGCTCACTTTAAGCTTAATCTTTAGTAATTTCTGTGCTCAGCTTGAAAGCCATACGGGTTAGCAATCTGGCCAATAATGTTTAAAACTAATGTACTTCATTTCACCTTCTGACCGAAGCAACAAACTGACAAAGAGACAGACAATTAGATTAAGTTGAGACATGATTTAGAGTGTGAAGAGATGAAGGAAAATGGCAACAAATTTGCGAAAAGGCAGACACTCGAATTGGCAACAAAGATGTGGAAAACCAAGGGAAATACTACAAAAAAAAGAACGCAAACGAAGAAAAAAGAAAAGCCAGACAAATTTTATATAAATAATTCATTGTTGTAACGTGCAAAGCTCGTCGAGAGCATTTGAGTTAATTAATGAAGCGCATCTCAAACCAAAGTCCACAAACAGACGCAATTGGAGCTAAACGGCCCCAAGCCAAGTCTGGAGGGGATAGAGGCGTGAAGTAGGGGGGAAGAAATGAGCAGGGAGTTCTGTAGAAGTTCTGCCAAAATTAATAACAGACGCAAAGCTCAGACACAGCTCCACAGGCAACGCTTCAAATTGTGAACAAATGGCGCAGCAAGTCGCTTGCTGGGCATGCGGGAAGGGGCAGAAGGTGAGAGACAGTGCGCAGGTGGAGTAGGAGGGCAAAGGGCTAAAGAGTTTCGACTCTCGTCTAGGTGGATGGTTATATGGATGGTTGGATGCAGGGCAAAGTGCAAATAACGACAACGGTGGGCAATGTGATGAGCTTCTTCTTTCTGGTGGTTGCAACTGTTTCCCACCACCAATAAACGTGCCACACACACATACCAAACCACACCATACACACACACACTGGCACACGTGCTTGTGTATGAACACGATTCCCAGTTGGATTTTGGGTGGTTGCTTTTTGCCAGCGAAATGATATTTAAATTTTCTGCACAAGAACCTCACGAAGCGCATCGACAGAATAGCAACAGGCCGTGGAAGGAGCAGGGGAGAGCAGCAGGGGGAAGGCGCGGTAGGTGGTTGGAGGTAAGGCAGCATTAGCCAAGTTTTAGGCTAAAATAAAAGCACCCAACTCCCGCCGCTCATTACACAAAATTTGCATTTAGAAGCAAAACAGCAGCGGTGAAGGAACACACTGCGAGGCAGGGTAGGAGGGAGTAAGGAGTATACACTCCTGGAACTTAGAAAAAAGTGCACTTAAGCATAACTCGCGCTCGTGACATAGCAGCGAGTCTTCCATTAGTTTTTACCCCGCCAACTTCAATGGTTGCATACAAAATTTGCCGCTAAGTCGTAATCGCTTTGGCATCAGCGACGCATCATTGTCATCGTCATCATTATTATCATTAGCATTGGCATCGATAAGCGAGCACGGCATGAAAACGAACGAATCACTCCTGTCAATATTGAGATGCGGATTTAAGTGCTTGTTGCCTCTTTGATATTCAAGTAAAGGAGATGCCAGTCAGCCGATGTTTATGAGCCAAAAGTATCAAGTTGGCTAATAAACTCATCGCCAGCCAAATTTATTGCTTGTCAACGCCTTGTCAAAAAGTAAGAAAATGGTTAGCAAATTAGCTGCAGTCTGTTTAGAATTCATAATTAACATCGATTGTTATTTAAATTCGATTTTTAATTTAATTTCTTTCTTCAGGTATAACTAGTTAAACTCTTTTAGTCAGTTACTAGTAATTCAATATTATTCAGTAGTTAGTGTTTCCATAGATATGCGACTGTCAAACCAAAAAAAATAAACATAACAAAAACCAGCTGCTTCAGACTGCTGCACGAATCACCCTGTGCCGGTGCTCCATGCCAAATAAGAGCAAAAGAGCGCACAAGTTTTCTCTTTGGCAGCAAATGCCGCGGTGTTTCTCTTGAAAACCGCTAGATTTTGGGGTGGGAACCGCACGACTCTTCCGGCTTTGCACGTGAGATATATGGGAGCGCGTATTTATAAGGTAAGTTGTGAATAGTTTTATTATACAATATTGTATATTATTACAATAAATTATTAATAAACATATGCATATATAATAAAATGAATTCTATAGTTTTATGTGTATATTATTAAAAAGAGTAGATATAAATATTTCTATGTGTTGTTATAATTTGCATTAAAATAAATATATATTATTTTATTTTACAGTAAAGTACATCATATGGATATTATATACAATAAGTCTTTTAAGTGTATTCCAAATTAATTTTAGACAGTTTATTATGCTGAAAGCGTTTAAAATTTTTAACACTTTGGCAATACATTTAATGCTTGTTAATATATACTTAAATCTCCTTTATGCCATTGTAATAAACCGATTTGAAGCCACAGGAATATATGTTTTAGTTTCATATATTAAATTAAATTATAACACATGTATAAGCGCTAAAATTAAGTAGAATTGCTATGTTCAATTTCGAATTAGCTGCACTTTAAATTCTAATATTAATATATTTAAAGACATGAGTTGACGGGAAGTACAAATGATTTGGATAAAATTGTATTTTCCAATTTCTTTGCTTAAATTTTCAGTTGTCCAGTTCCACGCTGAATTGCGAGTTCTTTTTATGATGCGGACCAATTTTTCGATTCAATTATTTGGAATGGTTTGCAATGTGAAAAAATTCGAGAAGTACGAATTCAAAATGCACAAGCTGAACAAACTCAGCTACTTCACAACACGCTCCTCAACCCGGCATCTTCTCAAGCTGCAAGTACGTGAAATTGGCCGAGGAATTTGTTACATTTGGCTCCCCTTTGGCCGCCCCCTTTTCTTCTTTTTTCTTGGTATTTCATTTATATAATTTTGGGTTTTTTTCTCTCCTTTTTTTGTTAAGCTGAACAAAACGTCTGCGAAGTGAAATACTTGTAATCAAAATGCTTTGACTCGACTCAATTTGCAGCAGAAGGTGTGGATTATTCTCGACTATGCAGTCCAATTGAAACTTTGGCAGAGTGCGTTGGCCTCTACAGCATTTGGACCCCGAGGAGCCGGCCATAACTGCAATCCGTTGCCCTGGCCCGCGAACCCCCTGTGTCCCAACAGCTGATGGAGCAGCCACTAAGCTCAATTGAACTTAATTCGAGAAGGAATCGAGCTGAGACTGCAACCAGAGCTGAAGCTGAAACTGTAGCTCAACTCAACACTGAAGAAGCTGAAACGTGTTCAATTTGCGCTCATGAATGTTTCAGCATGTAGTTATTGGATTTACTTTCGGCACTTGCTACTAAGCATTTTTGTCGTATATCTTAGATACTTTTATCCCAAATTTTTTTGCTCAGCTGCCGAAGCGTGCAGAAAATTGCCAAATAAGCTGAGAAAACTATCGATAGAATGTGGAGTGCGAGTCAAAGATTGTGTGGAATGAAAATACAAATCTAAATAATAATAAGTAGACACAAAGAAATGGAAATACATAATGGTATAAATAAAGTTCAGAGAACTCTAATACAACTAAGTTTCATAATTTTAAAGAAAACGAAACTATAAATATATTAACAAATAAATCAAACATTTACAACAGTTTATAAATACTTATAACCATATTTAAAGAGATTATTAAACAATCATCCTCTGATATATTAGTTTTTATGCTTGTTTATATGCAAACTAGCATCGTTTTATAATATGCATACACTATAAAATATTATACAATCTTTGCATTAATGAATATTAGTCAAAGATTATAATTTAAATATGAAAAATAATATATACAACTATGTTATCTGATAACACGACTAACTCTGTAGATTGGACTCAAAGTTAAAGTTCAAGGAACTCAAGCACTCGAATGAGTTTGTTAATGACTACTTATAGCCAAGTAGGTGTTGTATCCACTAGACAAATTGGGTCAGTCGATGTCTGGCGATGAAAGCAGCCGTCAACAGATGTCAACTGGTAAACAGTCGCAGTCACAGTAAGAAACGTTGAATCGTTGAATTGCCTCGTGACGTAGTGACGACTGCGCCATAAAAAGTAACATAAAATTCACGCAGACGACCTTGAGAAGCAGTAAAAATTTTTAATGACTCTCACTTTTTACTGCCAACTCTTGTAGACCGTAAAATTTCGAACTCGAACTGGCAAGCGGCATCAGAAAAGCGGAAGGAAAGCAGTTCACAGTCGTAGTCAGAGACAGCTTCAGGTTTAGGTTCAATTTCAGTTTCAGTCTTGGACTGAGACTCATTTTGGTGATCGGCTGTTGGCCACAAATTGTCAATGGGCCCACTGTGCGGCCATAATGCGTAGATTTAAACTGGGACCATGGTCACATATGCCTGCTGTTTTCTCTGCTTCAATTCTTCTTCTCCCGCTCACACGCCCTTTCTTTCCAACTCACTCTTTTCACTTTTCCTTTCACAGTCGTTTCCTTATGATTTTTTATGACTTCTAGCCATGTTGTTGCCATTTTATTGTTTTATGATGGCCGCTGACTGACATTGAGCTCATCAAAACTGCAGCTAAGAACAACCCTTCATTTGGCCAAGTTGACGAGCTACCAAGTGTTTAGAGCCAAATTGCTGCCTTGCCTGAAGACACAACCCTTTGCAATACATCAAGGAAAACTAACGATAATTGCTCGCAAGTTGTGCCTAATTTGCTTTCAAGGTCTACTGTTTTTTGCAACGACTTGGAAACCCATTAATATATACTACGACCCCGTCTTTGACTCCTCTTCACTGCTCTGCACACAATTAGCCATACTTTCGAGCAAGAACACACAAAGAACATTTCCAAAATTAGCTTTTGGAAAGTGTAAATAATTACAGACAAGGTGTTTGCCAAGGCTAAGCAAAGAGTTGAGTTTTAATTGGATAAAGTCATTGCTTAGCTAACGAATAGCATTTAGGAAAATTAAATAATTTTAATTGTTACTAAAGGAAGGTTTAGAATTTTTAGAGGAGGCTTAAAAGTATTAACTGTTTCTCACTGGGAATTAAGGCAATGCAAAAGAATATTGATTGTATATATAACTATTGTTATATAAGTTAACAATAGGCAATAGATTAAACGGAAGTTCTTAGACCATTAAATTTTGTTTTTAATTCTAAAATTCTACAACTCACTGAACTTAAACTCAAAGATTTTTTATTTGTAAGATATCACAGTTTAAGAATCTTAAATTTCTAATAAGCTGAAATCTGTTTATTATTATAATTAAATCATCATTCACACAGCTTCTCCACTCTAAGCAAATTAAGTAACATTCCCTAATCAATCATTTAATCAAGTAACATACTCTTTTTGTTATTTAGCAGTTTCACAGCCAAGTGCATTGACACCTGTTTGTTGCGCTCGTGGAGAATATCTGTAATCACAATCAAAGTGTTTTGTAGGTGGGGAGAGAGGGGAAGCAGCGTTGGATGTTCCCTAATTTTTCATTCTGCTCCACTCGCTTGGGTTCTATTAGTAAAATGGCTTTTGTCTGCTGATAAGAACACGCTTGTTTTGGGTTGACAGCAAACACCGAAACTTTTAATGAGAAATGTCGCATAGTGCATGTGGTTCGGTTCCAATTTACTCGACGCATTTTCTGCTTTTCTTTTCGTTTGCGTTGCTTTTGTTGTGTCCCAAAGGCGAACTCGACAATTTTTGTTACGAGCGAGCATCCTGTCAAAATGAGAAAACTTTTGCCAACGCCAAACGTGTCGATATCGATGTCGATGTTAACGAACCCGCTCCCAAACCTGAACCGGTTCAGTATTTTGAGTCAGAGACAGAGTTACACTTCTGGCCATAAGTTGCCAAAAAGAAAATCTGTTTCAAGTGGCATTTCACTCCTTGAATTGGCTGCCTTCTTCTACTACTAAACTCCCACAATTTCCACCTTAGGATCGTGGACCAATTGCAAAGGTGTCTGCATTCGTGTCCAGCATATTTCTGCCTTCTGTCTGGACTCAAGCCAAACGTTTTCTTTCCCATTATTTGCCCAGCAGTTGCAACAAGCCAAAGGGAAAATTCAATGGGGACGGCGGAGCGAGAGGGGAAGGAAAGTGGTAGTAAGAACGCCCACATCTTGACTTCTCCTGGTTTATTTGTGCATAAGGCAACGATGCGGAAGAATGCCTTTTTCGTTCCGCTTTACGGAGGTTCTAAGTTGGCCCTACAATTCTTTACATGAGTCTGCCGTCTCCCCACTCATTGCACTTGCGACAAATGCCAAAACGTAGCAAGTTCAAACACTCGAGTCGAGTCTCAACTATGAAATACTCGTACATGTTTTTATTAAATTCTAGTGCATATTTATAGGCGCTTTGCTTGACATAGTCAAGTAGCTATAACTTGTCATAGACTTATTCGATCAGAAAAAGGTGTTTGTAGTAAAAACATATAAAATGTAATTGAAATTCGTGCAATTACTGGGGTGTAGGGAGGAAAGTTAAGTTTACCCTTCACATAAAATTAATATATACCCTAAACCTTTCATTAACGGGTATAAAAGTACACTGCTAAAACTGTTTACCTCTTGCGCAGAATAAAGTCACTTTGGCTTAAACATTTTCTTGGAGTGCAGGATTAGATTGTCACGATTGCGAGTACGGAAAAGGTAAGCGCACTCTGAGGTATAAGCATTTGAATCCCCAACGCTTGTTGACATGTTTTGGCCGTGGTAAGTGCCACGCCAATCGTTGCCCGAGGCGGTTGCGGTGACGGTGGCGGTGGGAATACGGCGTAGTTGGAGATGTATAAATAGACGGAACACACCTTGGTTTGCACACGAAATGGAGGCTAACATAACCAAATAGGCTAAGAGAGAATATGATTCTATTTGGCACGGCCTGTTTGTTGTCTGTTTGCGTTCATATTTTGATGATTGAGCCAAAAGCACACAAATTGGCCTGGGCCCGAGTTTGGGGCCTGAGTTTTGTATTTGGGCCTGGCCGCGTCTAATGGCATGGAAACCGACCAAAATGAAACTAAAACAACTCAACAACAAAGTTGTAGTTGTCTTTAAGAATTCGTTGGCTTTAAATAGGAAGCAGAAATATTTTGCCAGCTGGCTGCTTGCTTGAGATTTGTTTTTAATTTCGGCTGCCAAAAGTGTTGGCCAATATTTTGGCAAACTTTTTTTTATGGCCTCAACAGATTCTGTGCCGTTGTCAGTCTGTGCCTTTCTCTGGACGATATCTAATGAAATTTGCCACCTTCTCGCCATCATTTGCTCATGCTTTGGCCATATTGCGACAACTATTACGTTTTTGGCTCAGAAAACTTTTGGGTAAATCCATTGGCAAGCCAGTCGTTTAATTGCTTCCGCTGCAGGAGTCGGAATCAAAGTTGTAGTTGGAGCGCCGTGTGTGGCAGCTGGCACAAAACTTTGATTTATCAGGCCGTAAATCTCAGGCTCAGTCTCTGCCTCTGCCGCTGACTCTGATTCTGGCATACCCTTGAGCTGTGCACGCTGTGAACAGGGTATGGGGAAGGCCAATTCGAATGGAACCGCCACGGGATGTTCATAAATCAGCGGGCAGAATGTGAGGCGGCTTTCGGGGCATCAATATAAATCGAACACTTAATGGACTCACCTGACCGGGGACAAGATTGGGGACAAGTCCGCACAATCTGGAGACGCTGGCTGATTCAGACGCATCTGGATGAAGTCTCAATAAATTTACGTGCATTATGAGCACGATATAAGTTAGGAATTTTATATCTGAATTAAACGTGAAATGAATTAACGTGACTAAAATATTCATCTTGGCCCACAGGACTCGCAGTCGCTGTGGCAGTACAAGAATTTGCATAAACGCTGAATGAGTACGAATATGTATATGAATACCAATACGAATGCGAATACTCGTGCTCATATCCACACACACATACGCTAGTTCCTCTTGTTGTCGTTGTTGCAGTTGATAAATGGCAAATGCGCGTGCTTGTTAAGAAGCCAAGTTTATGCAATGACTAAATTAACTTATTTATGCAAATTCATTTGAGCTTAATCTTAAATTTACAGATTAAAGGGATTATCCTTATTCTGACTGAAATTGGAACATGCCGAGCATAACAGATTTATGCAAAAAGTCTAACAAATCTTCGATTATTCAAATGACAGCTTAGCTTATGAAGTACACCGAAAGAAATTATGGTGTTGTGTGGTAGAAACAATTTTAATTAGTGTTAAGACTTGGGAAAACTAATTAACTACAGAAGTTGTTAATAATATTTATAGTATAAAAATAAGAGAACAAATTAAATTTATTGTTTTATTTTTAAAGTGTGTTAATAATTAATCAAAGGAGCACGAATATTTAGACTAAATTTAGTTCGACATTTTAAGTGTTTTGGATTAGTGTTTGTAATAAAATGTGACATAAAATAATAAGAAAAAAGTTTTTCCTTGATTCCATCGATTATTAATTTGATAAATGTATAAATACAATTCAAATTTCAAGTCCTTTACAAAAATACGTTCTATGTAGCACTGTAATTGTAAAGGCCATGAGTGGAAACTACATAATATAATTCCTTTGACAAGTAATAAAGATTTTTAAGTGCAAGAAATTCATTTCAATTTACTACGAACAAATTTCTTGTACTTATTTAAGGAATGTATTTGAACTCTTGATCGATTTTTGATGAATGAATTATGCAGCGAGTCAAGAAAAGAAACCAGCAAGAACATAAGATAACATAAAGTAACCCACTCATGAATGAGTTTAACATATTCATGAGTTTAAGCAATTGTCGTCTCAATTAAGCGAGGTACAAGTATTTCTAAAAATTTTCTGTCTTTCTGTCTGTCGGTCTGTCGGTCTGCTCGTTTTCAATTCAAATGAGAGTTTCCCGTTTCGCGGCTGCCCCAGAAGACCCCACAGCAAGTTGCAATTAGCACTTGGCCACTAATTGATCATTAATTTAAATGATTCTGGTTGTGGTCCGAGCATTATCAAGACAAGAAATTAAAATGCGACGTTCTCTGATAATTGTGAGTGCTGCCAAGTGCCGACGGCATTGATTGGGTAAAGAATGGAATGCTTGGAATTAAATAAATAAATAAACGACTGTACCTCGATGTTACTTTAGTTAATTAATAACATAAATAAACAATTATTAAAATATTAAAAACTGTTAGTTTAATGCAATTAAAATCTTGGCAAAAACTAATGAACTAATGCGACGTCTGCATGAGAATCAAAACTTGCTTCAATTGCCAATGATGCAGTGAACCAAGAGACTTTTCTTGTGCATGAACCGTTGGACCGTTGAACCGCTGAACCGTTTCCCGGGCCCAACGCGAAGAGTTTCCATGGCAACGGGACCACAAGTAATGGAAGTCACGCGCTTTGGTCAATGGCCGTGCCAGCAGCTGCAGCTGGGAATGGGACAGAGCATGGCAGCGTCAGTGCCAGCGACAGGGACAGCGAGAGGCAGAGCGATAGAGCAAGGGGGAGAGACAGGGACAGAGACGAAGTCAACTGCTTCAGCTTCGTTGTTGCTTTGCAGTAGTATTAGTGCGTGTCATGGTGTGTGTAAGCAGCGACGTCAACGCAGCCGACGACGACGCAGCGACGTCAGCACAGACTGGCTGGCCGGGTGAGTTTTTGCCACGCCTGAAGTCAAAGCGTGGCGACTGCGCATGTGCGGGAAAAGGACGCACTGCGCTGTGTGCGCTTGTGTGTGTGTGCGTGTCAGATAAATGCGACAATCAGATAAATTCAACATGGCCGACCAGGCAGATAAGCAGCGCGCCCCGCCAGCAGCGCCTCTCCAGCGACATCTGGCGGCGAAATATGCAGCAGTTACTGCTAGACAATCTTTATCTACTGCTCATGGGACGACGCTCTAGTCGAACGGTCAGAGCGGAACGGGGCAGCGCAGCTCAGCCATGAAAGTGGAAGGATGCCGTATGGCAATACTGCGAGCAGCTCTGCGGAGTTTCCAATTTTATCCGCTAGGCTTCGCTTGTGTACTTCTCATTGGCAAACCGAGTGGGACAATCTGGTTAGAGTTATCTGCGACAATTCGATGTCTAATGCTCGCATGTGCCTCAGGCTTGTGCTGCTAACTGCGATATGTTTCATAATAATTATGGCAACCAGTTCTGAATGAATCGGTTTGTATGTCTATATATAATTGTAACTGGTTTCTAAATAAAACCATTTCCAAAATAACAGTTACTTTATTGAGGCATTGCCACTAGTTTGATTTCGAACAACAGTAATTTTCAATGAATTTCAATGTCTCAATTAACTGAATTCAAAGGTTTTTTAAACGCTTTCTTAAAATGACAAGATAAACACAAGTCATTAACACACATTAACTACCCGTAATTAATGAGTCATCCAATTAACTAAGCTCGTTTTCAAGACTTGATATCTGTTTTTAAATGCTTTCTTAAGTGCCTCAGCATTTGGGGCATAAACACCTGCTTAAAGTATAATCCAATTCTATGTTGAATTACTAATAATCCCATAAGCTCAACAGATTTAGTTAAATATGCTTAAATCAAAGCATTTTATAAAATATCTAGAATTTAACATTACAGTCACGATAAAAAAATATAGAAAGCTTCTTATTAGTATAAAAAATATGATTGAAGAGAACTTAAAATTTTTATAAACTTTGGCTAAACGTAGAAGAAAAACATTTTTTTATATTAAAAAATATATTATTGTTTAAGTATTTGTTTTAGATCAATTGCTGTAAATAACTGAAATTTTCAGCACATCAATTGACTGAATTTTATTTATATTGCTTACGTGCTCAATAACTAACCAATTTAGCTGCAATTATTATAGTTTTATTGCCAATTAATTGCCAGCCAATACAGAAGCAAACTAGTTTCGTTCTCAATTTGAGCGTAGCTATAGATTATTCTAAAAATTAAGTAAAGTAATAAAACTTGAACGCTTCAATTGCGAATAAAGAGTCCACCTTTTGGATGTAACTGCGATTTGCATAATAGTATCTAACAAGCGCTCTCATTAGAGCCATATTCGATGGGCGGTCCAAATGGAGACACGGCCTTTTGGGTTCATGTCCTTGGGAGGCAAAGCATTTGGGCTTATTCCAAAGACGACACAAACAATTTGTAATCAGTGGTGTTAACAAGGCGAACCATAAATTTCTATTGACCTCTGTGTGCTCTTTCAGACTTCCAGAGGGTTCGGTCTTCAGCAACACCACGCAAGTCCCCAACTATAGCTCCATTTTCAGCTCCATCGACATTGGAATCTCCAGCCCTGCAGCGAGTGAATTATGCAAGTGGCGCGATAAAAGCAAAGCCAGGCAAACTAAATTTATTGGATGCCATGCACTCATTAGCATCCAAATGCGGAGACCGCCAACTTCAAGTCAACGAAGACGAAGACGAGAACGCGAACGAGAATGAGAATAAGAACGCGAACGAACTCATTAAGTGCCCCAGTTGGTGGGGCACTGCCATGCCCACAATTGACAGCCCACAGTCAATGGGCGGGCCATGGCGCTGAATAAATAACAAAGTGACAACCACAAAAAACAACCGCGTCGGTGATGGCACAGCGCTTCTTTCTCACCGAAGACACAACAGCCAACAGCCAGAAACAACAACAACAACAAAATGTACAATAATTGAGCTCACAAATCACAGAGGAGCGCAGGAGCAAGAGCAAAAGTAGGAACTGTAGTTGGAGTCGGAACAGCAATTGGAGTCGGAGTAGTCGGAGCTGGATTGAGAGCTAGAGCAGCCGGCGCACCAATGAACACGAACCAAGTAAATTGAGATTCTTTAAATTTATGCACATATTTTCTTTCGTTTTTCGCTTTTCCTTTTTCTCTGACTGTCGAACTTGAAAGTACGTGTAGCCACTTAAGCTTCACGTCGTCGTCGTCGTCTTGGCCCCATCTTTGGGCCCGCTGCCACCCGCCCGAGGCGGCATCTTGAGCCCCCTAGAACGACTGGAGCAAATCTACAGGCGCCTTCGATAGCTTCAGTTGCTTCTGGCTTTGACTCTGTCGGTCTCTGACTCTGACGCTGTTTCTGGCTTCTGCTTTTGGTTCTGACTCTCTGGCTGGTTGGCCATTTAGTTGGTTAGCCAACTAAATGTGCATGCTGATGTGCTTGTCTGTCTGTGTGTGTGTGTGTTTGTGTGTGTGGCGTGGCATATTGATGAACCGCAGCAAATTGGCTCCACGGTGGCAGCAGATCCTATGCCCATCACAGTGGTTCAACCGTCAATAGCAACACAGCGAAAGTAAACCCTACGAAGCTTTAGTTATTATAAGTTATATTCAATAAATATTTATAATATTAAATGTGTTCCAGCTGTGTTTAAAATAACTATTATACTTAATTAGAACAGGGCCAAGGTAATTCTAAACTTGTTTAGTAACTATCTGAAAGTTTAATGTTCAATATATATAAATTAGTGGCTCTTTCTTTAAAAGGCATCTATTATAATTGAATAGATCTTTTTAATAAATTGTAAATTGGATTCCTACAAAAAACATCTGTACAAAAAACATTTACAGTCTCATCTAATAACCTTAAACAATTTTTAAGGTCGGTATGTTGTATATCCTCCTAAAAATCATATATTCACTTAAGTACTGGACTCTACTACTGCTACTCTTTTAAAATTGCTTCTGTTCCACTGTGCAATCTTCTACATGGGTGGCTCAACTTTTTCTAGCCGTTATACTTGACAAGAAATTGTAAAAAAAAGAAGCAAACAAACAGAAAAATAAGAAAAAATAAAACAAACGAAACACGAGAAGTTACATGTTTGGTTGCCCCAACTCCTACGCCTCCCTTTCCATCTCAAACTCTCCCTTTTCCAGCACCATTTCTCCTTCGCGTCTTAAGTTTGTAGTAGTTGCAGCTTGGCAATCTGCCATCATTTGGCATAAATCCCCCATGATAAAAACCCACGATTGCTCCCCAAAGTTTCGTGGTGCGCACTAAGCCACGCAAGTTTCAGTTACGCCAGGACGAAAGAAGGGGAAGCCGTAGAATAGTTGGTGTCCCCAACTAGATATACGGGATATGCTTGGTATAAATATTTTAAAATTATTACGCTGCCCTCACGAGCCACGAAGTTTTCGCCATATTCCGCAATTGGCCATTTCCATGCCAATTGGGTGCATCTCATTTGACTTTTCTTTCGGCCATGCTGAAAGTTGAGTTCAATGCACGACTGGCTCAATGCTCACAATTTCAGAATGCACAATCTACTGGCTCGCATCTTTCCCCCTTTTTCTGTTTTTTAAAGGGTATTGTAAGCTGAAAGCGTTGCCAGTTAATTGGACCCTTAACAAGGGGTTATCATTCATATTTGATGACGTCGTGGCGAGTTTTAAAGTTCGTGTTTATCTTTGGCTCGACCAAGGCAAGATTAAACCATGAATTGTTTGGAGGGGAGCACAAGTACTTATAAATAAATTTATATATAAGTTGTACATAAGTAAAAGTTGTAGAAATGAATACAATTTCAATTTAAGTTTCATATTTTTTTGCCCACCTAAAAATACATAACTTGGTTTTAAAAATAAAAAAATAAAATAGAACTTGTTTGTATATTCTGTGTGTGCATTAAAAAATGTAAATAAATGTGCCGACACACACCCATAATATGCTTGTTTTTGTTGGTGAGTCACACACACTGGCACACACACCGAAATACAGTGAAATATTTCGTTTTATTCTCATGCGGCCACAGTATTCTCGGCCTAGAATATAAATTAAATTCCACAACATCAGCAACAGAATATGCTACAATAACAAGAAGCATGAACAGATTTTTGAACCTCAGCTCCCCCCACACACCTCCTCCATCTCATCAACACCCTCCTTACGTTGTGTAGGGTGGGGGCTGGCGTGTGTTCGTACGGGCATCGGGAGGCGGGGTAAATGCCGTTTGGTCGCCTCTTTCAATGGCCGCCGCTTGCCTCGCGTGAGTTGTGCTCTCACTCTCACAACTCTCAGCGTGCGAGCGAAAAGGATGCACAGTGTGCACTCACTGACTGCTGTGCAAGGAATAGAGATAGAGAGACCTGCTCTCTGTACACACTTACAGTGGTTAGTGGTTGTTGATGCTACTACAGTTACAGTTACAATTTCAAATTCAATTTTTTTTTTCCTGTGCCTGTGCTCTAGAGACAAGACCATAACGGCACTATAACATTGTCTTTCTTCATTTCCTCTACAGGTCATCTAGGCGGCTAGCAAACAGGAGTTAATTTTATTTTTTGGCTAGGTAAGTTTTTTAAGCTCTTGTTACGTAGTTAGTTGTTGTTGCTAAGATTTTTAAATAGCGCGGCCTTTAAACTGGCCAGGTAAATAAATCAATTTAAAGCGATGAGAGCACAAATTTCGCTGGTTAAATTTGTAGACAGCTGGAAAGTGTTTGCTTTGTTTTCCCGCCATCTTTCCCACAAGCAATTAATATTTCATTTCTACTACAAACTCCCTTACAAATCCAAAACTCGACCACTTGCTATGCAAATTACGTGGATTTAGATACTGGGTGGGCATTTAAGGTGCGCCAATTGGCAACACCATCAGTTGCTTAATGAACTTTAGCTCGTGGGGAAGTGTAGCCAAGTGTAGCAACCCTTTACAGCATTCGTTGGACTTGAATTAAACTGGTCGGCCCTCTAATTGCGCATCTCTAATGTAATTAAGTCTGTTGAAGCATCCGCGCGGGAGGGGATACACATCGGTTCATGCAAATTTCGCTTCGAAATTAGTAAAATTAATTCAATTTTCCTACGCAATTGGCAGCTTGAAGTGCTGATTAAACTTTTAAAAGAGAAACGAAAACCAAACAAATTTATTTACACTAGATACTCTGCTTAATATAGCAAAGAAAATTAATTAAACTAAACTATAGTACTTACTTATACTTAATAAAAGTAAAAAGTTAAACTATCACTATTCTTGGCTCCCACTAACAGTTTTAAAATATAATATAAATTGGCTATAGTATTTTCACTCGTTTATTTCCATCTATTTCTGCTTGAATTTATTTTCCTTAATTTAATTAATTAAATTTAACATGTGCAACAGCTGTCGATACACCAACTAAATGTAGCCATAATACACTCTCAAATACACTATAGAGTATACAATGTGGATGCACATGTAGTCAGCCAGACGTCATTTCGTTATTTATTCAAAAGATATTCGACGTGGCAAGCCGTAAGTTAGCTTACCTCGCGACCGCGAACACGGCCGCACCCGCCAACGCCTCCGCCCCTTTCACGCCCCTCCCCGTGCCACCCCAGCGAAAGATACTCGAACATAACATATGTGCATGCTCGCACTTGAACAGATGATACAAGATCCGAAATTCGGAAACATTTTGTGCGATTCGTTTAAACAAAAATGATTATGAAATTGTAAACAAAAAACGTTTCAAGTAATTTTTGGTTTACTTTGAACTGGAAAATTGCAAAAAACCTAAAGAAAAAGAAAAGAAAACAAAAAAATAGTTAAGAACAAAAAAAGCGAAACAAAATGTTTAGATCAGAGCAGAAATATAAATGAATTTGTGTGAAAAATATACATAAAAGATTGTCACCTTGGTCAGGGTTAATGCTTGAGATAATTAAAGTCAAATAAAATATTTTCACGTCTTTTAAGTTGAATTTTAGTCACGCATAATTATCGTAATGGTTTAACAAACGTTTTAGCATATTTGTAGTAGAAACTGTTAGTTCAACTTAATTTATTGTTATTTACAACTGAGAAATTAATTTCACTATCAGGTAACAATATGCACAATGAAGTTTCGTATGGCATATTTTAATTTAATTGAAGTAGAGAAAAACAATAGAGAGAACGTTTAATTAAAAGCACAAATACTGGCAAATTGCGACCACAAATAAAGCAACCAATTGAAGCGGGTGTGGAAAACGCTTAATGAAAGCAGCAACGACAAAAGGAAAACAACAACAACAACAACCGGAAAGAACTCGTAGTGCAAAACACACGCAAACCTTGGCAGGCAAATAAACGAGGTATTTGTGTGGCTTCCAAAGACGACAGGCAGACAGACATATGAGGGGGAAGCCGTGGCTCAAGTAAGGCCCAAAGAACTCGACCAACTCCTAGACAAGAAGGGGGCAACATACATAATTGACTGACGGGATAATTTACTTCCGTGCACTTGCGTGTTTATTAAATTTCTGGGGTTGTCTCTGGGCATTGATTCGGCAAACTGGAGAGGGATCTGCGTAGGTGTATAGGGAGCGGAAAGGGGAGTGGTAGCGGGACGAAGATGGAGCAGTGTGACAATGGCACTACCAATGCCAATAGCAATGAGCGGGGTCGAGTCAGAGTTTAAGGCAGTGTCAGTGTGTAGTTATTGCGTAACCACATGTAATTACATGTATTCCTCATTAGTTGATCCAGTTCGGAATCGTGACGGGCTTGACTGAGTCAAAATGGAAGTGAACAATGGGATAAATTGAAGATGAATCGGAAGTCTTTTAATGAATATGTCTATATGATTGTAAGTATTGTAAAAAGAATACAAATCATTCACTGCACAAATATTTAAGTATTTAAATCAGTACTGAAGAAATAATTTTAATTCTCTTAAAGCAGAAAGATTGATTAAAGTTAGCTTAATAAAATAGCTCAACTCTGTTGATTAATTTTAACATGGAATAAAATAGCTAAACACAGTAGATTAATTTTAAGATGGAACTAAAATCTACTAACTATTAATAATTATATAAAATTATTAAAATCAAGTTTTTTGTTCCTTAAAATTAAAAATATTTTTAAATTTATTTTCTTATATAAAAAAATCTATTTTCAATGGCAATAATAATTTAATTCAAAATGATCTAAGCTTATGTTTCCAAGAAGTGGCTAGTTCTCAGCAAAAAAAAAAAGGCAAACATATTAATATGTTTTAATAAAAACAATAAATATTTTATTTGCATTTTGATACGTGCATTCCATTGTTCAATTGCTTCAATGCGTGCCGAGAGTAGAAAAGATGGAGTTGGAGATGGAATCGGAGGAGGCAACAGAGGTTGAAGACGTAGAAACGTTTCTGTTATCGAACCGACTGCGAGTCACGTTCGTCAGCCAACCCATTTACTTAGCTAAGCGATGGGGGTTGTACCTGCCGCCATAGTTATACTCCCTCCTGTAGCTCCCCCACTACCGCCCTTCGTGGCAATATGGAAACAGCACCCACCCCGTATGGAGAGATTCGCACAACTTGTTACTTGGGCTGTTGAATTGTTGGATTGGGCTGCTTGGTTTATTGGGTTTGCCTGGGAAGGTCTGCGTTTGGCTATCCCCGATTGATGAAAATCTTTGTGCTGAGTTACATACGAGTTACACGTTTCTACGCTTATCGCAGGAATATGGAAATTTCGCCATTTATTTGATCAACTTTTCCCTTTTTCATATCGAGCCCAAAATGGTGAAAAATAAATGGCAAAAAAGGTACAAAATTCAAGGAAGAAACTTCTGGGCCCAGAGCCACCAACTACAACAACTATTTCATATGCCACACACATACGCACACACACACGTGAACACACACACACCCATTGCCTACTTGGGATTGCAATTTAGCAAAAATCATGTTGGCAAATAAAAATGGAAAACGTCATAAGAGAATTGTGCGCATTAAGGGCCAATTTAGGCCATTTCAGAAAAAAAAACTTCTGACTTTTGTATTCTGGAATTGCGAATATGTTCAAGTTGCACCTGCGTCGCTTTTTAAATTGATAGTTGACATGTGGCGCATTTATTGTTTAATATAAATATGTTCTTTATACATACATATAAACATATTTATGTATATGTATAGAGAGGCATGTGAACTCACCTGCAGCAGCTGCCATCCATTTAGAAATCTCGACGGGGGGTCACTGTAAAAAATCCAAAATAATCCAACTGAAATTAAAATGGGAGAAAAACATGCAAATTAATTAAAAATCAAGTTGCGGCTCTATATAATAATAATTAAAATATATATTATTTTAAAGGAACTGTAGATTTTTATTTAAAACTTTAATTAAAATTTAGTTTTAAAGCATTAAAAGTTTCCCTTAAAAGTTGTAACTGCTTGTTATTCAATAGCTATCTACCCAAATAAGACAGAGAAAAGGATTTTGAATGGAAAAACAAACCACTTAGCAGACATTTACGAGACTAAATCTCTCGCATCATTTGCTTTGGACATGGACAACGATTGTCAGATATTTTTTCGTCGCAGACAGTTACATGAAGAGCACAAATTGCTATTCCCAAATCCTTTTATTCGAGTATATTATTCTCAAACCCTTCAATCAATTATATCGCATGGTCGACGACAGAGAATCTACCATTGAATTTGAATCTATTCGAGTAGATGTGAAACGATTTATGCCGAAACACGCTCCTCATTATTATTTCACGCCTATCATTTTCTTTCAATTTTCCACAGCTCCTCCACAAAGTTGGGCTAAAAGTGCGCTTTCTTGTTTACGCAAAACCAAATACAATAAATTTATAGTTGCTACACATCCACGCTCATGTGGCAGAGTGTGACGCTGATGCATTCATATTCCATTGGGTCCAGTTGTGCCACCGCCTCAACATTCGCTCCATTACTTGCTGCTCATTCGATTATGTCGCCGCGACACACTTATCCACCTCCTTCCTCACTTACTTTATCCCCCCTACGCCCCTATACACTACACACATGTTTGTGCGTTACTTTTATAGGTCATACGCTGGCCCTTTGGCCTCTCCTTGGTCCCAAACTCCACCCGTTCTCACACAGTAGCCTTTGTCTTCGTCGCCCGTCGAGTGGTCGCTTGTTTGTTTATCAGTCGTCCGAGCTGAGCAACCACCCAACATACCCGTTCATACAAGCACAAGCCAGAGCATACATTTAGCCATCCAACCAACCAACGCAACAACGAACCAACCTACCATCCTTCCGTCTTGCCATCCATCCAAACACATCCACATTCATTCAACGACGTCATCATTTTTTCCCCATACATATGTATCTTTTTTTCGGCTGCTTTTTGGCAAACTTTTAGTTGTGTTGTTTTTGGACTCTGTGCTTGAAAAGTGTAAAGGGTGTATGCTTCTGAGACCTTAACATTATAGTCTTAGACTGCTAATCTTTGCTCATTTTGAGTTGTATACAAAAAGGTCGCATTTAATATTAACTCTGCTTGCTTTAGTTTAAGTACAGGGTCTTTTAGAGGCGGTTCACTTCTATTCTTTTAGTTCCTGTTGTTTATTAGACAAACAGAGAAGCTCATCTCAGTGTCCGTCGACTCGAATTCCCCAATGGAATATGCTCGTGTGCATAAATTCCAGCTAAGCATTCCCCAGACCCAGACTCAGACCAGTACCGGGAACAAGAAGCAGGGAGCACTTTGCTTTGCCATTTTTCTCGCACTACTCTGACTAGTTGTACATGATTGAGTCGACTATCTGTCCCCTGCCCCAGTCTATGCCTGGCACTGCTCCTGCTCCTGCTACTGGTTCTCCTTGAAGCACTTAGCACATTCGCGTCTGTGTCTGGCTGCCAAATTGGTTACATTTTCATAATGAGCAAATGTCGAGCATGTCAAGCATTCACGGACTTATTCCATTTGCTATCAGTGTGTGTGCGTGTCAAAGTGTGTGTGTGTGTGTATCTGACGATATGGAAATACCATAAAAGTTCTTTTCTCCCCCAAACCGCTAAACTTTTCCCCATTAATAATTTCCATTTTCAGAAGATTAGCAGCCAACGGAAAAGTTTCCCAATACCAAAACGTGAATCTTAGAAAACTCGTGGCGTTGATTTGTTGTATATAGTAGTATACTCTGCTGGCTCTGGTTCTGCTTATTTATGAGCAATGGATGAATGCCATCGATAGAACTGAGGGTCACTGAGTAAAATTTTGAAAATATGTGTGAGATGCCAACACAGCAATCGAAAGTAGATTCCCAATCAATAGTACTTTGCTTATAGACTGCACAAATTACTTAAGAAAACACTCTACGATGTGAGTTAGAGTATTAATATTCTACCTGATGGCTGAAACTGTCAATCCTCCATCCATCATAAGTTTCCCGCTGTGGAAATAGAACTTCTCAGTCGATCTCTGGCGGTGCACAGCAGTTGAGAAAAGGGTTTGAGTTTGGTTTCGGTCTGTGCCGCTCTAAATGCAATTACCAAACAGGAAAAAACTCCACTGAATTTTGTCTCAAAAAAGAAAAGACACAAAAATGTAGCGTTTCTAATTTTCCGAGAAACACAACATTTTCAGTTCGTAGGCAAAAGTGAAAGTGACAAACGCGTGTTTTTATGACAACCATAAAAAGTGCAATCTTCTAGCTGAAATTTACAATCGCCTGGCTACCAGTGACCAGGGAATGGGTTATATAGAGAGTGATCTGTGATCTGTTTTCGGTCTGCCTGTTGGCCACATGCTGCTAAGCAGCACAAATATTTGCCAACGGCAGATACAGTTTTAGTTTCAGTTTCAGTTTTTAATTTGAGTTTCTCTCTGTATTTTTTTTTTTCGATAGACTCTTTGTTATAATTTTGAATTGACTACCGTCTGCCTGCCAAATGGACTAATAGTTTTGCTTTAGCCATCGTTAAACTTATGGATACCAAATGCGGCAAAAGGCAGATCAATGAACCGTACTGTACTCGTAACAGATGCCAGAGATATCAACTCTATAGCATTTCCTCAATATGAATACGATTTTATTTGCAATACTTTTTTTGATATACATTATTATTTAAATCGAAATAAAAGTGCGTCCACCATCTCTCGGCACAGTCTGTCGGCGAAATCCAAATGCACATGCAATGGCTCACCGCTGGGTGCAGTTCGCCATTGCCGTAATAATATTAAAATGCATAAAATGCAACTTTCGCAAAGCGGCTTAAGCGAAGCTACCCATCGCGGTAAACGGGTTTTTGCCATTGTCGCGTTGTCGCATTCTATCGACTGAAATAAATACTTTATTTAAATATGCCAACTTAAGACCCTAAAGTATGCATTTTATTCAAATTGCATCTCTGAATAATGACTTTATTGAGTATATAAAATGATTACAAAACGACTAATTTACAGACTACATAAATACACGCATTTTGTAACAATAATAATCCTTATAACACAACTATTTTTTATAGTTTCTTTGCGCACAGATCAGAACTCAAAATAAATGACAGGTCAAGGGTCATTTAATCAATCAGCCATTGGGCTTTGAGTGCTTTCCAGCCCCCTGACTAAAAACTAAAACTATTATTTGTTTTGCACACTGCGCATGTGCGAGTTTTCAGCTATCTAGAAAATTCTGATACACATACACATGCATCGCGTTGACTATGTGTGTGTGTCTTAGCTTAAAGGTTAAAAGTTATTTTCAGAAAAATAAGGAGTATAATACAGCCATGTCTTCAAATTGGCTTAAAACAGTAGATTCCCCCGCATTAGTATAAGAAACAGTTCTGTGTTTGTGCGTGTGTGGGTGTGCGTACGTGCTGTAGTGATGGCTGCCGAAACGAGAATAAATCTGAATGCAGCTCGCTGCTGTGACACTGCTGCATGCATGCCAGCGAGCGTCTGAGCGAGACGACAGTACTGAACTGCATCCTGGGCAGCAGAGAGTGTGACTGCTGTTTCGCTTGCACTTTAGTACTGCAAGGCAGCTAAGCAGCTGCTGAGGCCTTAACCTCCGACTCAATGCGACCATCATTCTCTCACACTCCCACTCCCGCTACCACTCTGACGGCCGCTTTGCAGTCATAACTTTCTCTCAATTTAACTTTGCGTCTCACGACGCATCAAATCAGTTGGTTTCCATATGCAGCATGAACAGTTAGTCATATGAGAATAAACTAATGCAAAAAACAGTTAAATTTCAATGGAGTGGAGTGAGTGTTGGAGGTGTTATCAGCACAACAGACATCAACAGATAATAAATTTGCTTTATTGCCATTGTCGTTTGTTGTTTCTGCTCTTGTTATTGTTTTTGTTGTTGTCGTTATGGCACTTTTATGTCGCTTTAAATTCATTACTCTCGTCACACTCCAATTTGTCAAAATATTTACTATGTCGATTAATGAATGCGTGCTTTTGATTCACATTTTATTGCGGCATTTATTGCCAAACAACAACACGAGACTGGGGAAGCCTTTATAAACATAAATAAACATACAAACACACCAAAACACACACACACATATATATACATGTGTATAAAGTTTATGGTCATTTGATTGCTTTTGAGAAATGGCAAACGATTGGCGCTAAGTATTAGATAAAAGATTCACCTGCTTATCAAACAAATAAACTCGTCACTTAATTAATCTTAAAAAAAAAAGATAGTTTAAACTTATGTTATAAAAGGAAGCTTGGTTTCAGAGATTAACTATTGCTGGAGGGTTGTAGCTTATCTGGAAGGTGCAATAAATGAAATGACTGGAATATCTGACAGGTGCTCCCTCTTTCATTATCTCCTTTCCTTCATTATCTCGTTGCGTGCTTTGTTTACAGTACATTTGAGCATTTGAACGGTGAAAACTGTGCTGTGGAATTGTGGAACTAAATTCAACTCAACTCAACTGAAACTTAACACCCGAGACCCTATGTGGGCGTTCTGGGTGGTTGGGTTCGATTCGGGTTGTCACATCCAAAGTTGGGAGTGATTGACACTCACAAGGAGGCAACACTATTGTGCCAAGTGAAATCCAAGGAACGTGATTTTTGGTCTTGACTCTCCCATTGTTGTTGCTATTGCTGTTGTGCGTAAAATTATGATGCGAAACGAAAATGCGAACGAGTCAAGTACGAGTCGAGAATGAATGACGAGTAGCACTAACTTATAGGGTATATCTATATGTCTACACAGGAATAGTAGCTACGTGCTCCAATACATATTCACTGCTAGAAATGGAGAAGCGGTGTGGGGTGAGGGAGGGACGAAGAAGGGTCCGTACTGAAAGGAAACAACAACAATTGGCAAAAACAACAATGGAACATGCCCATGATGATAATGGAATGGTGATGATAGCTTTGCCTTTGCTTTTGTTGTTTCTGTTGGCAATGAGCAAAATGGAAACTCGACGAAATCAACGAAAATAAAATTCGAAAAGGAAAAACAACAAGAACAACAACAACGACAGCATCGAATACGGCATAATGCCAGAAACCAAAATGGAAACTAAAGTAAATCGCTTTCAGGCATTTCTCAAACACACAAACACTTTCCACATTCCACTATACATATATATAAGTTCTGCGGGTCGCTTCGAATATATGTATCTTAAGTTTCCCATTTTTCGTTGCCTTCGCTTTTTTCGTTAAAATATTTAATTTTATCTCAGTGAATGCAGCAAGAGAACGCACGAAGAAAAAAATAAGATACGGCAAACTTCAAAAGCTTTCAACTAAATTAAATAATTTGCTTTCTGCTCTTCGTCTCTTACTGCTTCTTGGCTCATTTTGGTTCAGTTTTCATTTTATTTCAGTTGGAAAATGTGAAAAATTCTGAGAGAAAACAGCGAATTATTTAGCAAATTTCAGGCACTGCAGTTGACATTGCGCACAGCAAGGAGCAAAGCACGAAGAGCTAAGATTCAGTTTCCAAGCCATAAACTGCAGAGCAGTGCACATACCCTGTGTAATTGTGCTATAAGTGGAAAAGGAGAGTTTTAACATCAAATATAAATATGACAAAAAGGTTTTTGGTTGGACTATGGTCAGTAAACTGCCATATATATACTGCCGATTAAAATAATAACAAGAACATGCTGTTAGACTGTCAGATACCCTTTAAACTGCTCTGCCAAAGAGGCACAACATTATGTAAACTATATGACACATAATTAAACTTTGTATTAAGTCTTTAACTAAGTAGAAAGTGGACAAAGAAAGAGTACTGGTAAATAACTTAGCTAATAAATAAGTACTATTAAATGCTTTCAATTGAGCGTCGTGTGATACTTATACAACTATTCAGTTTCTTCTTGGATACTCCCAATATAAAACTATTATTGGGGTGTGTCAAGACATTTTTGATAAGCACAATGGTGTAGCTAATAAGATAAGTTGCAGATACATTTATGTATCTACAGCACATGACAAATGCCTGCTCGTTTCTAGACTCTCGACGTTTAGCTCTCAAGTCGCGGGACTCAACTGTAAATCATGTTGACAGCACAAATGAAATATGGCCGCAACGGAAATGCTAAATGGAAATCCATTCCCGATTACCATTCCGACTGTCTACCTTATGTGCGAGTGTGTGTGTGTTGTATTTATGTATGTGTGTGTGTTTGCTGTGTAGTGGATAATATCAATCAGCGGACATTCTTCGTTTTTGTTTACTCACTTCAGTTTACTTCACCTTTTAGGCTTCAAGCTTGTTGAACTGATGTTTAGCTGCATTTAGTTGGTTGTATTTTCTTTTGTTTATTTTTAAATGAATTGTTGTTGGCCATTTTACTTGTTCAAGTTGAGGCTGCATCTCAAGTGGCAGCTCAACACACACACTTCTCTCCAAGATTCGTTCACAAATAAACAATACTCAACTACAGCTAACAGTGCTTGGCAAATATCTGGCCAGTTTGTGACCTATTCCAGTGGCAATGGCATTGCCAATTGGCCATGCTATGTTCGATCAGACCGTAGCAATTTCTGCCTTATCGGAATGCACAAGTCGGCATATTCAATCGATTAAATCAATTAAACTTATTGCAATTGTGTCGTATCAAATATGAATTGGCATCGCAGACGGAATTGATTGCCAACGAAGGTCAACAAATTTTGCACAGCATTTCCGTATTTGGTGATATCATAATTAGGAGGCGCAACCATAAAATAATTGAAATTTGGTTACAAATTCACAAAATGTTTCTATGATTTTGGGAAGACTCTAAATTTGAAATTTGTTCCAAGAATTTGAATTTTGGCTCAAACCTTTTATATAGTATTAAATCCTATAATTATTATTCATATATGGATAAACTATGACCATATTTTAAATAATTCATCAGTTTAATACTAATTATTCTCATCAGTAAACATTTTACCTGGAATTTAGAAGCTTATATGGTTCAACCATTTTCGATATGACAATTATTTTTATATTTTATATTTTTATTTTTTATAGACTTCAAGAATATTAATGTCCATGTTATAAAATAATTCCTTATTAGCTATTTTAGTCATTATATATTTTTTATAATAACTAAAAAAACTTTAAATAGAATCATTATTGGTCTGTAAAATTTACTATAATAAATAATATTTATTAATATTATTAAGCTATTCCTGAAAATATTTAAGAACTAAAATTAAGTTCATATTGCTTACTAAGGCATTCAATTCTATTCACTTCTTTCAATTTCTTTTCAGCACATCATTTGCTAGCATTTTGGCCGATTCTATACCACTGTGCAACAATTGACATTGTGATTTACAGCAATAAAAATTATTCAAGAACGCAACAATACAGTAGCAGACATATTTGTTTCTCCGGACTACACACACCCTCACCGCTCCATTCACCATTCTACCGCCCTCACGCCCTCACTCCTGCTTTCGCCTGGTCACATACTAGCTCCGCCCGGACGCGTACGCGGACGCACCTGTACAGTGAAGACCGCAGGCGATGCCGCCGACGTTTTGTCATAAAAAAAATAAAACGAAATTGTCATCAGTTTTATGACTCGCTGCTGTTGGGCAGAGTATGGAGCTGGAGTTGCGACTGGAACGGGGTTTGGGGAATGGAAATCGAGATGGAAATGGTGACTTGGACTTTTACTGGTGAAAGAGGGCGGTGTGAGGAGAGTAAGACGGGGTCTCGTGCTGGTTGCGTGTGTCGGAAAAGTCGTATATTAGGCAGCTCCTTAAAAAGTCACTTGAACGGAAAACGCAATGTCGAATTATGACGAGACTCAAACTCAAACTACAACTGCAACTCAATTTCCATTTCTGAGTTAACTGTTGGCTACTGGAATTCGTTGTGGGCCTCAGCACATTTAATGAGCTGTCAAAATTATCATAAAACAATTAAATGCACTTCTCCTACTCCTATGCCCTTTTCTTTTTGGACACGGGTATTACCAATCAGTTTTAAGTCTGTATTTCCCTACCCAATTCAGATTTCGATTCCAATTCCTATTGCGATTCCGCTTACCACTGCCAACCTGAATGCAATGGCAAATGTCGAATGCCTTCGTCCTCCGTTCACATTCCGCGTCTTCTTCTTGGTCTGCTCCTCTCGTCTTGACACTAATTGGCAGCTTTATGGCCCAGTTAAATCGTAAAACTCAAATTTTATGCTTTGTCACTGAAACGATTATGACGTCCGTTCACGCAGTCCACAACAGTTGAGATTCAAATCCCGCCCTCGTGTTCCCTGCTCCCCGTGCCCTTGGCCAAGTCCAATTGGATGTGGAAGTGGAAGTGGAGGCCATTTGCTGCTCTTACGGTAGCTTAACACTGCCGGGATTTATGTCTTTACTCACAATATTTTGCGTCAATTTACAGTTTGATTTCAGTCTTAAGTTCTCTCGTTCTGTTTATTTATCGCATTTTGCACATACTTAACTTTTCCCTTTCTTTTGGCCATGTTTTATGGCCAACAAACAACTGTAAGTGGAACTTTAAAAAAAAGGTGCTAATTTCAATTCTATAAAAATGCATTTTATCAAATAAAAATTCTTGATTTCAAACATGTTTTTAGAATTTAAAAATATCTGCTCAGCTTAAATTGGAACTTATATTTAGCTTAACTTGGATTAGTTGTAGGCTAAATCTGTTGGCCTTGGACGCTGTAACTAGAAACTTATGAATGACTTCAAAGACTAACGAATTCATGTATTCAAATATGCCAAAATAAATTAATAAAACACAAAACCTAAAAACACAATAGAAAATGTTGTTTCTTTTGTTTTAAAAACCATTTGAATACATAAACATAAATTATGTTAGCCTTTTAAGTGCTCAAAGGTGACAATGAATATGCGCAGGAGGATTATACGCTGATCAGACTTGACTCTTTTCCTCTATAACTGCATTTGTGATAAATAGAAAATGTGAAAATGTGATGAGATTTAGTTGAGACGCGAACCATTGTAAGGCTGAATCCAATTAGATTCGCTGGGTGTAAAGTGGATGCTCTTTGCTTATTGCTACCAGCATTGTTGCTACTGTTGTTCCAGATATCACTGTTGTTGTTGCTGCTGGTGTTATTTGTGTTGTTGAGTTGGCAATTGCATCAATCATTCTTATCAGCAATGCCAGCTGCCTTGGGGCATTGTTGTTGCCGAGATGCACACCCAATCGCCCACACAACAAAAGCAGCAGCAACAACAGCAGTAGCAACAGCGAATTGCAAACCAACTTTGTTGCCAAGTGAAGGGAAAAAAAGGAAAATCGCATTATATTTTCCAACGCAACAAAAGTCCCTGGCAAGCCAAAAGGGACGATAAAGGAGATGGTGAAAAGTTGTGAAAGCGAACCGAACCGAAAAGAATGCAATGAATGCGAGAAAATCGTAAAAAAAGGAAATTGCATCTACCCAAAGCTCAGGAACTTGCGCAGGACTTTGAGATTCTCATAAATTCTAACAAGATTTCAAGCTGCGCCGCGTCTTCCCATCGGAATAGAAGTTGCATTGGCTGTCGACCTGCATTTGGAGTGGGAAATGTCCTTAGTCAGACCATCTAAGTACGTCCAATAAGCAAATGGCAAAGGCAACGCAAGCAGTAGTAGCAGAGGCAACGGCAGAGGCAGCGGTTGCCCAAAGAGAGTGAGAGCGAAGGGCAGAAAGAGCGAGCGCATGGAAACCAAAACAATGTGTTGCCAAACAAACACAAATGCTGCTAAGAGAGCCACCTGAATATGAACAGGTGCAAGCAAGCAGAGAGCGTATTTAAGAGAGCGAACGCGAGAGTCAAGTAAAGAGAGAGAGAGCGACAACCAAGAGCGCAACACCAATACTAATGCAAAGCGGCGTACTTAAGAGCGCGGCATTTAAGAGAGCGCGCACGCATACATTGACAATCAGACAGCAAAGAGCGAGGCACTAATACAACCACAGAGGCGAGTGTGACTGTGGTGGTGAGAGCGCGCGCTTATTGACAACAACGCGTTCAGATGCAAACAGTTTTGAGTTGTGCGTTCGAAAAATAAATTGGCAAAAAAATATAATTGAATATGTCGTACAATTTTGTCGTTTTATCAAATATATTTTTCTTTAAAAAATAATATATTTTTCAATAAACTGAATAATTTTTGGTACTTTTAATATATTCTTATTATATTTTTTTTATTGAAAATCATATAAGATTATTTTTTGGTCTGCTTAGAACTTAGTTAAGACAAACCTAAGTGGTTTGTGTATTAGATAACAACCCTCGGTCGTAAAATAAAATATATCCTTCTCACTCATACATGCAGAGTGATCAATTCAACCCTCGCCGTTGTCATTTGCTGTCTAACTGTTCATTCCATCACTTACCTAGTCGACGTCGCTGCTCTGCCGCTGCTTCAGCCTCTGCATCTATCCATCCATTGCTATGAGGTCGCAGTCCGGGCACAACGCAAGCGCACTCGTTGAACGTTCGCCGCAACCGTCGTTACTGCGGCACTGCCTGTTCGCAGGCAGAATATTGCCGCACAAGCAAAAACAACGTTGGCCTGTTATTGCTGCGGCTCTTGTTCCGATATTTCAGTCACGTCACAGAACTTCACAACAGCCGCCGCCGCAGGTGAGTGTCGGTAGCTCGCTAGCAGCATGGCCGCTGCATGGTTGCTCTCTCTCGCAACCAAGATGGCTGCCGCTGACGTTGCCATGACAACGCATACTCTTCTTCCATTTGTTAGCGTCGGCGCTCTCACTTCAATCCATTTGTCTGCTCTCGCACATTTCACGCATGGAGGTTATTGAGTATTTTTTTTCTTCTTTTCTTATTTTTGGTTACTCGCCATTGGCTTCATCCGACGGCATTTTGTAGTTCACTAAATGAAAGAAATTTTGATATGTATGTAATTAACAAATAATGTTTTTAAGCTAAATTAAAATGTTTCGTTTTACAATTTATTTTAAAATGAAAAAAAATTAAATTATTTATTCTTTTAAAAGAAATTTTAAATTATTGTTTACTTTTAAAATGCATTTGGATTCATAATGTAGTAATTAAAATTAACTGTATTGTTTATTAATTCTTTAAAAAAAATTCAAGTACTAGTACAAATTAGTTTTAACAAATTGTTTAATCTAAAACAATTCAGTTTTTGATTCTTTTCTGTAAAGAAAACTGTTAAAGTTGATTTAGCGTCGGAAATTTTATTATTCGAATTTTTTTCTGTAATCTCTTTACTGTATATTCTTAAGCAATAGAAGTAGTATTATCAGCATTCTAAGAATTGAAGCGGTGCTCATTTTTGGATGAAACATATAGACATTTATAAATTTAGATTAATTTTTTTAGAAGGGTCAACGAAAGTCAGAAAACTTTGCTAAGATCGGAAATACTTTTGAAGTTCTTATAAGGAAACGACTTTATTAAAAATAAATTATAGTTTTTAAGATATTGCTAATGTTTGGCATACGATACTCTCTTAAGCTTATAATCCAATGCTACCCCAAGTCGACTTCAATAACTAAAAACAAGAAACACCGAAAAATGCCTTTGAATTAAAATTCAGAAATCGAATTTAAAATAAAACACATCATGGGCGCATTAAGTAAACTATTTCCGTGAAATGACCATAAATTTAAAAAGGCTGCTCGAGAACGGAACGAATGAAAACTTCCAATTCGATTTCCATTCGACATACTAACACAATCCCCAAAACAAACTCATTTTGTGAGATATCTGCGATGCTTTTGCTTTTGAAGCCGTCAAACAAAAGCAGAAACGCCTCGTTGACATTTGCCAATAAAAATAAATAAAATACCATTTGGGCTAGAACCACCTACGAGAAGTCTACCCTCCTCCACATCCCTATGTTGTTCTGTCCCTCGGCACACCGGTGGCAAACATATACGCTCCAGGAGGAGCTGCTACAAATAAATGCCATCGTTTAGGCAAAGTCAAAGCAGTCAAGACTCAGCAGCCGCCTGGGAGCACTCTAAGTCGTGCATGGCATTGGGGGAGTTGAGGTGGTAAAAGGGCGTTGAGGGAGGCAAACGGAGCTGAGGGGCGCAGGGGCGTGCGTGTGTACGTTGCGTTGCGCATTTTAATACAATTTAATGCCCCATCGAGCGCCACCTTCTCCATCCGACATGATATCCGGCGACGGAGACGGAGAAAGAAGCTGGGCCAGGATCCGCAGCGGCACGGCAACAATTGAGCCTGATAACATCGCGGTCCCGCTGCTGTCCAACAATGTTGTGCAAAAGAAACGAAAAAGGGAGCGGGAATGGGAAGATTCATAGAAATCCAAACAAAGCCCAGGCAAAGTATAAGCAAAAACTGGAGGAATAGAATATCCGGTTGCCCGTGCGCATTTTATTGGAAATCGTTTATCTTAGCGGCAAATGCTTGGCCCAGTGGCAAGAACGTGTCTACAGCTGCACAGTGGTGCCAGCGACATATAACTGATATATTTGTATAGAAAATATATCTTAAGAGGTATACCGTATACCATAAGTTGACTTTGCTAACAAATAATTTCACTGTGCCTGTACCACTGTGCAGAAACATTGTCGACGTAGCCTCCCAACTCGCATTTGCCATTTAACTCACAAACGACGGAATTAGTTTTCCGTTTCGTTGGCATTTCAGTTGCTGGCCATTAATCCGTGCCCATCCTCTGCTTTGTATGTCACCTCCCCCACGCCCTGCCTCCTACTCGTCTAGGCGACAGTAAGTGATGACTCTGCCTCAGAGCTTTTCGGGATTTTCTACTTCATTGCTATGCATTATCGGTAGCTGGAATGGATGGGGTTAGGCTCGTGTTGAATTGCACTAATTTAGTTGGTCTCCCACTTCCCAAATCTCCCACTCCCACTCCCATACCTACTCCCCTCCCACCGCCTCTCTAATCTCTAGCAATCTCAGTGAGCTCCATCTTCGGGGACGCGTGAGTAGTTGTCGCTGCCTTGTTTTATGATGATGAGTTCGAAGTTCAAGACTGTTCAGCATTAATACGTCTAGAAACTACAAAACTGATTTCCAGCTGCTCAACTAAACTCGACAAGGACATTCTCTATTTCTATACTCAAGAATTCGTTAAAAGAGTTCAAATTTCTCTGCTCTAAATTGTAAACGATCAAATATTGTTGTCAGCTTGTAGATTGTAACGGTAATTATATTTTATATTGCCTTCAAGGCTTTCATAAAAAAAATATATAAGAAAAATGAAACAAAACAATAAACAAACGCAGAGACATGTTTCAGATGAAAACGAGAGCAGTCTGAGATAAATTTTAATGGCGTTGGAATGACCTTCGTCTGATTGTGGGCTTGAAAATATAATATTTCATGCTCTCATATCCATAACTGGAGCGACCTCTAATGCTAAAAAGGATTGTGCTGCGACCTCGGCCCAATAAAACTATTAATGGCCAGAACAAACGTTCTTTTGTATCGCTGCGGCTGCTCAAGCTGAGACAGAGGCCGAAACTGAGACCGAGACTGAGACTGAGTTAAAGAAACAGAGTGAGACAGCGACAGAGATTGAACTCCTGCCTCGCATCGAGGCCAATTCCCGCTGCGTATTTGGTTCGCAGTCTTTGCTTCTTCTGCCTCTTTTTATGATTGTCATTGAGTGTAGGTTTAAAAGAGTATAAGTATCTGTATCTGTAGCTGCTTGTGTATCGGTAGCTGTAAGTCGAAATGTAAATGTATCTGCGACTGTTGTCATAACGCCGTTGAGTTATGTGCACTCATTGTCAGTCTGATAAACCCGTTTGTGTGTGTGTGTGTCTGTGCTTTTCTCTGCTTCGATTTCGCGCCTTCGACTTAAGCCTTTCAGTTAATCCATGAAATGAGAATGCGAATGAGAATGAAAATGCGTTAAGCCACTTTTACTCAGTCTCTTTCGCTGTCGCTGCCACGCCCGTAACTTGCTCCAAGGATGGTTAGAAATACTATTTTATACTCGACTTGCCATCACCTCATCCCCATTCCCATCTCCCCCAATTCCCATCTCCTTGCCCTCCTTTATTCCCATCTTTTTTGCCATCTTCAATCCCATCGCCATCGACAGCCGCGTCGGTTGCCAGTCAGCCAAATGGCGATGGCATCTTGCCATGCAACGTGGCTTCATTTGGAGCCAAAGGCGTGGATTCCTCTTTCTAAGTTTTCATGCTGGCGATTTTATGCACGCGTCTACACTGAGCGATATTACATCTACGAACAACTTGGTGAGCTTATTTATGATAAGAAGAAACTTAATTTAATCATTTAAATTGATTTATTGATATTTTTACTAATTTTTTATATTTAGGAAAAGTTTTTGTTAATAAATTTAATATATTATATTAGATAAAATATTTGTTTTAAATTAAAAACATTATAAAAGTATCTGTATGTTAAATTACATCAATCAATCAAATTTGTGGGCTTATAGTTCAATTATTGTATGCCTAAGCCAGAAGTTAATTAATTTAACAAAAAAAACCTAAACAAATTTTTAGTCTTTTCTAATTCCAATTTTCTCTCTGTGTAATTGTAATTTAAGCCGAAGAGCAAAAAGTGAAAAACTCAAAAAAAAAGAGCACCAGCGACGAAGTAGAAGCAGAATGAAAATGTACAAGGAAAAAAATAAAAGCTGCTGCTTGTCGACATAAAACTTGCAAAATAAGTTTCGCATGTTTCAGCAAATTCAGGTAGGAAAAGGTTTGCTCCTGGATTTCGCTGACGACTTTTCCAAACTGTGTGAGACAAGGGGGATAAGGTGGTGTGGGAGGGCGGCTCAAGATTGGAGAGTGGCAGGCAGTTGGGGGATGGCCGCTTGAATATGCAGCAAATATTCTTCAAATGCCACACCGCATCCCTCGCTGACTTCGACTTCCCCACACATCCCCCCTCATCATGCCACGTTTTATATTCTTGAATCGGGACCCGCCCACCTGAGCTGCCATCGCTCTAGGTAAATGAGAGGTTGGCAGACGACTTCCTCGCTCGTAAGCCGCCATTCCAACGTTTTGTGGAGAGGGTAGGAGGGACTGGCAGGTGGAAACGGGGAAGTAACACGAAATGTACTCCAATTTAATCAAGAATTCTATTCTGTAAATGACTTGCACAAAAACACGAAGCGGCGTTAAGTTTGAGAAAAGGGCAAAAGCAGCGTGGGAGTTTGAAGGGCAAATAGCGGCTGCTTCTGCCGCCTCATCTTCTGCCACTTCTTCCTGATATTCTGCAAGAATTTTCATTTCGCGTTAAAAAAAAATTGCACGAGTTTGAAGCTTAAAAATGTTGAAAAGTTCTCCCCAAAGGCCTGAGAAATGTTTTGGCAAAATATCACACGAAAACAACTTTGTTGATATTATTTCTGCACAGGGCAATGGAATTTTTAAATAAATATTGTCAGGTTAATACTACAAAAATGTTTACTTAACTATTTAAAATATTTGGTAGGCACAGAGAGTAAATTGTGTATGATTAATCGGTACTTGGTTAGGGAAAGTAGGACTAGTTTGTTTATGGATTCAAATTAAGTGAGTACTGTACAGTATATAAATTTATTTAACAACAAATATGTTAAATTTGTTTAAGTTACTTTCCAGCTAAGAATTTAATATATACTTTTTTATATTGGTAAAACAAAATGCTATTAAAATGTAGCCAATGTTGTTTTTTGACTAAACATAGATCTGTTTATTCTTTAACTTACAAAAAATAAAAAAATCTGTTGTTTATTAAAGCAAAGATCATCTTGAACATCATTATCATTCCATAAACAGCTCAAAGCTAATCGGCATATATTTTGAAGAAACGAAACATTAATAAAACCTGCACAATGTTATCGAACTATAACGATTTTCATTGGGTTCGGCACTTAGATGAGTTTTCTTTATTTAAATGCCGTTGCAAGTCAAACAAAAGAAATAGAAAAAACACTTTCACCACAATAGAAAAATAACAACAACAGCAACAAAATTGTTAAATTATGCTGGGCCCCAAAAAATACTCGAATTTTTCCATTTTCCATTGCCCATTACAGAAAAGGCATAAATTGATATTCGAATATTTATGCAGTCCCTCAGTCAAAACGACGACGAAAACGAAAACTGTACAAATATTTGAGATGTAAGATGAAGTCACTGTGGAAAAGCGAGAAACAACAATAACAACAACAACAACGATAATAACAAACTGGAAATGGGGCGGGAGAATGGAGTATGGAGCTTGAACTGAAGACGGAGATGGAGATGGAGATGAATGACTGGCGTTGTTATTGAAATAAATTATTATAAATAAATACGCAAGTCGAATTTATGAAGTCGTCAGTTATGATGTTATGTTGTTTGCTCTGTGTCCAAATGTCCAACTGTCTGTCTGTCCGACTGTCCGTCTGGTGAAGAGCCGGCAATCCACGAGCTTGGCTTGTGTCATTATTTTTGTTTATGCGCCGAAACGAGTCGACTAAAAGAGGAAAATAGAATGGGATAGGGGGGAGCGGGGAGTGCAGGGAAGACAGCGAGTGAGCCGTTAAAACAAACAGCTTATTACGCCAATGACAGTTGCGATGGTTTTGACCAGAGCATAGAGGGCAGCAGAAGTGAGAAGGGAGCTGACCAGGGAGTGTGACCAGGGCGCCAATGACTGTCATTGATAACTGAAGAAGTTGCTCTCAACAACTGTACACACTCATACAAAATATATACACACTATATACCTACAAAATAAATATATATCGCGTGGCAGGAAGGTTGATGGACGTATGCCATGACTTTTTGAATTTGTTTATCTTACGTTTGTCAATAGCTTGTTTCTCAGCCTTGTCTGTTTATTTATTTGTCTTTGACTCGAGTTCCTTCCCCTTTCCATGCCCATTTTCCTTCCCCTTTCCACACCCATCACCATTTCGCTTTTGGCTTGTAAACATTCCACTGCCAATTGAATTCGTTTCAATTTATTTACTGCACAAGACGCAGCTAACAGCGTAGAGAGTAGAATTTTTTGTTTGTGCAATGGGATGTGGCCAATAACAACATGAAGCTACTTTTTATGGCATTCACATCTCAACAAGAGTTCAATTAGAATAGGAAATCGTTCTCTGTTTCAAGTTTTCATATATATTTTTTCATTTCATTTCGTTTTCTTTTCCATTTCCATTTCCATTTATGCAAAAACACATTTCGATTGAGAGAAGCGACAGATGTTGCCTGACAAATGACAGTGATCGCAAACTCAATGCCTCAACTTACACCTCGGAGTGTTGAACAGTCTGTGGCCTGTGGCATTTGGCTTTTATTCTGTGTTTTAGGCTTAATTATGACCTGAAGATGGCTTTGTTTTCTTTTCATTTCAGCCATCTCGCTGTTCTTCATTTCTTTACTTCTCTGGGCTGTGTTTTATCTGGCACACTTGCTGCAATCATTTCGTTTTATTGCTGGATAGTTTTCTCAACTTTTTTGTTGGCTCTCATCTGAGCACATCTCCAAGGATGCTTCATGTATTTGGCCAAAAACTAGAAACTCGCATAAGAAACTTTACGATACGAGTGCAAAAAAGGTCAAAGAGCGCATATGTAAATGCACAGGCAGAAATGGAAACCAAATGGAAACATCAATTAAATAACTCTTAAGTGTTTCACGAACCCAAAAAACTTTTCTTACTCATTTTATGATTGTCAACAAAAGTTGCTGACAATTTAATCAGACGTTACGACACATTCCACAAACCACACTCGTTTTCCCCAAAGAGCATCCTGTGGGATTGGGAATTCAAAAGAATTCCTAAGTCATTTTGTTCTATTTCCATTGTGTTTAATGCACTGCATTTGTTGTTAATTTATTTCTTGCAGTGTAGCATTTTAAAGTCTTTTGCTGCTACGCTTCCTTGGCTTGGCTCATGGAATGTTTTTGCCCAATAACGCGAAACGAAGCAAAATTTCGCTTGGCTCCAGCAGCGCGGACAGCGATCTTTGTTATTTTACGATGCCAGCCACTCCTACCCGCCCGCCCCCGTTTTATACACCACCACCTACCGCTTCCCCCTCTTAAATGTCGCGGCTACAAAACTTGAAATGCAACCAGCGCGAAATTGCAACTGTGCCAGGAGCTGCTGATATATATACATATATTTATATATATCTGGAATCCAAGTCGATGTAGAAGTCGCTTATTGGTGCTGAGTTGTAGAAGGAGCAGGAGCAGCAGTGGGTAGTTTGGTGTGCAGGGGCCTGAGGCGCCAGTTGGCTAAGCGGATATAAAAAAGTTTAGTTAAATTAAGGTGGAGCTCGAATGAAATCATTTTCCGTTGCATCCCAATAACTTGGCTAAGCAACACTGCGCTACAAGTCAAGTTTCAGCTGCAATCAATGTAAGATTTTTACTGCCGAGGGTTTAATATTTACAATTGATCTAAACAAGTTAGTTATCTTACAATTTAATAATTATAAAAAAAATCATATATAAGTCTCATCTCTAAAATACAACTTAACATTTAATTTAACTGCATATTTAATTAAATTTGTTATTAAAAATACCTTAAATTGGTTTTTATAACTTTAAAATACCTTAAAACTAATTTATTTGCTGCGCACTTCAAGTAAATTTCAATTAAATACAAATTTTATTATATTGCCAAATTTAAAAAAATATTACTTCACTTTCTTTAAAATATTTATCAGTTGTATGTTAATGTTTAAAGCATATTAATATAAAAAGAAATTAAAAAAATGTTTTTTTTTGTGAGTTTCATTTGTGATGCAACAATTCAGTTGCCTCTAATGTTGCACAGTGCAGCCAAACCGACGCAGCATAGATAGGAACGTTAAATGTCAGAAAGAGAAAAACAGAGCATGAAAAGAAGACAGACTTAGTGAGAGAGTGAGAGGAAGAGCCAGAGGGATTGAAGGACTTAGATGACGTTCAGAACGTGGCATTGTCGTGACTTGGTGACTTATTACTTTTCATGCTGCTCCTTTTCTTGCGCGCAGTGCTTTCTCTTTCCACTCCCTACATGCCTGGACTGTCAACTACCAACTGGCAAACTGGCAAACTGGCAAATGAAGTCGTAAAAAGATTGGCCAAAAGTTTTTGTGTGCTGCGCACAGAAGTACATGCATATAAAAATGGCAAAGTTGGGATTAGTTTCATCAAGGATAAGCCAAATGGCTGGACACGAAGCTGAAGCTATAGCTAAAGCTAAAGCTCAAAGCATATAAACGAGTCGAGCAATGCAGGACATGAAAGGACTTGGCAGCACATGAAAGAACATGGAACTCTGCTGGCATTGGATCCTGGCCATTTTGCTATTTCAGCCCGAAAACTTTTTATGCAGTTGCCTGCTTCGCTCATTTGCCCAAGTACAGCGAAGTTACATAAACGGGAGCAACAATTTCCGCATGTTGCCATACGTAGATATATATCGTATGTACTATACATATATGTATATCTGGGGGTATGTTTGGGTATTACCTTTATGGTCGCATCACCTCTGGAAAAATGTCATCTAAGCACGTTTGCAGGATCTGCATAATTTATGTTTGCATGTGGCAGACCAATCCCCATCTCCAAGTCCCCCCACTCACCCTCGTTCCTCATTCTAATCCTGATCCCACTGGCCTGTGGATGGAGTGCCTCAGGTTTGCTGCTGCCAGGGATTACCCTAGAAAATTAGGTTTCCAGTTTCATGGTCGCGGACGCTGTGTGGAGCTCGTATAAAAACGGCACGACCTGCTCGCCATTTTCATAACTCTGCACTGAGGTGTGTGTGTGTGTGTGTGTGTTGGGGGGGTGTGTGGAGTAGCGCGGGGGAAGCTGCATGCTCAAATGAATTTATATATTTGTGTGTGAGCTCGTTTTATGACTAATATCTTGGAATATCTCCGAGCATGCCAAACGACAGCATCGCACTATCAGACCTCCACCCAACCCCACTCGCACCGCCCCCTTTCCGCCCAGAAACCACTCCCCTCCTAGTGCGACAACGACTACAACGACAACCCACACACAGTCGCATATATTTTGCAGCGCTCCGAAAAAAATAAAACACAAATATAAACCCGGGCAAAAACAAGTATAAAAATTTGTTTTTCCAACATTTGCCAACGACCAGAAAGACACGATGACGCTGTCAAAAGTCTGACGCTGTGTCGGACAGACCAAGTAGAGGCAGCAGCAGTTTCTACCCCAACCACAATTCCAGAATCCCAATCCACCAAAAAAAACTCTCATTCCATATTCAGCATGTTATTGTCGTTGTTTGCATGTGACGAACTCTCAAAATGCTCATAGCCATTCCCCCTAGCTCATTTCCAGGTGCTGCCGAACTCGCACAGTTGGTCAAAACTTATTTGAAGTTGTAATAGAGCTATATATAGTGTATAGTAATAGAGTTATATTTAGTGTAGGTTGATTTAAAAATATATAGGTATTTTTTTAAATATTTCCCACAGAAACGCGTGAAATTATTTTATTAGTTTTACTTATTAAATGACAATTAAACAAAACTCAGTTTCCTGTATTTACAATCTCAAACAGTAGCCCAAAACTCTTTGAATGTAATGTAAAATAATTAGGTACATAGTCGGCCATAAAAACAGATATTTTAAAAAATAGTTTTCAATATAAATTGATGGAAACATATGTGATTAAAATAGAAGGATACAACTAAAAGTATGTAAACGGATATTAATGTGAATATTAAATAATTGTAATACTTTTAGCACTAAAATAAAGTTTATTTAACAATCAAATGTGCATCGATCAAACAGAATAAAAAACCTTACACTAAGTATAGAAATTGAGCTATAAATATGTATTAAATTTAATAATGTTCCCAAAAAATAAAGCTGCCGCTTCTAGAAATTAATTAAAATAAAATTCGGTAGCAAATAATAAATTAAACAATTCAATTTAAAGATTAAAACGTATTTAAATGCTTGAGTTGTTTTAGCTAGGCAATGATTTAAAAAGTTGTTTATTAAATAAAGTTTGTTTATGTTTATTATTTTTAAAATGCTGCGGATATTCCCAGCACCAATACGTTGAACAAAATTGTTTCTTTTTAGAGATTTCTAATAAATATTCGGTTTAATGAGATGATTATTTAAAAATCTTTTTTTCTAAAGTTGCTCCACAGTTCGCAGTGCGTATAGACGGCAGAGGTGAGGGGACAGACAATCGTCATACGCAGCACTCACTGTACTCTGGCTCACTTCGACTAAGTTTTTGTTCAGTTTGGGTCGCTTCTTATATATTTTTCTTTATTTCCTGATGTTTTTTCTTCTGCTTTGCTTACTTCTTATGCATGTCGCATGAGCAATAACAATATTTGCTGCTCTGACACAGCTTATTCTTTCGATTTGCACATTCATTTCTGTTTTTACGCTTTGCCATTTGCTTATTCGCTGGGAACATTGCGAGGGAGAGAACTGAGAACTGCGAACTGCGCGCTGCGAGCTGCAAACTGCGAACTCAAAAATGAAAACAGAATTTAAAATTTATGTAGGTACTTAGTATAAGTATATGTAAACATGTGTGTTCCACAGTCCGATTTGTAGATGGAAACACGCCCCTCATTGCCTCCCACCCTAGACATGTCCATAACTTCCACTTGGATTCTGTTTTCACATAAATAAAATGCAAGAAACACGTTCGCTGTCTTCTGAAACATCCTATTCGATGTTCGAAATTGATAAAAACAACAACAAAATGTGCGCACATATTGAAAACTGTGCTGTGCTGCATATTGAATTCATTCCTTGATTCAGTCCCTTCGTCTATAACTCAAAATAAAAGTAAAATGACAGAAATATATTATAGACGGATGTGGCAATGTGTTGGTTGTAAAGTTTCCTTTGTCTTGGCCATCATAATTGATGCGGAAGCACAGCGGACGTGTAGCAAACATGGCGTTCTTATTGGTCATAATATCTGCCCAGACTTGGCTATAACTTAAAGCACAAATCTTTGCAGTGCAACAAAAGTGTCTGGCTTTTTAAGGGTATTGTATAAAGTATATAATATATACTGGCTGATAGTTCTTCTAGTTCCATTTTAATTTTAGCTAGTTTTCTATATGGTTAAATGAGTCTGCTCACTTCTAGCCAAGCCTTACTTTCCTGTTATTCTTTAATTTATTCCACTTATGCTGTTTGCTTTGCTCTGTCTGGTAACCAAGTAATTAACGAATGAAACAACCGAATGCCTTTGTAATAGAGCGCTTAGGGGCAATCGCTTTGGCTTTGGCGATTGCATTAAACCTCCATTAAGAGGGGCTGCCGAATGCAGTCGAGCATTCAAATTAAAATTGAATCATTATTGAAATTCGTTTAGCAGCGACAATCACCGATGGAGCGAGTCGACGCGACAACCTCATTAAAATGGATAGCAAAGGTAGTTAAAGCGACAGATCCAATCCAATGAGCTTTGACTGTAGCTGAGTGAGTGTGTGAGTGCTTGTTTGTGTGTGTGTGTGTGTCTCTGTGAGTGCGTATTTGCATTTGGCAAATTGTAAAAAATTTAATTCGCATATCATGCGCGATAATCAGCGGCGTGCATTATAAAACCATAAAAATCGCTAAAACGCGGCCATAAACCGCAACTGAGGCAAGTTGAGGCAAGAACTGAGCACAGCACAAAGGGTCAGAAGGAGAGGGGAGGACAGAGGACAGCGGGGCAGGCACAATTGTCGCATGCAGCGTCAATAAATATCCGATTATATGGTAATTGGTGTGTGTGCGACTGCGTGTGTGTGTGTGTGTGTGCGAGTGTGTGGCAAAAATGGTTGTTCGCTTAGTTGTGTGTTCGTTTTTGGTAAATTTGCATTTGGCACAGCTGCAAATGGCAAATTCAATGCGAATCACAATTTAAATTTGAATTTTAATAAATATTTATGTTATTGTTGTGTTCATTATTTAGTCCCAAACTCATTCCAATCCAGAATCCTCGGCACCAAAATGGAGGTATAACAACGCGGTGGTGTGGGCTTAATTTTCATGTCCATTAACCAAACAAAATGGTGAGGGAGGAAGGAGCAAAGCAAAGCGAAAGGATAAACGCAAACCCGGCCTAGAATTTGAAATTGAAGTTGGCGCACAAAATACGAGTATAAATTTAAAATAAAGTTTAACGAAGCCAATCCGAAAGAGGCTGGCAAGGAGAGGAGAGACAGCAGAGGAGAAAGGAAAGGAATCCAGTTTGATGGAGCCACTGTCGCTTTGGGGGGAATCTGAAAATGGGATCAGAAGCAGGCAGTAGGCAACCCAAGCAAAACAAGGGCAGCGAAAAGGACCAGGGAGGGTAGGGGAGGCGTGTCGGGGCTGGGCCAGGCTATGAGCCATGAAAGTTATCAAAGCGTGTTATTACGAGCAACGATGCGAAACGCGACGCAGACCCAAAGAAATCTCTCTCAAGTGGATGAAACGGACGCTGTTTTTCAGAGTTTTCGTCTTGCTGACTGCCTGGAGCCACCACTTGTGGTTGCCAGTCATGAAATGGTTTTTGTTTTCATTTCCCCATCCTTTTTAGCCCCTTTCCCCCATACCCCTCTCCACAACACACGATCCCATCACGCACGCAAATAATCAAATGAAACGCATCAAATTCGTGAAAGGGATAAAAGGCAACAAAATGGCTGTGGCGATTTTTAAAAATACTCGTACGTGCACTTGCCCTCCACTTTTCGTTTCCGTTGACGCAGCTCCTTTTTTGCGCTAGGGTTGTAGGTGGGCGTGGCATATCAGCATAATCAGAATGGCAAAAGGCCCCAGCGAGCAGCTCAGGTTGATCGGGCACTAAATTTGTGGCTGCCAATGGTAATTCAATAAATTTTAAATCTTAACGCCAAGTGGAGCACAGTGGTGCCAAAACCCATTAAATTGTCAAACAAAGATCGCAAAAATATATAGAAACCTAACAGCTAATGAAGTAAACTATTTTAGTATTTATCTTTAAGGATTATGAATTTGTAGCGTATTTTATTTAGTGATACGTAATCTGAACTTAACCAAATATTTACGATGTCTTTCAATTTGCTTCACAAAAATGTTTTTAAATAAATGACACCTAAATAAATATATAAATAAAATGTCAAGCTTTAATTTAAACAAGTAATCAATCGACTCATTATAATTAAAGTCAAAGAATTAAGAAAAAATAATAAATCAAATAATAAATGAAGGTATTTATCATAGAAAAGTTAAAATTTAAAACAAAAATTGTATTATGATTTTTTTAACTACTAAAAACATATTAAAAATGTACAATTTGTTTAAATAAATTTATAGATTTCACATAGCCTCAGTTTTATTATGCCTGTGATCCACTGTGCGCTGAAACTGATGGAATTCAACTCAAAATGCACGCCCATTGATTGGGCGAAACAAAAGTCGAGCTCATGCCGGCATATTTTACTGTCAAGTGGAGACCCCAAAAAAAAAGGGAAACATACTTAACTCCAAGCTATGCCTGATACCCGTAATCATATTCCTACTTCAGTTCAAGGTATACACTACTCACGAGTGGTTCAGAAATGGAGGGAGAGAGGGAGTGCAGGGCTGGAGCGGTAAGTAGCGTTGGGTTTCAATTTATGATGCAGTGGCGCACGTGAAATCCTGTGAACGGTTTTACGGATTTTTTAAAATAAAATTTACGGATTAAGTTATTGTGCTTGGGCGTCGTACTCGCATGCATGAGGTTTAGTCGCAACGCTAGACTGAGCAGAAAACTGGCAAAGGGATGATGGAGACGGGGCTGAAGAGGGTTGGGGGTAAAGGGAGGAGCTCTAAGGTCGATTACGTTTTACAACGCAAGCATAAAAGTTGATTGAAAATGCTTATTAGATGCAAGATTAGATGCGATGCGATGCGATGCACACGGCGATGAAAATTGAGATGAAGAGAGCGACCATTTTGGAATCAAAGCCAAAAGTCCAAGCATAAAAGTTCCACGAAGCTGCGACGTGAGCAAATTTAGCTCCGAGTTTATGCCCTAAGGACGGAGACGCAGTCGGCAATGGAGGCGGACAAACTTAATTGAAATGTCGTGACAGACAAAGTGTAAAGTTTAAAATATTCCAGGTCGCAGAGCAAAGGCATAGGTGAGAACGCAAAAATAAAACTAAATCATCAGACTTTACAACAGGTAACCAGCAGGTAATCTCATTTGGTCCGTATAATATTACCACTTGGCATGCGCCCAAATTAAACATTTTCCCCGCTTTTTTCAGACAGAACCAACAACAACTGCAAGAGCCAAAAAAGTTACTTTGATAACATTGCTCATCAAAAATTCAGCTACAAGCAAAAACTTTTATAAACACAAAAAAAATGAAGAAAATTTATAAAAGAAAAAATATACTTAGCGCGCGGGGAGTCTACAACAGTCTAGAGACCGAAGGAAAGCAAAAGAAAAGTCTCTTGAGTGGAAATATTTTGTATAAATTCAACTCTAATAAGTTTGCTTAATACTCTACTTTAGAGTGGAAATAAATGTTGTTAAAATTTAATTAAATATACAAAAAAATAAACATAACTTTTATTTGTCTTTTAACAGTTTATTCCTTTTAGTTTATTTCAAAACTATTAATTTTCTACCATTTAAAACATCTTTTTAGCTACTGAAGAGAGTGCATACAGAATGCGGTGTTCCATTCAACTCAGTCAAACTTGTGTTATGCGAATTTCATGAAACATTCATGACACACAACACCATAAACAACAACACCAACAACTACAGCAACAACAACAATATCCACATCAACGAAATTAAACAGATCCAAAAGCCGAAAAACCAAACAAAAGTAGCTAAAAAACATCATAGTTGCCCTGTTCTGGACTCCGGGTCTATTCTAAAACTCGAAACGAACCAGACCGAGGAGCGCCGCCTAAGCAGCCCCTCCTCTTTTCCAAATGCCCATCAGCAGTACATAAAAAATACAAGAGAAAAGAAGAAAACAACACAGATACTTCGTTGTGGTTATTTTTGGGCTAAAAGTTAAATGAGAAAAGTTTCGGGCGGACAGCATTCCGGCCGTAACTAAAAGTGCGCGTTTATTAACCGTAAGTAATTCCCAAAAGTTGCAACGTCAAAACTCCCCGAGGTATATGAGGAGTATACCAAAATTAGAACAACCTAAACATTGTGCGCTATACTAAATTTGTTTAAAACAATAGCAAAATGAATTAGAAATAGGATTTCCAGTTCAGCAACTAAATGAACACAATTTTAGAATGTTATTCGTTTGGGGATTGATTGATTCAACCATAAAGATGATCATATTATTAGACTAATTTTCACATTTTATGGAGTTCATTGTGCACTGAAAGAAATCAATTAATGGGAAATTTTGTAAGGGAAATATTTGTACACATAAATGTATAACATAATTAATATTAATGCTTTAACAGGTATTTTAAAGAATATATTAATATGTAAAACAAATAAAGTGATATATTAATTCAAATATTAAATATTAACCATAGTTTAGTAAAGCACATTAGAATGAACACATTAAATTCCAATTTAAAATTGAACTAAAATATAAATTTATGATTATACTTTTAATTATATAATAGATTTGTACATTTATTATTTTTTATGTTTTTTTAGATGTTTTTTTCTTTGGTAGCTCTGTGTATTGCTTGAAATGTTAAGCCCTGTTTTGCGCAGTGTAATTGATTGCCTTGGAAACCCACCCCTAAAGTGGCAGCTGACTCGCAGCTACAGCAAAAAGTAGAGCTAAATTTGGTGGTGTTCATTGTATGAGTGGTGGTGATACTGGTGTTCTTGTTGTTGCTGTTGCTGTAAAAAGGTCAGGCTGGCACAGCGATTGCTCTTCCCCCGCCTCCAAGCATTGATGGCTGCCTAAGAAAAAAAGCGGCCATGACTGCGCGTGTTGCCGTCGGTGTATCTGATAGATATCAGCAGCATGCATAGATACACAGCACAACGCATGCGAAGATGTGTGTGCGTGTCTGAGTTTAGGGCGTGGCTCTTGACTGGGAGGCAGACACGGGATGTGGGGAGCCTATGAATCTGGCGACGATTGATGCAGGATTCCTGAATATCTAATTCTAATTTTGTACAAATCCAAAGATGGGGCGTTTGGAGGAGGGGGAGTGGCACACAAATTGCCGAATGATGTACAACGGGAGTCTTGAGGCGCATTTGCCTATTTGCTGTAATGCGTGTCCCGGCGTAATTTACGACCACAACGCCGTATGTTACCTACGCCTGTGTGTGTTTGTGTGTAGGTGTGTGTTCAGATTTATGGTCGCATCATAAAACAATTAACAAGCCCAAAACTCGTGCCACATAAATCGCTGCAGTTTTTGCCTCTCTCACACACACACACACACAACGTCTCTACACTCCACTCCCTGTCTCCCTCCCACTCTCAGCTGGTGTGTTACATTTCACAGCATTTTATTATAACAGTTGGTAGCTGGAGTTTTGGTTTTGAGTTGCCAGTTTAAGACCAAATTGGCAGCAGCCATAACAGGGCAACAGTTCGTTCTTCTGTTTTTAGTCTTCGCTCTGCTCTATGCTCACTGCTGTCTTCTGTTTCTTTTTTAATTAACCACACAAGATTTCTACTCATTTTCATATCGTAAACGTTTATCCAACTTAATAAGTCGTAAACGCGCCACCGGCGACGGCTTCTAACAAAGTTTCATAGCTCTGAACTCTGAGTCGGTTGCATGCGTGTGGGATTTGCTGACGGCGCAGGTGAAAGTGTCCACAACTCGGAATGGTAATGCTACACACGCACACACTTATTTATATACACATATATATATATATTAATGTGCAAATATATACATATGTATATTCATATGCACCCATACACACACACGACTTGATAACACCCGGGACAGCAATAATTAAAGCTTAAATATGTATCACACAAAGGTCGCAATGAGGTAAACCCATTGCAGTTTAACTAGACAATGGGATATATAGAAGTAAATTGTATATAAAAAATATAAGAAACAAAAATGAATATAGAATGTAAAGCAAAATTAATCATAAATATATTAATTTATATGGGTTTCGCATAAATAATTGAATGCTACCCTTAATATAATGTAATTAAACGTTTTTTAATTGAATTTTGAATATTTTGTTGAAACATATCAGAAATAATTAATAATATTTGTGTGCAGCATTTCAAAATATAGAATAAATAAATGAACGTTACATAAAACACTTTACTTAATCCGCAAGGTCTGCAATGTATTTGATTTTGGCTTAGTTAAAACAATTATACAGGATCTATTGGTAGAATTTAAACTTTAATACTAATATCTAACATCTTCACATTTTTTAAATTAAATATAAAAATTTATTGCCTAAGCAATCAAAGACTTTAAATCATGTCAGTTCTAAGAACAATTTATATTTAGAAAACGATTTTAATGCTATAAATTCACAATGTTTTTTAAATGATTCCCATGTGACTTTGTCAGCTGTTGCTGTCATTTGCACCCACTGTAGCTCACTGACTGGGGTACACTTAATTTTAAAATTCTCGAACTTGCGCTAAAAACTGAAGCTCGGGCTTATTTAATATTCATAGCTGTCTCCCGCTGCCCCGCACCTCCCGCTCGCCGACACCATCGATGTCTCCCATTTTGAAGACAGGTGCTTCGAGGCAGCTTTTTGTTTTTCAGCGCCTGACAATATTCTTTTAATGACAGCGATTAACACACAGCAATCCCCCCAATGTTGCTCGCTGCCTCATTCGCTCACTTTCTCACTCCCTGACTCCCTTTCGCCCTGCTGCTCTCGATTTAATTAAGTCGTCGCTGGTGCCACGCTGCAACATTGCTACAGTGCCACGCCCCCTTTGGGTATATGAGCAAAGTTTGAGCTACAATTTTTTGCTGATTCCATTGTTTGACTAATCTTTGTTTGCTCAGCGAACCCCCTAAATGTGTGTGCGTGTGTTTGTGTGTGTGCCGCGTCAGCTTTGTCGTGAACCCTTTGTAGCCCCGGGTCGGGCATGTGGCATGTGGCCCATAAAGCTACCCACACGCATATCCGAAAGATACTGTCAACATGTTTGTTAATGCCATTTTGAAATTAACAAGTTTCTGAGATAAACTTTGCATTTCATTTGCGCCAACCTCGCTCCTCCGAGTCTCGTTCGTATTGGCCACCTTTTTAGGCTCCCCTTTCAGTTCTAGTTTCAGTTCTCATTCCACTCTTCCATTTCAGTTCTTAGCAGTTCCATAAAGAACACAAGTTATGCTCAAGTTCAGGTTTCGCCTTGAGCAACATTCCTGAAGGGACTCGTTTATTTATATAACTATTTATGCTGCCATTTACTTTTATATATATAAAGTATAAAAAAAATGTTAACCCTTTAGGGCCAAACGTCTTGAAGTAATGATCAATTTAAGGCAAAGATCGACATCTGTTTGATTCTCCCCGAAATGCTTTGGTTTTTTTGCTCTTTCGTTTGCTTGAAGTTAAAAACCATAAAATTATTTATGACACCATTAAATCATCATTATTGTTGTCTCGGCGACCTTGAACCATTAGCCGTCCAGTGTTCCGACGTTCCCATTTAGAGCGTTAACATAACATTCACTTTCTTTTGCATTTCTTTTATTTAGACTCATTTTATTGTTTGACGCCTTTCGTTGCTTTTCATTTGTGCTTTCTTTCCATTTAAGCCTGGCCAAAATGCTTTCATGCCTTTTTTGCTTATAGCAATTTCTTGCTGAATTTGGCCTGCAAATGGTCAGCAGTGAATTCAGTTATAAACGTTTCATTATGAGAAACACGAAACCCAATAAATTTTATAGAATTTGTGAGAATTATTAAACATAATTGTAAACTGTTTATGGATTTTTAAACTGTCTGCCAAGTTAAAACAAATTTATTTAAAATAAGTTATTTTGGTAAGAATGCACCGAAGGAACTGGGATGTGAAGTAAATTCTTATTTTTTGAAGGAAAATTTGCTGATTAAATTAGAAGAACTAATTATTAATTAAGGCAAACTTTCCCTACCCAAAAAATGATTTGAGTTGAGTCATAAAATATTTTATTTTCCGGCACTAGCTCTAATTAATAAGTTAGGGAAATTGAAGCATTTAATTTTCTTAGCAATTGCGTTGTCTTCTGCCCCAAAGACAGGGGGGTATGCTTAGGTGACAGGAGGGTGTATGAAGGGATGGGGAGTCTTGTGCCTCGTTGGCTTTTAGTGCGCCTCGATTTGTGCGAAATTTCTGGCTGATAAAGCAATGGCAGCGAATAGCGAATGGCAAATGACGCGCACGAGTAAATTTCCTTTTTGGTTTCTTTATTTTCCACGGCTTGTTTCCATTTGTCTTCGCTGTTTGTGTAAGTTTTCCATTTGGATAATGGAAAAAGGCCATTTCATGCCATTACTTGGCTCTGACTCTCACTCTGCCTCTTACTCATTGCCCGGGGGCAATTTGAGGCGAACTATTGTAAGTGGAAGTGGGCACGGCGCCATTGGCACTCAGAGTAGAGCTCTATTAGGACTACAGAGGGTCATACACTCATACTTACATACACTCACTTCAAGTTACATCTAAACAAGTGTCTAGTTCAGCTTTTGTTCTGTGCTCTGTGCTCAATTCAGCTTTTAGCTTATTTCAACTTTTTTACATTTGCAAAATGAATTGTAATGAAGTGGAATGGGGCGTGACTTTTGGCTCTGACTCTAGACTTGTGCCACGCCCTGACCCGAACCCGCACTCGACCCCTGAGCCCACCCCCATCTGACCCTGGAGCAATGGCCGTTGCTGGCAATAAAATCATATTCGACGGGCGCCAGTCGAGCTCTCAAATATCTCTATATATATATTTGTATGTAATTTTTGCACAAAAAGTCATCTGCAATGTATCTTTTTGCTGGGAATTGTGATGGGCTGCTGGTTGGATGGTTTGATGCCTTTGTTGGGGTCTGATGGGGTAGCTCTTGTTGTTTTGGAGCTGTTTTTATTGGTGTTATTAGGTTGAAAGCACTTCTCCGGATGTGGGACAGTTAATGCCTAATGGCTTTCAGGTCAGCAGTCTTATAATGCGAATCACAGCAAAAACATTCTACAATAAAACACGACTGTGAATACCAACTGCAGGATCATTCACAATCCTAGTAACTGGACACATGTCTCTCTCTTCTTCACTCCTTCCCTATTTCACCTCTCTCTCTTTCATTCCTTCTTTCGATTTTAATGCTTTCAATAATTTGTGTAAGAAATACATTTGGCTGTCATTCAACTCGGCTGATAACATGTGTGTAAATCAACGCTAATTTATGGCCCAAAACAAGTTTTCCCTGTTGACTGGACAACACAAGAGTAAAGCACCAACCACAGTGGAGTAAAATGTATGGATCCTGTGACAAATTCGGGCAATACTTATAGTTATAGATATAGAACAGTTTAGCTTTTGAATTGGCTTAAAATATAAAAATATTTTTTTATTAATATGTCCATTTGTTTTAAGTTATTATAAATAGTTTAACTTTAATTCCAACTTTACTTTAACCCTACTAGCTGCATCAGAAAGGTAATTAAAACTGTAATTTCAATATTTTATTATTCAAATCCATTTTTAAATTTTATCTTAGCTATTTTTGTATAAATTGTACCAGAATCTTTTAACTTTTGCCCCACTCTTGTCCCACTGTACTTTGCTTTAAGTCCGTTAGTTAATCACCATTGGAGTGTCTTCATTAGCGATTCTCTTTTGTTTTGAGAAGCGTAAATTAATAATGAGCAAATTTGGCACTTATCCCCAATATAGAGGTCGCCAAGCGGAACAGCGATTCAAGACTAAATCGATGGAATGAGCTCAATAAATGCATATATAATTTAAAATAATAATGTTAAGCAATCTGATGGTATTCAATTATGCGTATGGTATGCACAATTTGTATTGAGTACAATTTACGACTTCCCCCTAGATTATTTTGACAGGCATAATGACGAGGGTCCTTATGACATCCCTGGCATAAGGCACTTGAGCAATCGAGTAATCAATTATACATGGGGAACTGATCGAATATGATTACGCTGTGCCACACATGCAACATGGCGTACTTGGATACCATTTTAGATTCACAATTTTCAATTTTCCATTTTCTACTCTCCCATCTTTTTTTTTTGTATTTCAAGTACGGCACTTGAAACCCATCGAGTATTTGTATTTTTAATTAGTTAGATTTTATGTTTAAATATTCTAGACTCGTTGTGGTTCAAATTTATGGACCACTTGACTTTACGTCTTATTCAGAGTTTGGAAAAATAGGAAATTTTTTGTATTCGTATCTTTGCTTATGAATTAAGGTTTTTCAGACTTTATGCGACAGTTGACAACTTGTTTAATCATTTGCATCATTTAAACCTCCACAAAGCGAACATATTTCATTTAATTTTCACATTTTACTCGATAGTTCAACGCGCGTGTTTTTCTTTTCTGTACAGAACCATTTTCCTATTAGTTTTCTTTTTATGTTGTCCATAAATCAAATTGGAAAACAAGCGGGCGGGTGCACGAGTTGGATTCAACAAATGGATTTTGGTCCAATAAATATTGTCAAGCTGAAAGAAATGCTAATTAAATTCCTGTTCTTTTAATCTGAACGCCATTGGTCACAGTTCTGAATACATTTTGGCTAACATGTTCAAACATGTATGTACTACATGCATATGCATGTTTTCTTTATTTTGGCATGTAGAAATATCTCGAATCCGTTTAGCCAAAATTTTAGAATACATTTCGAACTGTTTCGGAATTCCGACCGATAAAATGGTTCCACTCAGAATCCCACGCACACGCCGCTGTCAACGGCAACATCGACGGCGATGTCGGCTAGCGACAACAGCAACACCAACACCAATACATTCAAATCAGACTCACCAACACACGGGCATTTTGAATTGCTTACGTCTGTGTTGGTGAGCGCAAAGAGTAGCGAAGAGTAAAGAGAGCGAGAACAGACCGATTTCTTGTTTGCATTTGTGTGGGTTCAATTGATTTGCGGCGCCATCTACAAGTCAATGGGTGCACTCTAGTGCGTAGCTAACAACACCAGAGGTCGCCCCGGTCGAGGGGTGTGTGCATCGGCTGCTTTGTTGTGTTGAACTTTGCTAAATCATAGAATATTGATAACAATAGATACCCTTCTTCAGCGACTACATAAAGAATTATAGGCATTTGGACAGATGGTTACGGTATGCTGTATATATGGTCACTGTCCTTACAAAAACAAGTTTCCTAAAGTTGCTTATGTTGGAGATGACAGAATTTCATTGATTCATTAGTTTTAAAACGGAAAACATTTAATCAAGGATTTAGTACATTTAAAATAAGTATTTATTAAAATGCAGAACCTATTTGAAGTACAGTTGATAATCAAATAATTACTTGTAATAAAAATAGATAACATTTCCGAATAAATTTTTTAGGATGCTCCGATTTTATAAAAAATACAATATAAAGAGATGCCGAAGGATTGAAATCTAGATGGAATAATTTTAAAAGTTTCTATACATAATCGATTAAAATAGTTTGATTTTAATATTATATTAATGATTTTCTATAATGCTACAACAAACCTAAAAAAAAAAAACAAGTAAGAAAGACTACAGTCGAGCGAGACGACTGTAAAAGATTACTTTCTAATAGAAGTAGTGATCATTTGCCTTAACTTTCGAAAGATTTGACCTATGGCAGCTATAGGATATAGTTGTCTAATCTGAACAAAATTAATTTAGGGTATCTAAGCCCACATAATGAGTGAATTTAGTTGCGATAACAACTAACAATATATGTCTTCGTTCAAATGTTCTATGTTTAACCAATTTGTCCTATAGGAGCTATTGGCTAGAGTTGTCCGTAATTTTTTTTATAATTCCCTCCAAAACTCAAAACTACAAATTAAATTTTTTTTCTTCACAATATTTTTTAAAAACCGTATTTGAAAGCGAACGATCTTGAGAAAACGAAAACATCTAGATAACTAGTTAAGAAGTTCAATCAAAATTTATGTGAAAACCGAATTTTAAAATAATATTAAGATAAATCTTTATTATTAGTTAACGAACTTTCTTTCGACTTTTAAACAGTCAGGAAATCAAAGGAATGTATTCTACCTGCATGATTTTTACTTAACATAAATTTAAAACACACACAGATGTGTCCATATTTGAGTGTACTTCACACATCCTGAGCGTCAAAACGTGCCGTGTTCGTGTGCGTGTGAGTGTGAGTGTGTGAAAGTAACTCACCAAGAAGTGAAGCCTGTGGAGAGGGAAACTCACCACAGTCGCCTGTGCATTGAACCCTCGACTGTGACGACCTTAGCTCCGCCCATTTTATAATGGCCTCTGCCGCGCAGGCAAAGCGACGCATGCGCCATGCCGGCGAATATGGCAGACAAAGCAGAGACGAGAAAAGACAGTGTAGAAGTCAAACAGAGAGTGGAATGGGAAGGTAATCGAATCGCATGGGGATGGAATCAAGTTGGAAGTTGGCGTTGGAACTGGGGGGAATCGAGGGGAATGGGAGCGTGGATTCTACTTCTAGATATATATGTATATATATATCATAAGTATATATGGGTTGGGTCTTGAGCTCGCGTTTTCCGTCGCTGATTACCATTTTGATAAATTTATTCAAATGAGAAGCGCTCAATATGGTAATGACTCCAGGGGCCGACGTTCTAGCTCTAGGCAATTAAAATTCGAATGGCTTTATGATATTTCTCGGTGCCGACAACGACAAACGACAGGCGACAGCAACTTGAAGATGAGGCCAAGATGGTTGGAAATTTTATTGTTCCACTGTCGCGCTGGGCGCTCCTCAATTCCCCTGCCTACAAATTCAACGCCTTAACTCCACTCCACTCGAGGCGACGCGATTTGACTCGACTTGACTATGTCGCGCTGCACTGCAACATGTGGCATTAATTATGCGGCGATAATGTCTTGCTTTGTTGCCAAGAGTTTGGATTCTTTTTATGAAAGTGTCAGAATAAATTACATTATTTTTAAGCCGTGTCTGGCTTGTTCCCTGAATCTCGAACTCAAGCTGATATACACACATATAGCCAGCCCTGAAGCGCTATATAGCCCCCGATACCCTGTGCCTAGCCGTGGGCTTTGAATGTCAATGCATGTGGGCGGGGCGACATTTGCCTTCATATTTCTGGGTATATTCGTGTACATATGTGACATATAAATATGTTTAGCCCACTCCAAAAGTGTCATTTGTCGGAAAATGTAGTAAATGGGGGAACACAGAGCACGAGTTTCGAAGGAGAACCCCAATCATTGGGGTGGGTGGAGAACCAATTAAGCTATGACACAAACATGCTGTTCCACACGTCATCAATTAGCTCTTTCTGTATTCATACGATTCAACAGAGGTATGTACATATGTTACATCATTTCATCGTGAACTTAACTGTATTTCTAATTTGGCTCTTTGGGTTAAACAGCATCTCCAGCTGCGATTTTGCTATGGTCGTGTTCTTGTCTGTTTTCTTTTACAATCAAAATATTTTGAGGCACTGTCTCTTTTACCCTTTTTCTTTCATGGCTGCTGAAAACAGTTTATGATGTGGTCATAAATGAGCCCGACTTCACGCTTTCGCCGTACCTCATCCATCTGAACCAGAACTGGACCGTCATTAGGCCAAAAACTGTGTCCAGGATCCCGTTTTGCGTCACTTGCCCACCAAAAGGTCGTTCCTCAGTTCACAGTGCCATAAATCATTCAATGGATAACCCTTTCCTCTGCCCTATATAACATATACAACTCAAATACCTGCCAGATTCTGCTGATGTTTTGTTTTGCTTGATTCTTTTGTTATGGAAAGTAGTCGGAAATGCATTTACATTTTATGCCGATGCAAAATACGATTTCTCTTCAGTTTCCATGAAAAATATAATTGGCGTATCTTCAGTTTTTGGAAGTTGTAGGATGGAATTTTATTGTACACTTTATTGTAAAATCAAACATAATAATGTTAACCAAATAAATACCTTCGTATACGGCTTAGGTAAGTTAAAACTTTATAACGAAGCTGGGCGTATTTAACAATTTATTTTATGTTTGTTCTCAAAAATAAATTTCATTGAATAAACTTATAATTTTAACCAGCGTTTGCAAAAACTACTCCGTAGCAGCAAGAGCAACGAAAATTGTGCTATGCTCCCGCTACCGCTCTGAGTTTTGTCGAGAGCCGTAGCAGAGCCGTAGCCTATCGATCGAAAATATTTGCTCTGCTATGCTCTCAGCTCTGACACGCAACAAACTACCGCTGTAGCAAGTAGCAAAAAAATTGAACGATGTGCTACGCGTAGCCGTAGCAGTAGCACAAAACAGAGAGCGAGATGAGAGCGTAGCAAATGCTTTTTTTTTTTGTGCTACGGCTCTCGTGTGTGTTTCGGTTCTGTGATCGTTTTTCTTCGATTCTTCGCTTGTTTGAAAAACAACCCTTATTTTCTCGCATGCTTCGTACCACAATTTCAGTTTGCTGCTTTGCTGCGATCACAGAGCATAAACACACACGAGAGCCGTAGCACAAAAAAAAAAGCATTTGCTACGCTCTCATCTCGCTCTCTGTTTTGTGCTACTGCTACGGCTACGCGTAGCACATCGTTCAATTTTTTTGCTACTTGCTACAGCGGTAGTTTGTTGCGTGTCAGAGCTGAGAGCATAGCAGAGCAAATATTTTCGATCGATAGGCTACGGCTCTGCTACGGCTCTCGACAAAACTTAGAGCGGTAGCGAGAGCAAAACGAAAAACTACGCTGTAGCAGAGCATTTTCAAACGCTGATTTTAACAATCCTGTAGAAAGATTTAAACATAAGTTAAACACAAATTTAAAAAGATAAATATATCGAATCGCAGCTTGTTATTTTTTAAACATCAACATCTATTTTTGAGACAATCAACGCTTCTCATTTCATATAAACTTATCAATGCTGTTAAGTGTGTTTGAAATAAAATTACGATTTGAAAATTGTATAAAGACAATCAATATGCTTCAATAAATTTGTTTAAATATAAAAGATTAAGCAAAGAATATACAAAAAGTATGATCTTTAACGTATTTTCAGTGTTTAAGCTTAGAAATATTTTTGCCAAACTTATCAAACTAACTTTGATAGTAAGATTAATAAAAACATTAACTAGCTAGCCCTAGAAATATGAATCTCAACCGATAAATCAATTAAAAAATTTATATGATTTAAAACTTTATAAAATGCTTTATAATAACAACAAATTAAAAGCAATGACTAGAGATAATACACTGATGTACAGTGGTCGGGGTTGTGTAGAGCGAGCGCCCAAAAATACTTTTAGTTGTGATAAAAATCTGAAACTATTTCATGATAGTTCTATGCCGTCGGTTCTTAACCAAGTAACTTGTAAATTTGTGCTGTGAAACTGACATAATTGTTGTGTTGGCTACTCACCGACAGGAGGACACTCAGTCCAGTTGTGGAAGCAAAGTTAGCTCCGACTTTGACTTTGTTTACACGTGCACCTTGTGCCATTAATCAGAGCCACTATTTACGTCCCGAATGTCAAAAAATTGTGGCAACAAATCACTTTAATTGAATTCACGCCCAGCGAAGCAGAGAAGGCGAACACCGAGAAAACGAAGAACGCGAAACGTTGGAGCGTTGGTCAACAAGAGAAATGGTTGGTCCCCAGATCCCAGCTCACAGTTCCCTGTTCCCAGGTTTCATGTCTCAGGTCCCGGGTCCACACAGAGACCAACGGCGACCACAAACAGAAAGCACTGAGAATCCAAAATACAAAACGAAAAGCACAAAACACGAGGCACAAATGTTGTTAACGTTAAATTGAAGTTGGGCCGCCCTGAAGCACACGCGAAAATGTAATCCATATTCACATTCACACTCGCACTCACATGTATTCACATGTGTATTCACATGAGTATTCACAATTGGTCGAGAGCCGCTGCTGTTGTTGTTGTTCTTTGTCATTATTATAATTAATTCTGTTATTTTTGGCAGCACACGAACCGGCTTCAGTTGATTTACAGCCAGTTTCTTCATCTTTCTCTTCATTTTGTTTTGCTTGTTTGTGTTTTTTGTTGTTTTCGCCTCTTTTGAGTTTCGTTTTTTCATTCTTTTTGTTCGACCAATTTCAATTATTCACAATTGGAATCACTCGACGTTGAACCGGGCAATGCTGGTCTCTGTGCTGTATATTTTTTTGGCTTCAAGCCCGACCGTATCCTTTGGGCCAAGAACAATGGAGCCCGTTGCTTGAGCTCAGTTGAGACGATATCAATCGCTGGATGGCGAATGGAGCAGGACGTCTCGTTGACGCGACGTCGACCTGATAGCAAAGTGTCCAAAAAATAATATTTGCTGTTCAGTTTGACAGAAGTCAGTGGCTGCCGCCGAGACGGAGACCGAGACCGAGGCCGACGCTGAGGCCGAGGCCGAGACCGAGGCTGAGGCCATGACAGCAGCAGAGGCAGAGGCAGAAGCTGAGGCAGCAGAAGCAGCGCAGTCGTCGCACGAAGTGTTGTGTGTATGGCGTCGAGACAAGAACGAAGCAATGAACACAAAAAAAAAGCAACAGCAACGTAGGAACGAGAGTGAGAATATCGACAGGGCAGAGACAAGGCAGCGGCAGGGCAGAGCCAGAGCAGCGACAGCAGCAATCAGATACAGACAGAGAAACGGACGCGTTTTGCGCAAGGGGGAAAAGGTGTCGCTTTTGGCGGTGGTTGAGAGCTCAGAGACTGAATGTTTTACATGCCACATGCATGGCTGGGAGTGTGTGTGTGTGTGTGTGTGTGTGTGTGTGCGAGTGTGTGAGCTGCGAGATGTGGATGACAAAATAAAGAAAAGGTCATAAACCCGCAGCAGCAGCTGAAACACTTACGCTTACGAGAATGCCAAAAGGATAGCAGCGAAAGAAGCAGAAGGAGTTGGAAACGTAGATGGAGAGCGAAAACGAAATGAAAATGAGAACGAACGAGAATGAGAATGTGAATGAGAATGAATATGAGCTAGGAGCAGCAAGAGCAGCAGCCACATGGATGAAAGATGAAAAGCCAGAGGAGCAAGAACAGCAAAAGTAGCAGAAACAACAACAGCAGCAGCAGAGACGAAAAGGCAAAGCGACGGGTAATAAAACCTGCACATAGCGCTTTCTCTCTCTCTCTCTCTTTCTTTATAAGCTCTCTTGCTCACGCACACACAAAGAGATAACAAAAACAACCACCAGAGCGCGCTCACAGCCATGGCGAGTCACACGAATAAACACACACACACACTAACACCGAGCGACAGACACATGTCCAATCATTTTATATACGCCATTTGCTGTCTGCTGTAGATACATTTGTATCTTTATGTGCGAAACAAGTCCACGCGGCGACGCATCAACTTCCACCACAGCTAGATATCAGCATGGAGGGCTGTGTGTTTGACACACACACTCACACACATACATATATATTTATACACATATATACATAGATAGCTAGATATACTCCATGTCTGATGCTGACGCTGACGACATCGGCATCAACGACGAGTCAATTTTGAATTCCAGTTTCGCAGCCAAGTGGTTGTAGTTGTAGATGTTGCTTTTGTTCTTGCTGTTGTTGTTGTTGCTGTTGTTACTATAATCATTTGATTGTTATTCTTTCTGCATTCTGGCAGGCCTATATGGCTGGCAAACAAGCAATCTGTCTAGATTCAACACCACCACCATCGCCATCCTCGCCACCACCAGCACCACATCTACTACAACCACCAAGGGCCAATCCTTACCGTAAGCTTTGCCTTCAACTTGGGGTTCACTGTTGTCTGCCAGCATCTATGACACGTTTATCATTTGATTACCACATCGAATTGTATTGAATTAGTTACATATTTTCCTGCATTTGTTACTTTCATTATATCTGCCCCGCCCCTTGCTTCTCCCACCGCCTTACAAGACTAATATTGTCAGTTTTTCCTGATAGCACCATCCCAAATGAAGAGCACTTTCAAACCTCTTTCCAATATGTTAAGATTAAGTAGGAAAAATATCTTATATATTGATTATTTTGTTGGTTCACTTGTTTAGAACTATATTTCAGATGATAGCAAATGCTAGCAAAAAGTTTAAGCGCTTACCTAAAAGGACCTTATAACTTGGTATGTAAAATCGAAGTATTAGTTGTCGTTGAAAAATAAAAATTTTATAAACTGACTTTGAAAAAGATTATTTATGAGTAGAGGGGTCCCTTAGGTTTGCCAAAAGCGAAATGTGCGTAACAGGCAGACGGACGAGTATTTATATTCTTATAACGATAACTTAAAAACTATTAGAGAAATCGTGACCAAATATGGATATCACATACATATGGTACCATTACAACCATCCTCACCTAATTTAATCTGGGTTGAACAACTGTAGCCTCTAGCGCTCATAGGACAAATCGGCCAAAAGTTGGAAATTTGTATAAAGACATGTATTGTTAGATGAGCTATCGCAACCAAACTCATGTATAATATGTATATAATGGGTTCAGCTATCCTCAATTAGTTTGGTTCAGACTGGACAACTATATCCTATAGCTTTATGCGCACAAGAATGAGTACAGGATCTTTTACAGTCGGATAGCTCGGCTGTAGATTTTTTTATCTTACCTGTTTTTTTTATCTCTAAGATAAAGCAACTTTTTTTAAAATCCATGATTTTTCATTCTTCATTTAAAAAATTAATTCTTTATACTGGAGAAAACTTTATCAGAACTAGTTAAAAAATTAAAAAAAGCAAAACCTAAATTACCCAACGATTACGAATAGTTATTATAAGATATACTACCAACTGAACTATACACTTTAATCCTTTAGTTATTTCTTTTAAAGTAAAGTAAAAATTTTTAATGTATCATAAATAAAAATTTGTAGATGACTTCATAGAAAACTTTGTTTCAATGGTAGTATCGAAGTATCTTATTAAGTTGCTTCCTTTTTTCAATATGAATACCGGTAGCAACCAAGCATCTGAAGGTGCAATCTTGATAACTGAGTCTTTGAATAAAAACTAATTCCATTTAACTGTCAATAATCAACAATAAAACTATAGATAGTCTTAGAAATAAACTACCCTTTATGTGCAGCGACTTATGTCTCTATTCACCTCGTATCTACAAAAGAGTCATATATTTTTCATTCATAAAATTTTGTATATGTAATAGGATTAAAAGCAAATAAACTTTAAATCAAGGTTAGGCTTGGATCTTGGATACAATAAGTTAAAAGGAAGACGTTCAAGTTCATTAATTGCCTAAAAAATCAAAACTTGTTCACCAAAAACTTACGATATCGATTTGTCAATCACAGCCACCTTACAAAATCAAATAAAATGTCATTGAAAATGGCAAAGACTCGCCAAAAAAATTAATCATCTTTTTTCTAGGCAAGTATAAAACTATTTGCTATAAGTTTCATCTGTTAAAAGTTTTGCCATCATTGAAAAAAATTCAAATTACACAGATTGCTGCCTTTGGCGTTAATTTAAAATTTTCAGCTAATGGTGGTTGGAAATCTCATTGGACTCAAAGTGGGAGCAACCCACCAAGATTTCAACCCAAATGAAACGAAACGAATCGAAACGAACTGTTGTTCGATGGCTGAAAGCCCTCTTCGTTGTACATAACATAAAAAACGCATTAAGCCGGGCCAAAAGCGAAACACTTTACCTCCACAATCTTTGAACCTTTTCGCAGAGGGGAAATGCCAATGTTTACATAGCAGGGTGCATTTTATGGCATTACCCTCCATTTCCATTTTCCAGCCCCGTCTCAATGAAAGTATCGAAAAAGTTCAACATAGAAGGCGTCCAGACAAAAGTACATACGAGTATGTAATGAAAAAGGATACGTACTCGGTGTACAGTGTACACAGTGTAATATCAGGTTTGCAACCCTTTGCAAAATTTAAATAAACATTTGACTATTGAATATTGTTAGCAGCACAGGAACGTACATTTACTGTACATTAAATTATTAAGGGTTTTAATTTTGAATAATTTTCTGAGCCACTCTAGTCACTTTTTAGTTCTTTGTATTAATAAGGGACTCTTAATGTTTTAGAATAGTGTTAGGTATACAATTATATACATATTGATGGCTTTGAACCATAATGGTTATGATATAAAAACATAATTTAACCTATATGACTGATATTCTTAATTATTTTTACGTGGACTCCGAACTTATTCGTTAATTATATTCATAAACATTGTGTATACTTACTTAACTATGTCAAATCTTATACGATTTACAGATGATTAACATGGATATCAATGATTCCTCATTCAATCATACTTATTTACCCATTAAAATATTTTCCAGATTTTAGCAACTTTTAAAATTATATTCTTCAAAATATTTATTAAATCATATAAAATGGGAAATTAAAAATGGCACTCTAAATCTTTACAAAGTCAATAAAAACAATTACATTTCGCTTGGTTAGTCTTCTTATTCAAATGGCGCTATTTGACCTTTTAATAACATTTTGTAAAGAGAAAATATTTCTTAAGGTTGAATGCAGGACAAGTATTACTGGCGCCACCTAGCGTGCGTGCTTGTACATGCAATTTTGTGAACCTGTTTCGATGTCTCGACACGTATAAGCATGAGTGTACGTGACGAGGTATCTCAAGACTGTCTGCGAGAAGTCTTCACGGTAAGTACAAGTTTCTGGCTGTAATACTGACGAAAGCATTTTTCTCATTTTAACAAAATTTTACTTTTTTTGCGGTTATAACATCAAAAGAGCAAATTGTTCTCAATGTTTGTTGGCTATATACAAAACTTAACAGCACATAAATCCCTTAAAACAATAAAAAGATTCCAATCCAGGCAGCGACACTTCAGTCGAGTCAGAAATGCCATATTTGTCTAGAATAATTTTGAATAAAATTGATTTTCTATCAAGATAAAAAAAACTTACCCAAAACATTTTATGTATTACAGCAAAACTTAAATAAAATTGAAAATTTCGTAAACTGTACTTACTTTTTGTAGCTTAAGATTTAAAACCTGTTATCAATTTCCCAACCAAATATATTGGAGCACAAAATAAAAGATAAAGTATTCTATATATTTTTTGAGGTAAACCAAAAATAATTGCAAATTGTGATGCATTTTACAGTCCATCAATCAGCGCATCAAATGATTAATGATTGCAGGCTTCAGTGGACTTCAATTGATGTAAATGAAACTTCAAGACATCACAGTTACATAATAATTTATTTAACCTTATGACATATTTGAAAACAGGACTATGTTAATCTAGATTTAATTTGTTTAAGCACTGTATTACATTACAATAAGAAAGCCAAAATTAGTTTATGAACACAACTCAGAGATAGCATAACAAATGATTAATTTTAAAATGAACTAATTTTTAATAATTTACTTCGATGAGTTACATAGTTAATATTATTATTTTTTTGAGTCTGAGAATACATACGAGGGTGTGCGTGTGTATGCTTGTGTGTGTGTGTGCGGATAAACATTATGAATATTCATACTCTCTATGGATGTCTTTGAATAAATTCGATGCTGAGAGGTCGTCCCTGGAGCGCAATAAGCGAGAACCTCTGCGACGGTACTTACCAAACAAACCGAACAGAAACAGAAGGAATATAAACCAATTAAACAAAAGTACAGGGTATCGGGTGGTTCAGCATTTGCTTGAGACTAATACGAGTCTTGGGTGAATAGATAAAGAAACAAAAGTTGATGCGACTCGTTGTGGAATTTTGTTTTTGAATTGTGTATAGTTTTTGCATATATATTTTTGCAAATTTCATATATATTTTATTCACAATAATTAACTTTTTAAAAAAGAGAATTGCTAATGCTATATAAAAATTTACTAAACAAACTATATATATATATATATATATATATATATGTATAATCGAACATAAGCATAAACATAACCGACTTTAGACTACAACTTATGAAAATGGTGTGAAATAATAATAATACAAGAACTAGGATAAAGCAATTGGCGAAATCAATTCATAATCAATAATATTACTCATAATCATAATCATAATCGTAATCGTAATCATAAACATAATCATAGTAATAATAATGTGTAAGTGTGTGTATAGGTAGGCATAGTATTATTATATATAGTTATATATAATGTATGTATGAAGCAAAACATTAACAAAAATTCGATAATTACACAACATAACTGAACTTAGATGTAATATCAGGATTAAGCAGAGTCAGATACACATAGACTATATGTATATGCATATGTACGTGTATTATGTATCATATATATAATTATTATATTTATATATATGTGTTTCATATATATTTGTAAGTTATGTAAGTAGCTTTAAGGTATGTATTGTAAATAACTTCTCGCTCAACTTTTTTCAATGTCAAATATGTTTTTTTTTCTCTTATACATAATTCAAATGTATTTTTCCATTTTCTTAAGCTTTTCTTTTCTGTTTATTCTTTAAGTGTAATTTTACGTGCAGTTTTTAATTATTATTAATTAGTTTTTAGATCGAAAGCGCCTTTAACTATGGAGTAAACATGCACACACATAAATAAACTTCCTTTTTATAAAATCGAATCGAATTTGACTTTTTGCATTTCTAATTTTTATTCTCATATGTGTTTTTTAAATCGATTTCATTTACTTTCCTTTGCTTTTGCAAAATCCAAAACTAGTTTCAGACGGTTTTTTACTAATTGTGTTTACTTTTCTTGTGGTTTTATGCCTTAGTTTATATACAGGAACTTAAAATTTATCTAAGAACACGACACAACGAACGATATTTGACAAAATTTATGCTAAAAGTGCAGCGCCGTGTCTGTATGTGTGTGTTTGAGTGTGTGTGTAAGTGTATGTGTGTTAGTGTGACAATTGTTAAACAATTTGTTTCTTTGCTTATGAACATTTTGTGGGCCTACAATTGCAATTTTTATGTACGAACTGCGCTTACATTTAGAATCTACTACTCGAATTGTTAATATTATTTTCGTTTGTTTGTTTGATTTTTGTTCTTTTTTGTGGTGTTTAATTATAAGGGATAATACAATGTATTTTATATATGCATATATTATTCATAGTTCAAAATTATTATTAAGTAATGCGCGGTTTATTTTATAGTATTATTAGAGCGTTGAGAGAAATACAAATACAGATACAAATACATACATATACTATATTCATCCTGTGTCTCATTTAATTATTTAAATTTTCATTTTTCTCATTTACCGATTTCCTCATTTCCTCATTTTGTCAATTGCCTTTTTGCCAAGCATCGATTAACTGGGCCATTTACATTTGTATTTGTGTTTATAGATACTTTTATTTAAGAACTGACTTATTAATAAACTGCTTTTTAGTTAAATGTAGATTTCAACTCCTTTCCTTTCCCATTGAAAGAATTTTCTTTGCTTTTGAAGTAACAGCGACGCCAACGCATTTCCTACAGTTTCCCATTTTCCATTATCCATTTCCCAACACTGACCACTCTTCTGCTAGTTGCTGACCTCTGACCTTTGTACTGTCTGGACACTGATTTAGCAACTGATTAGCAACTAGCATGGAAAGTCCATAATCATTTCATTTTTTATTGCATTTAGACTCGAATTCGCATTCTGATGTGGATTGGAACCGGGTAACGAAACCGACTCCAGATTCGGATCGGCATTGGGATTTGGATTGGGAATGGGATTGGCTAACTGCTAGTAGGTAGCAAAGCCCATGGCGCCGGCGCTGCTGTTGTCCAAAGGTCACTGGTGCATTTTGGTCGGATGATGAGCCAATGTTCAGACCCAAGTTCAGATGATGACTGCTGTGATGTTGCTGTGCTGCCTGAGCATGGTTGTGATTGCTGCTGGAGTTGTTGTTGTTGTTCTGCTGTGTGGCCTGACGCTGAGAGTTCTTCTTGTTCTTCATGCGTCGATTTTGAAACCAGATCTTAACCTAAACGATAACATTTATTAATTATTGATTTCTTAAACCTCCAAATAAAGTTATATAACACTTACCTGACGCTCTGTCAACTGCAGATTGCGTGCCAGCTCCCAGCGCTTCTGTTTGGACACATACGCATTGAATAGAAACTCCTTCTCCAGCTCCAGAGTCTGGAACTTTGAGTAGGGCTTGCGCTTTTTTCGCACCGACACCTGTCCGGTCCACTCGTGCATCGCATTTGTCGGCGTCATGGGACCCCCGGCTCCAACTGAGAGACCTCCAGAGGTTCCTAAAGAAAGTTGCAAAATAAATATAGTTTTAATGGGGGACAATGAATAATTATTAAGACTTCTTCTGGGTGCCTGATTCAGAGACCTTAACTATGATGCTATAACATCATCGGCATTGTATGATAAAGTATTATTTGGAATATATTTTATGGATTTATTTTATGACTGCAAGGATCTTTCCAAGATTGACACAGAAAGCCTCTTTAGCACTAGCGAATCATTTTTTATTAATTAATAAGGAGTCTTTCAAATGTTATTGAAATTAATAAATTTCTCAAGATTAAGATTGAAATTTCTATTTTATACACTCTTTTACTGCCTGCAACAAACAAGCACGAAACTATAACACCCTTATCTATATATGCTCAAGGGTGTCAGTTATGTAGAGCAAACTAATTAGCGTGTCGTAACTTGTTGCTGCATGTTTCTACACGCACTAAACTTAATTTTGTAGTACATATTAATCTTATAACGTCTAAATAAATTCCACTAATATTTGTTGACTAATGTATTATATTAATTTTGCGAGATAATAAAAATGAATAACAGTTCTCTTTAAAATTATAATCAAATTTAAATGCTACTCGTAAATAAGTTTCTGCGATTTGTCTAACACACCCTCTGGTCGCTGCTTGACCTCGGTCAAATGTCACTGATTGAATTTATGAGGCATTTGGCAATACGCTAATTAAATGGCAAACTTGTCACAGCAAATTTGTAGTTTACATTATCGTGTATTTAGATATGGATGGAAGGTAGAGTTAGTTACCTGTGCTCGAGTACGCCTCGGGGAAGGCGCGTAGCCCACCTGGGGAGGAGTAAGTGGGCGTCTCGTAACTGGACTGCGATGTACCCTCCACCGATTGTCGCGCTGCTGTCGCTGCGCTGACTGAGGCATGGCGCTCGTCGGTGGCGCTCATGTAGACCGCTGCTGCAGCTGAGCTCTGCTGATCACGATAGTTGGTCCAATATGCTGGCTGTAAGGTGCGATAGAGAACGGGAGATAGGGGAGAGAGGGAGAGAGGGAGAGACAGGGAATGAGTTTCGTTCACTTTAAGTTATTTACGAGACGTTCAAAACGCTCGATTCGAGACGGTGGCAAGTTGACCTCGCGTTCCTACCTGAAACTGGGTCTCTGGGTAGCCATAGAACATGGGCTTGCGATCCCGGTCGAGATAGTATGGCGAGGCATGATACTGGTTGAACTCGTTCTCATATGGCCACGGATGCGCATGTCGCTTCACTGGCGTCGTGGCATCAGCCTCAAAGCCGGGCCTGATCGCGGGTATATGTATTGGCGCTAGTGAGATGGACATGTCTGTAAATGCAATAAGGGAAATATACATTTAGATATATTTATTAAAGTGCTGGTGTTGAAGTAATTCAAATTTAAATTTTTATCTGAATATTAAAAAAAACTCTAAAGCTTAGGTACTATTGATTAAATTAATAATGTTTAATTTAAATAAAATACTTATATTTTAACATTAAATCATACTTAGCCTTAGGATCATTTTGTATATCCAATAATTTAAATAAAAAGCCTGGTGTCACATTAAAATATATTTATATTCAATTGTAGTAATATAGAAGATAAAAACTTGAATTTAATAAATAATTGCAATTTATGCATTCAACAAAATATCGTCTAAAAATTCTAATAATTAACTTTTGATATAAATAATCGAAAATTATTACTATAAAGGAATAGTTCAAACTTTACAGTAGTAAGAACTTAAACAGGTAACCAAAAGATACTATAATTTTGAAAATTAATTACAAGACTAAATTTAATTTATAGGGCACAGATATAAAAAAAATATATAATCAGCGTTTATTTTAAAATACCTAATATATTTTTCTCCGTTGAATTCTTGCATGATATAAAAAAGTATTTTTAGAATCTGACGGTATGATAATGATTTTTTAGGAATATTTAAGTTAAATTTATTTAATTTATTATTTAAGCTTAAATTCCTAAAAATAGGATCTATGTTGTTAATTAATATTAATAATTAAAGCATCCAATCCTCTTACAACAAAATTCAATATTATATTATATGAAATAATTCTTATATATTCCCAATTGCTAACTAATTTCGAAAGCTTCGCCTAAACCCCTAAGTAAAATTAATAAAGAATTATTTAGAAACATAGCAACGATAAATCAGGAGAGAAGTGTTTGAAAAGCGACAGAAAATTCAGATTGATCAAGGGTAACTCTGCAGCAGAACTATAAGTGCTTCCAATAGGATTTTTTCCCTTCGAAAAACTATGCGATTTCTCACCTGCTTGTTGAGAACTGACACTGGAGGGAGAAACACTCGCCGTTGTCGGCGCCACAATTTGACTTTGACCGGACGCCACAACCGCATTTTGCTGCTGTTGTTGTTGCTGCTGCTGTTGAAGACCTGCGGAGCCAACACTGGAAACGCTGTTTGGAGTTTGTTGCTGCTGCTGTTGCTGCTGCTGTTGTTGTTGCTGTTGCTGCTGCTGCTGATGATGAGGTGATGTGAGATGCTGGGGCTGTTGCTGGCTGGCGGGACCAGTTGGCGTCTGTGCGGGACTAAGGGCACCGCCAACGGTTGCTGTCGCCAGCTGCTGTTGCTGCTGTTGTTGTTGTTGCTGTGGTGGAGGCAGATGCTGGAGCGGCGTTTGTTGTTGCTGGGGCACAATTGGCACGGGTGGGGGATCCTCATACATGACCGCATGCGTGGGCGTGGAATGTGTTGTGGGCGTCGTCTGTTGCTGTTGCTGTTGTTGCTGGAGCACAGAGGCTGGCGTGGACAACGGAACTGTGGCGGATGAGACAACCGTGTGCTGCAGGTGGTGGTGCAGTGGCTGAGGCTGAGGCAGGTGGTGGTGGTGGTGCGGATGATGATGCAGTTGCTGCAGATGCTGCGCGGACTGTTGCAGTTGCTGTTGCTGCTGCTGTTGTTGCTGCTGTTGCTGTTGTTGCTGCTGCTGTTGTTGCTGCTGCTGCTGCTGTTGCTGTTGTTGCTGCTGCTGTTGCTGGTGATGGTGGTGCTGTAGAGCCGCCGCCGCCGCACTGCTCGTCGAGGTGGGGTGTGGGTGTGGATGGGGATGTAGTTGGGGATGTGGATGGGGATGTGTGTGATGTGGCCCCCACCAAGCCCCGGCAGCGGCGTGCGACCCGACTGCCGAGACATCGTGGGGGTCGTAGAGAGCGCACGCCAGCGGGATGGTTGGGGTTTGGGGAAGGGGTGGAATATTTACGGTTATTTTGAATGCCTTTCAGTCAAACGGCGGGAACGAAAGGCACAGCTAACAAACACACACACCGACTAACACACACCAAACGGGACGCGGTTCAAGCCCACAGACCCAATTGGTTGCAACTCCTTCCTTATGGCTCTGGCTCCTCTCAGTGGCAGCTCCTCAATTGTAGCCAATTAAATATGTAATATTCATTTAATTTAATTCGTGTCAATTATATTGCGATATTAACTGCTTGCTTGCTTGCTGCGCTTTGGTTTAATTTTTATTTGCAGTCATATGAAACCGTTTTTGTTTTTTACGATTCAACCAGTCGACGACGATGGTTAGCTCACGCACACATACATGAGAACGGGCGCACGCACACGTACATGAACACACGAACGCACGCACACACACGCTGTCAAACTAGCAGGCAGTCAAAAACACGCACACACACATACGCACGCACACCGATTGTGTACGCAGTGGGTAAGGGAGAGAGCGTGAGTTCTACAGTCGGAAGAGTATGAAGAGCGTACGTTGAACGGGGCGAAGAGAGCGCGAATTAAATGCCACCCACAGTTGACGTTGTTGTTGGAGCGAGCGATTCGATCAAAAGGCAGTCAAAGAGACACAAGCACAAGCACAGGGTGAATCTTTTCAAATTGGAACTTTTTTAGCAGTTTATCAGTTTTTGTTTCAGTTACAAAATAATTTTATTTTATTTGAAAAATTCCTTTAGTAATTTAATTCACTTTTCACTTTCAGCTTCTGTTTTCATTTCACAAGTGCATTGCCATAATAATACTATTATTTATTGTTTTGTTTAATTTTGCTGCTATTGTTTAAGTAGTTTGTTTAAACTTGTTTAATACCGGCACAAATGGCGCGAGAAATTTTTAGTGCGTGAGAGTGACTATAAGTTTTTATTTTTTGTTGTTGTAGATGTTTTAATTTTTGTTGTTGCTGTTACTCTTGTTGTGGTTGGTTCTTTATTATTATTATTTTTTTTTTGCAGGGCCGGGTTGTTGTTGGTTTTTACTTTTTATGTTGCTGGTCATAAAATTTGATTTTACGATCAAAACAAACAATTAAACTCGACGCTCGCAACAGTTAACAAAATGTTGCGATTTTTCAAGCATATTCAAATTTTCTTCTTTTGATTCTCGCATAATTATTTTAATAATATCTGTAGTTAGTTTAATTTTTGAGTGTCCAAAAAATTATTATTGAACCGAACGGTCACAACACTCCAAGCAGAATGTGAAAGCGAAAACGAATCCGCTCAAGTCAAAGTTCTCGTTGTCGATTTCGATGTTGCAGTTGCTGCTTTGGATACTCTGATTGTCGATGTGTTGCTGTTGTCGTTTTTGTTATTGTTGTTGTTGCCGTTGTTTGCTAAGACAGACGCCCGCACGCCTTCCAACCGTACAGAGCGAAGCACAAATCTACACTGACAACGCCAGCCACAAACGGCGACAAACAGCAGAAGCAGCACCAACAGCAGCTAAAGCAACAGCAGCAGCGGCGGCAGCAACGGCAGCAGAATCGGTGGAGTCTTGCTTTCGACTCTCACTCTCACAAAACACCACACACTCACACACAGTTGGACAGGCGACAGAGGACGGACGATGGCAAGAGTCAGTCGAAGTCAAGATGTGAACAAAAGGCATTCAATACGTGTGCCTCTGACAGCGCGGCGCCTTCAGTCTTTCAGTCCGTGTGCCCAAAAGAGAGCCTCGCGCATGCGCCTGCTGAGAGTAGCTGTTATTCTGGTGGTGGTTGTTGTTGTTGCTCGCTGACGCTAACGCTCTCTTTGCGGCGCGCGTTATGCACACGCACAGTATGCGTGTGCAAGAGTGTGTGCATGTGGAGACGCGTACATTCGTAAATGTGTACATGTGCACACGTATACACGTACACACGCACACTAACTCAAGCGCTACACGTACGTGTATCCCCATCGCGAACTCCAAGAGAGCGACTGAGTGAGAGAGAGCAGAGGGCTTTACAATTTTTTAGTATTTTTCTTTTGTAAGCTCAGAGTAAAACAATATCGATATTAATCAGTTACAGGAGATACAGCAGGTGCTGGGGGACTAAGGAAGGAATGCCAACACTCTCACACATACACACCAATAGTGAGTTACACTTATACCGTGTACATGTGCATGGCTTTTACTTGCTCTCTTCGTCAATGCTCTGGCTCTCTGACTCTTTCCTCACACGTACAGTCGTCTGTGTGTGAAGCAACAACAACAAAGTCTTCGTGCTGCCTGTTTGCCGTTTGTTTGGGGCTGATTTGAATATGTATTTTACTCTCGCGTACCACAGCGCCATCTATGTCCGAGATTTGTATGGAAAGGGTCTGGGGAGCCAGTCTCAACATTGTTGTTGTCGGCATGCGATGTTTTTTTCTTCTTGTTTAATTTTTTTTATCGAATTACAGTTTGCTACTTGTGGCCGCCCTTCCAACAACAACACCAAAGACGACTGTTAGTCGCACTTAATGTTGTACACACGCAGCAAGAAAGAGTATTAAAGTGACCCCTTTCCAGGCGCTAATTAATCAAAATGAGCTAAACAAACACACACACAAATGGAAATACACAAACACACACACACACGAGCAGTTACAATAAGTAATGACAGTAGACAAATTGAGACAATTCGAAAATTGCTTTTCTCAGCTCTCAATCACCCTTATTTCTCTATCTCTCTCCCAAGGAGTTATGTCTGCGGGTCCCTTTTCCCTTTACCGTAAAGAAATTGCCGAATTTAACGCTGCAATGGACAATTATGATCATTTTACGACAATTTCCATTGCAAGATGGTAGACGACAAGCGAAGAAATGTTGACAAATCATAAAAGGATACAAATTTCCCATACACAACCCTTGCACGGCAAATAAAAGAAAGAAATTTCCATAAAAGTACACAGAGAATAAAAAACTAGTCTAAAAAAAATAATAGCATTCGTAGTGACTACAGTTCCTGTAGCTTAATTTAAAAATTTAATGTTAAATTAACTTACAAACTAAAAGACACCGATGTTTCTTTCAGTGTACCCACCGTTATTTCATATTCAACATTTTTATGTATATCAAATTTAATCTACTGAACTTAACGCTAATCTGTCGTTTAGAGTATTGAGGACTGGACTCACCTGGAGGATGGGTACTGATGCTGGAGGGAGAAATATTCGCCGCTATCGGCGCTACGATGTGGGTTTGGCTGGACGCCACTGCTGAGATTTGCTCCCGATTTCCGCTGTTGTTAGCTCAGGCACAAGGATAATCGCCTGGACACAAAATATCAAAAATGATAGAGCGGAAGTCCTACGATTCAATTGGTGCGACTGCAATTGTGCTGTAAAAGAGATGAGAACAAATAAGTTGAAAGTTGTGAGAATAGAAATTGTGATAAATTGTGAAGGCGCCGCTTTACGGCCATTTTCCCAGCACACTTAAGGGTTAAGACATTTGCCCGCTCCGAGGAGAAGTCATCTTGTGACTTTATGGCTGGCGCAAACGTCTTGTTTGCATTTGACACCGCGCAGGTAATAATGCATTCGGCCCAGACAGCCGAACAGCCAACCAGGGTGCAGGGACAGGCACAGAGACGAAGACAAGGACGGTGGCAGGGAGATGACCCGGAGTGCGGAAGTGAGCGCCGAGTTGGGCAAATACAGAGAAAGACTGTAAGACAGTAAGACAGCCGTCAAACACGTCGTAAAATTAGTTTCCTCGTTTCGCATTTGCATTGTGCAATAGCTCTAGCTCACACTTCAACTTCAACATCGGCAACAACAACAACAACAACTTATACAGCAACTACAACAACAACAACATCTACAACTTCCACTTCCCGGTTGCCTTAGCCTTTGCCTCTGCCTTTGGCATTGCCTTTGCCTTTGGCGGTGTCAGGGTCAAAGTCAAATCCATTTGTACTTTCATGCTCAACTGCAACACACACACACACTCGCACACACACACACAAACACATGTAATATTTCAGCCTTTTGAGGCGCATGTGCCACACAAAACTAGCGCCTCGATCGTCATTTGTACTCAGTTTCCAAGCCCACAGCCATACCCAGTTTCAGTTTCCATCATAAAAACCATTGAGGCATTCGCCTCCTTTCTACTTGGCTATGAAAATGTTAACTAATGACTCAAACAATGATTAGTTAGCGTATTTAAGCAATTGCAGTTGGTTAACAGCTGCACATAGCTTTTCCTTCAATACTTGATTAAAACGCATTAAGCAGTCAATTAGCCAAAATACTTTTTAGCCAAAACATAAAGTTTTAACTCCACTAAAATCAATTTTTATTAAAGCAATTAAGTTTTTTAAATTATTGCCGAAGGATTGGATTGGATTGGAAGGAAGGATGAAGACAGAAAATCTTTTAATCACAAAAATTCCAAAAATTTGAAGAGTATTTTAAAAATAATATTTGATATCATAGAACCTCTAAGCTTAAGAAAGAAAATCCTTGAAAAATATTGAAAATTATTAGAATTTTCTTTAGTGGATTTTTATTAAGTTTTTTCTTTCCATTTTCCCATTTTCTATTAAATATTTGTGAACAACAATGAAACAGTTTTTCCCATTTACACCGTTGAGATCTGTTTGAATGCCAAATGAGGGTTAAAAATAAAAGAAACAAACTGAAGACTGAGGGCCATTAAAAAAGAGTTTCTTCCATATTTAACGATGCTCAAATTTGAATAAGTTAATTAACAAAATTAATATTCAAATGGGTTTATTGCCGCAATGGCGGCTTATGGCTTCATTATGTGGACCCAGTCCAAAAAAAAACACCAAAAGAAAAAAAAACTATAAACGTAGCACAGAAACAAGTATGATCGTTCCAAATACAACAAAAAACCAAATATTCACATGCAATATGAAGAAGAAGCAGAAGGAGAAGAATTCCCGTAGAAACGTTGACAAGCCAAGTTATCTATGGTGAGAGAAAAGTTCATTGGCTCTCGACCAACGATAAAAAGAAGACATAGAAAACAAAAAACAAACACAGAAATCGGGTTTTTTGGTGGTCTTGGCGATGCTGCGAACGAATTAAATTAAATTTGTGTTATCCAATTAGACACAGGCAGAACTAACTCATTGTGCCGCACCTCCAGCTCTGAAGGTCTGGGACTCCGAGTCTGTCCCAGTCAGAGTCCCAGTCTCCACCTCAGCATCCCCGCCACTTTGACTGCCCTGTAATTTAACGATCTTTCTCCCAACTAATTATGAGACACAGTCTGTTTGTCCGTTTGTTTGCAAGCCCAATAGCATTGCTGAGAACTTTTAATTGCCTTGAATTTCTTTATTCCCAGAACCCTTTTGGCTTAAATTGTTTTCCATGTAGCCGTAAAGAGCACAACACAAAAAAAGAGCGAAGAATCGAGATATGAAAGATTCCAACTAAGCACGAAAAACTGCACAAATCTGAGCGTGGATGAAAAATCTTGTGGCTTTTCCACTCCCCAGTTTCAGATAGTCAGCATTTTGTGATCCGGTCTTAAGGAGCCGACAACGAACAAGTTTTCATTCCTGTTTCTCTTATTTTTTTAATAAAATGAAAACGTGTTCTAACCAGGTCTCAGACGTAGCTGTTCGTAGGAAAAGAATTCAGCCAAACCAACAGAAATTCAACTGGAAGTGTATCTATAAGATACACATACACATGCAGTCCATATTTAGAACAAAGAAGTAAGTACAGATACAGCACAAAGGCAACCAATGTACAAGAGAATAGACAGAGAGAGAGAGGGGGAAATGATGCGAGACATTTTGTGGAAAAGTGTCAGAGAGATGGAGGGCAAGACCATTGAAATTGGAATCATTCTGGAGCATGTGTTTGAGCATGTTTTCTGCATCTCTCAGATACTGACATCAGATGCAAAGAACACTCGCCTATTTGTCAGTTTTGCCTCAACATGGATGCAGCCCCTCGAAACAATTCATCCTTAGATCCTCAGTCACTCTGTTTCGTAGTTTCTCAGTTTCGTTTTCAGCTGAAGTTTTCTTCCTTTGTTATTGGATAATTTATGATTCTCAATACTCGAATTTAAGTGTAGAATTGTACAAACGTTTATAACATGTAATTTCTGATGGCTTTACAATCCGACTAGAAGTTACGAATATTGATCCCAAAAGGAAGATATTAACAATATATCTTGTAGATTATGCCATAAATTTGATAAACATAAATTTGGGAAGTATTTTATAAAAAATTTGTTAACAAAAGGACTGATTGGCAATATACTCCAAGAACAACCCTTACAATTCGAAATTTTTGTAACCTTTTCTTCTGCACTTCTCCTACATTTATAAGCCTTAGAATATTATAGAGCAACTGATAGCAAACCAGTTAAGTTTTATTAAAATTATACCCTTAAGAAAGTGAAATCTAAAGCAATCAAAATGTGATTAATTCGTTAAGCGTCAGGCTAATAAACTTAAAAGATACATTTTTATTTAAAGGCATTTATCACTTATCATGATATGGAAATATACTTATATATACTTTATGATGTGTTACAATAAAACTGTTCTTGATGGTTCTTTTTAATGCTGGACACTGAGCCTCAATTGGGCAATTAGAGACCCTGTTAAAAAGCACCTGAGAAAGTGCCGTGTCCGTGTGTATGTATGTTTGTTGTCTGTTGTAATTGTTATTGTTATTCATCTTGTTGTTGTTGTTTTGTTGTTACTGTAGCTGCTGCTCTGTTGTTTACTGTGTACTTAAACAATATTTTAGTACAATAAATCTAGCTAGTTAACTGCTTTTATTGCCAGCAAAGCGTTTTACGACAAGCAAACAGAGCAAACAGGGTGCTCCAAAAAATGCTAACATTTGAGGGTGTGATGACAGTACAACTCTTTCCAATTGTGTGTACGTGTGTGTGTGAGTGTGTCTCGTGTTGCATGTGGCAAGTAATTGTATGTAGATTGAATTATATATTGCAATAAAACTAAGAATGTCAATGAAAATAAAAGTAAACACTCCTTTAATGAAGGCAACACTTTCAATAGCTTTACGGATTTAAGTGGAATGCAAACTATATACACCCATTAAAATAGGTCTAAAGCTAAGATTTTTTGAAATGTTTTGTTTTTTACAGTGTACCCATAGGGTTGCCATTCATGCTAAAGAGTAATCGGTGTTTGCTGAGCGAGTCATTCATCTTTTACAATGATCTCCAACGACCTTGGGTCATATTAAATATTTCATTATACACCACACGTCGTCAGTCGTCAGTAGACAGTGGAGGACGCTGACAAGCTGACGATGGTGGCAGGGAGTAGCAGGGACAGAGAGCGGGGAGCACAACAGTCGTGGCCATAAAAATTGACACATTTGCAGTCAAATCGGGTTGGCTCTGTTCATTTTGGTTCTGTGGAGTTCACTTTTGACAGAGAATTCAAATTCTGTGCACAGTTCTCTTTGTTCTTTGTCTGAGTTTGGCTCTGACTGTGACTCTGGCCAATTGGCCAAATGAAGAGCCATAAATATGCGAGGTCTGTTGAACTTGAAACACATGCGAGTCAGTTTATGGCAGCTCTTTAGCCATCAAATAAGAACTGAAGGTTCTCACGCGTTTTCTAGCCATTCAATAAGTTTAGCGGTTTTTATACTTCACGCCAAGCAATTTCAAAGTCTTAATTCATCAAGCACTAATTGCAGTATAAATAAATAAGGCGCATAATTGATTTCGATTTCTACTTCAACTATTTATCGATAATTCGCACTAAGTAGAATGCCATTAAAAAGGTAATGATCAATTAAATGATTTATGTAATGCGTTTTGGTCATTTGATTTACAATGTTCATGTTGGCTTCTCCAATATTATTATAATGTTTGCTTTCGATGTGGTTCGACTGTGTTTGACTTGGTTTCTTTTGGGGTTTATGACCAGTGGGCCAAGGTGTTAATTGCTCAGCCTCAGTCCAAAGCGAACAAGGTGTTAATTCCACATTTATGGGCATTAAATTGGCCACCAGTTAAATTTCGAATACACAAAACTCTCAGAGAGTTATGAGTGTCGTTAGGAGAATTCTCAACATCTTCATATGCGATAAAAGACTGAAAGCAGCGGCAGAAATTGACATTGAAGTGAATTCGTTTGAATTCGTCTTCGGTTTGGAATCAAATGGAAAATTCTTTTAGAAAAACCTTTCAATTTAAAACTAAATCTTTTCTATACCAAATTTAAAGCTTAAGCTCTGAAATATTAGAGACAAGTCGGCAAAGCTTTCAAGCCACTAAGCTTGTGAGGGGGTGTGGCTGGTTGGGGGCTGGGTAGATATAAAACTCATTTTGTTAAAATAAGTGAAATCATCAATTTTGTTTTCTTGTTTCTTTTTGTTTCCTTTTCTCCATTTTCTTTTGGGTTTTTCTATGCTCTGCATCTCAACTTTCTTGGCATTCTGTTATCTTCGCACAGCGGGGGATGGAAACTTTGTTGCTTTTACTTTGTGACGAGCTCTATTCCAAAACTGATCGGGGCATGAGGGAACCCTGGGGGACTTGAGTTTTCCTTTTAAACACAAAGTGACTGAGGCCGGGCACAAAAGCGACTACCTCATTTACATAAGCATAATTTACACATAGAGTAGTTACATAGCAAAATAGCTAGCACACACACACACACACAAAGCTACACCCACACAACGGCACCAAGTTAGACACCCACACACACACACACCCGCACTCACATACACACAACATGGCTACCCAAAGTCAGCAAAATATTTATTCAAATAGCGTGCGTCTTCTCCCTCGTCTGCGCTTCCATCTCCCCGTGTGCGTCTCCCCGTCTCCCTAAAGGTTAATTTCAGTTTCGCCGAGGCCATGCCAGACCCCGCCCCCGCCACCGCTGCGATGACGCCAACTGTCGAGCAACCCTCGTGAAAAAGCGACCGGCAGTCGCGATAAGCAAAGTCAAAAGCATTCAAAGATTTCGGAAAATGGAAAATGGGGGAAAAATGAAAACATTCCATGGCCGCTGGAGTTCAACCCCAGTAAAAAAGCCGAGCTGCCGAGTGTCGAGCAGCCGACGGCTTTCGGGCCAAAGCTGGCAAACACTTTTGCTGACGTTGTCGCTACAACACAGATATACACACACGCACACACAGACTGTGCACAACCCCAATGAACTGTAGCAGGGTGTAAGGGGTGGCAGGAGGTGTGAGGGAAAGGACTTCAGCTGTTGTTGTTCCTGCTTGGCACAATATCGATCCCTCTTGGGTCGTTGCCTGCGCTCAATGAGTTCTCAATTTACTCAAGTCCTCCAACTCCCAGCCAACTCCCCCCTGCTGTACCCTTCTGCCCCCTTCTCCCCTCGACCCTAGTCCGGGCACACCCGTGGCTCGGCTCATGTATAGATTTTGTATCTGCAGATACACGCAAACTTCAAGTTCGCAAAACGTTTCACAATTTAAGTGAATTTGTTTGCCACCATTTTGTGCCAAGTTTGCACAACACACACAAATACAGATACAGCTACAGCTACAGCTATAGATACTATAATTCCCTGCTTCTCCATTCCGATTTTGTGGCTGATTTCATGTTAAAGTTTGAGTTTCGATGGGTTTCATTTGGATTGGCGCCCATTAAAAGCCATTATTGCGTTGTTCACGTTGACATTATTAATTGAATTATAAATTTAACATTTTATTATTATGTCTGTAGCTGACTCCCCTCCCCTTCGCTTTGCCCCTCGCTCCACCTTACTGCTCCCTCGTCTAGATTTCTTGTGCATGTGCATTGCGCTACGTGATATGCCTGGAAATGTTTCCCGTTCCAACAGTTTGAATTCGTGGAATTCTGTGCTGAGTAATCTGGTAATGGAGGACCTCAAGCTAATTTTCATTTGGGCGCATGTGAAGTAGAAGTTGAAGTTGATAATGCAGCACAGGCAGTGCCAGCGGCACAGTGGTGCAAGTTTGATTTATATATTACTATAAAAGAATTGTTTATTTAACTAAATGGTATTGAACATGATGGTAATAAGCAATTTAGTTAATAATGCTTAAGGTAAGCAGTTCATCTTTCTTTTAAACTGAAACTTTTAAAATTGTACACTTTAATTATCACAAAACATGATATAAATTATTGAATAAATAAGGTTATTAAATTTCACAATGTTTAACTTTGATTTAAAACTTTTCTATATCCAAAAGAATACACTATTTATTTTCCAAGCGCTTTTAAATTTAAATTAAATATTATGTGGTCTTCTAACTACAATATCGACATAATTATTAAGCAGCTTATGAGTTCCAAGCATAATAAACTGAGGGAATAAGTTTGGCTAACACAATTTCAGCTAAAAAACTTCTAAAAGATTCTAAGCTGCTGTTGAAATATTTTTAATATTTTTTAAAATCCCAATTTAATGAGTATTTAACCACTGTAGTTGCCTGAAACTCGACTGTCGCTGCTGTTAGAGGGGGGAAGTCAAAAGAGAACCCGATTAGCTGAAACTGAGCGACGAGGCGGACTCGAGATAACAAGTCCAACCGGTCTGTCTGTCCGTCGGGCCGTCTGTCTGTCTGTCCATTGGAGACATGCAAGTAGAAAGCCACAATCAGAAATTTAATAATGGCTGCACAAAAGACAGCACGAAGCGCGTTGACGTGCACATATTTTACGAGTTTTATACACAGCCGTTCAACGGATTCGTGTTGTATCTGACGGATGCACATGCTACAGGCGGACAGACAAACAGACAGACAGACGGACATCGCATTCCACTTGCTGCGGAGAGAAAGGCAAAAAAAGGAAAAAAATAAAACAAGAAACGAATGAAGTCATCAAATAAAATGGCCTCCCTTAGCCTTAGCCAACTCCTAGCGGAGAAAGCGGCAACACACTCTCACCTGCTGAACAGTCGGGGTTCAGGTGTTCAGTGGTATAGGGGTCAGGGGTCAGGGGTTTCGGTATGCAAGTCCTGCCCCTGATCTGTCGATCGTCAGCTGCGATGGCTGCTCGCAGAAGCGACAGTGTCGATTCCTGGCCTCGATTAAGCCAAATGATAACTACTTGGCCAACTTTGCTGCCTGTTTTCTTCTGTTTCTGTGTCTTTTTTTTGTATTTTTTTTATGGCTTCATAAGTGGAACTTGGTTGCTTTCTGCTGGCCTCTTGTCGCGCACGAATTTTCCCTTTGTTCTGGCGAAAGTCGTAAACATTTTCGACAAGCTACAACAAGTTCCTCCCGCCCCGAATCCCTCGACCAATTCCCTCTAAGTTGCCACTATCTACGTGGCAAACAACAATGGGAATATATAGTTGTAAATGTCAAGATTTTGAAATGCGTTGCTTAATCGGTAGAATGATGATGATGCACCTGACATTGGGTAGCAACATCTGGGCCCGATCAATTGGCCAGCCTTTGAACCCGGCGACGGATTGGCAATTAGCCCAGTTCGACAATTTCTCATGCCCATAAAAATTCACTTAAACTTTTCAAATGAATTCATGATTCGCCGCCACCCAAGAGTTGGACAAGGGAACGGGAGTGGGTCTGGGGCTGGGGGGTTGCTGCACCCCTCCAGGAAAATCCACTCATTGGTGACATTCTTATACGCTTTTTTCTGCTTCTTTTTGTTCTCAGCGCTTTTGTGATTTTTGGCAATTGATTTAATGTGTCATTCATAGATTTTTATTGCGTCATTTTATTGCCGTCTTTAACTTCCGATTTACCACAATTGGCCCGCTTGGACACTGACTTCCTACCAAACAGACCACGCCCCCACTGTGTATGTGTATGGGTGTATGGGTGTGTGTTTGTATGGCATCTTAACAGGGAAATCATGTACTCGCCGTACTTTACTTTATTTATTGCCATTTTTAATACCGCTCCGACTTGCCGGCCGGACATTTTAACACCCTGCACGCTGTTCTTGTTGTTGTTCTTGCAGCTATAACTGTTATTGGAGGCACGGAAAAGGAGCTGCAGTGGGAGGAGTACGAACGGCCACTTTATGTTACAATAATGTTCCCTCAACACTGACGCTGCTTGCAATCGAATTGTTTTGGCCATAAAATCAAAAAGGTAATTCGAGTAGCTCGACTTGGTCCATGTCCAAGTCCCAGTCCTTAAACAGACCTCTTTACTCCCCTCTAACACTTGTGAATGATGCCCAATTCAAGTGTCTTCATCATTTCCATATGCAACAATTACACCAAGAAAAAACCTTTGATTGATTGTAAAATGAACTCTTGACAGCGACTTACCTTAATGTATTTTAAATTGTGTTGAAAAGTGCTTCTATTTGTATGCAAACAACTGTAAGGCAAGAGAGGAAAAAAGATTTTAATTAGGAGATAAGATTACAAGTAAATTACCAATCAAAAACTGGCAATAAAAAATATATTTTGATACATTGGTAAGTAAATATTTAAAAAGAAATAACTAAATATTTTTATATTATTTATTTGTTTGATTCCAGTTAATTGCTTATCTTTTGACAGTTGAATTTATTTTATTAGTATTAAAAATGAAATTTATTTGGTTATTTCAACATTTATTAAGCAGCTTAAAGAGTTCGATGTTGTCATACAATTTGATATTATAAGTTTAAGTACTTTTTAACATATGAAAACGTTATTGGTATTAAAACAAAAGTAAATCATGTATATAAATTAAGTTACTTCCATTAAAACATGATTTTTATGATTTTTAAGCACATAAGTACACTATATATAATTTATTTATACATATGCAAACATAGTCAACATAACCACAAATAAATTTATTAGCTTACATAATCAGAATGATTAATTATCATTTTTGGAAGACAAGTTGTCGATCGAATGGCACTCACCAAGTCGAGGAGCTGATAAAGTGACTCGATAATTTCGACAAATCAATACAAATTACGAGCTGCCAGGGAAATGTTTATTAAGATTCAAAGCACTCGTTAAAATTGAAAGGAAAACACACCCAAGCACACACAACACTCACACACACACGTACACACGCGATCGAATAAGAACCCGATTTTAGAAGTCGTAAATATTCTTATAGTTGTTGTTGTTTAAGTATTATAATTATTATTATTGTTATTATTATTATTATTGAGTGTAATGGGATTTGTGTATCGTTTGATGAACTTTAAAACAACTTAAAACTTGATATTCAGATTTTTATAGCCATTAACCGCAGTGACCCGAAAAGCGATAATTCCTCCGACTATCGATATTAAATTGTACGACATAATTTATGGATGCACGCGATCGAGTCCCACACGAGTGTTTTTCATTCTTTTTGAACAGTGGGAAACAGGAGCAGGAACAGGCAAACGAGAGCAGAACGAAATGGGATTTAGAACGATCAGCGGATATGATCGATAACCAAAACAGGATTGATTACACACACACACACACTGTGGCACCCACTGTGGCGCCAAGGCAAGGGCCAAAACAAAATGATATCCAAAATGAATTGAAATGAAATCAAATCAAATCCGCGACGCGCATGCGAGATAACGACTCCGAAATTGTTAGAGAGCAACTAACACTAAAAAAATTAAATTCAATATTTTGTTGTTTAGACAAAAACTGAGCTGAACTGAACTGAACTGAAACGAAAACCGAAACACGAAAACCGAAAACTGGCGAACCGAATGCGAACGCGAATGCCGCGAGAGCGAATAGAGACCGGAGACCAGAGAATGGAGACGAAGATCGGCAAACGGAGCACAGAGACCCGAGCAAGCTCTCACATCAACTTGTGGCAAAGATCTGACAGGGGGCAAGTGGGCAGGGGGGACTGACAGGCGGAGAAACACACAAAACATTTTTACATAGTATTATTTTGGTTTTTATTACCTACCAAACGGATGGACGGACAGCAAAAGTTTCAGAGGGGGAAACAAAAACAGAGTCACGGACAGAGACGGAGACGCAGACGTTGGCGAGGGGCCAGAGAGCCGAGACAGAGATAGACACACACAGACAGAGACAGAGCAAGACGAAGAGAGAACAAGTGTACATTCAAATACGAGCACACGATCTCGCGATCTCGCGATTTCAATGCTCCGAGATGAAGGCGGAGTGCGGTTTGAAATGGGAATTGAAATGGAAATGAAAATGGAATATGGAATATGGAAGCCAACTGCGGTTCATCTTAACTTTTGCTTAAAACACGCCGACAAAGTTCACAATTTTTATATATAAATTTGTATTTTGTTTCCTTTAATTTTATTTTAATTATAACAAGTTAAGCGAGTGTGCGTGTGTTGTTGACTATGTGAGCGGCCATTCAAAAATAAATGTACACACTCAGTTATTTAGGGCCACATATACATCAACACATGTATATATAGATATATAAACAGCTGCACACTTGTAAGTACGTAGATATGTCGCAGTCAGACACTCGTCTTTATGTACGCAAAAAGATCAAGAATCCGAGCAACTTGCATATGGCTAAAAGCTCCCCTCTTAACCCGCTCAGACGACTGTCCCGCGTAGCACACATTTGACTGTCTAAAATGGTGGCAAAATGTTGCTTAAAATGGCCAACATTCTGGGTCAGCAGCAGGCAAGCTATAGCTTTTATTGGCTCAGCAAAAGATACCCTGCAGGAGATACCCCGTGAGTACTACATTTTGCTATGGATTGCAATGGAGACCACCTTACATCTTCAGCTTATTAAGTAATATTTAAGACCCCACAGATTTTGTATTGCCTGACATTGTAAATAATAAACAGCAAATAATTAGTCGTCTAAGTTTTTAATTTTTCCATTTTAAAAGTAAACACCTTTGCAAACTTAATTAAAAATGTCAGGGTGCTGAGAAACAGTGAAGAGACCTATGCAAATACAGTCATAAATCAGTCAACCAATCAATAATTAAAAATTTGAATAGTGTATACTTAGTAACAAAAAAAACGGAAACAAATAACAGTTAATAATAAATTCTAAAGTGAGAGATAATTTTGTGGTAGAGTCGTAATTTATGCATATCAATATGATTTCAAAGAAAACTATTAATTTTTTTAGTGAATTAATAATGAAAGAAATGCCCATAAAATCAATACTATAACAGGTATTAAAGAGTGTTTGTAAAATAATAATAGAACTAATAAATTAAGTTTTATAGCACACAGTTTTCTAGACTTCGATATCCTCAATGAAAACGCAGAAAGAAACGTAAATTTGTGGCTTATGATTGTAGATTTAAATGCAAATAAGTCATGGTTTTAGAAGGCCGGCACACTTATTAAAGATCTCGAAATGTTATAGAAATAATAAGTATCTGTATCTGTAGCTGTATCTCATGTTTTTTAGAGTGAGTTAAGACTCTCTGTGGCAACAAAAATCTCAACAGAAATCGTTAAAATGAGCAATTGTTGTTATTGTTGTTGGCATCCTTATTTGTTTTGCAAACTCGTTTAGACTGACAGCGCTGAGGTTGCCAATCAAACCTGTTTTCGAGTCAAGTGCAAAAAAGCAGCTCTGAAATTGCAACTTAACTGAAAAATCAAGTTAAGCTTTAATTAAAAACCTGGAAAACACAATTAAAAACCCCGCCAGCAGCAACAACAACCCCAACAACAACAACCTGTGCAATTAACAACAGTCGAGGCGAGAGAAAAAAATAATGTTTAGAAAAATCTTGCCAAAGTGTTGTGTGTAATTGGCCAGCAGCTGTAAGACAGCAAAGGGGGGCGGGCTGAAGAGGCAGCAGGTAGGTACTAGCGACTGCTGCTGTTGGCCATGAACGAACGAATACGTTGATCAACTGCTGGACCCCGCTCGCCCCCCTCTTGCTGATCCTAGAAACGCGGCCTTGGGGCTGGCTTACCTGGCTAGCAGACTGATTGCGGCTGCTTTGTTACCTGACGCAAGCGAACAAGTCGAGCGGGCTGCCAAACCAACTCCCCTCCAACTTCATCTACCCTACCTGAGGGAGGGTTGGAGCTTGAAGGGGAGGGGCAACGAGGCAAGTAATAAGCGTGTTTCATAAATTGAAAGCTGCCGCGGCGGCAAAAGTTATGAAAACGTTGGAAAAGAAAGAAGAAAAAAAACGCCATTTAGATTGCAATCTGGCGGGCAAACCGGCGAAACGAGCCGAAATGGCCAAATGTCCAACTTGGCCAAATGTTCAAATGGCCGAATGGCGACTGAGAAAAGCGCTCGACTCGAAAATGGCTGACAGAAGCAGTCACTGCCTCCCCATTGATGGCAAAAGGGGCGTTTGGCGAGGGGTGGCAACCGTTGCCGGCGGCCAAATGTACAAACACGAAACGAAACGCGGCCATAAAACGCTTCAAATTTGCGGCTTTCAGTGGCAAACAAAGCCAAAGCAAAGAAGCCACCACAAAAAAAAATAACAGCAACAACCAAAAAAGCGAGTAATTATTTTTATTAAAGAAACAGCAAGAAAAAAACAGAAAATTCAAACCATATTACAGTAGCCACAATCGACCCTTGCACTTGCTTCTCTCTGATTTTCTTTCTGTCTAGCTTTACCACTGTTTTTCACAGTTTTTCACTACTTTAACTTCCCTTTTCAGCTCAGCTCTGGTTTCATTACAGCTGCTAAGACTTGAATAAAGTTTTCCACACCTTTAATTCCTCCAAATTTCTACATTTGCATATCATGTTTAAGCACTAAGTTACTTTTATAAATATAAGCAAAGCTTTAACAAATTCTAGCAACTCAAACAGAGACTAAAATCAAACAGAAATCTTCACAACAGTGTTGTTAAAAGCTGTTGTTAAATTATTTAACTCTTTTTACTTCCTAAGGATAAATTATTTGTCAGCTAAAAGCCAAAAAAAAACACACACCAAACCACCAAATATATTTGTACTTTAAGTACTTATATAATAAGAATTGAGAACATTAAAGTCAAATTTTATTTAGAAGTTATGCAGAAACGTTAACACCTTACTGAGCAGATTAAAAATATGCATTATTTATTATGTAAATCTACCCATAAATAAATCTTAAAAGTAATCTATTTTTTCTTATGGTAAATCGACAAATAAAAACATACTTTGCATTGAGAATCAGGAGATTATTTAAAAAAACTATTTTATTATTAATAAGAATTTGGGTTTTTCCACAACTCAATAATTCTGTTTTTAATGGTTGCTGTCAAATTTGACATATTTCTGTAGAGTTTTCAACGTCAGCTCCCTAGGTCAAGCGGAAGTTTGTTAGTCGCAGATCAAATCTTTATGATGAGATCATCTAATGAGCTAGACTGTAGTGTGTAAAAACAAAACTAATGATGAGAATTGTTAACAAAAAAGCTAATGAGTAAAAGTAGCTAAGGAGAACCGTCATTGAGATTGTTATAGATAGTTTGTGCTTATTATAAAAAGTATCTTTCATCACACTACAAGGCATTCCCTGCCTTGAGTCTCTAGAATCAACCCCAACTGTATGTGAACTGTCATTTCTATTATTGGAACTGCTGCAAGTGGTTATTGGCCCTTGTTAATTAAGCCTCAAGATTAGCGAAAAGTCATGTCAGACAGTCGATAACTGTTTCAATGTATCAATGAATGGCAATTAGACAAATGAAGTTATCAACAGAAACGTCAAATTTAATGGCCGACTAAATTACAAAATGGTTAAACAAACATTGATCCAGCGACAGCTGTAGTAACACAGATGTGACTTAAGTGTGTGCGGAGTGTTCGGTGTGCGTGTGTGTGTTCAAGTACATTGTGAACTCAGTCAGGGATGAGTGGGGAAAAAGTTGTGAAAATATTTGAAATATGCAACTGTAGCAACAATGGCAAACAAAGAGGAAACAATGGAAATGCCGCCAATGGCGGGCACTGAAAGCGCTCGCAAAGGAAGTTCAAATGCAGAAAGAGTGTCAGAGAGAAGAGGAAAAGAGAGAAGAAAGAAAAATAGTAATTTTCCATCCATCATAAATAATGTTAAGCGCCACGGCTGAGGGAAAAACATGCACGGTCCATTAACTTTTTGCGGAGCGAGGAGCACGATGAATGTTGCACGTTGAACGTTGAACGCTGAACGGGAAAACGCTGCTTGCCACGCAGTGAGCAGCTACGTCATCATTCATGCGGCCTCGACACCAGTTTCTCATATGCCATATGCATATGTGTGTATTTTAGTGAGTGCCTGTGTGTGTGTGTGTGTATTTCTTACTGCCATTTCGAAAGCTGCGCAAGATTTGCAACCAAGCAAAAAAAGCCAAAAAAAAAAACAGTTGAAAAAGTTGTTTTTGCTGTACGCTAGTCTAGCCTCGTCTTACCATATATGTATGAACATATGTGTATGTTTAAATGCTTATATTTATGCGGGTAAAGGTTAAAGTAAGGGTAAGTACTAAAATAAAGTTGAATTTGGCAAATGTATCTCAGCCCTGCTCAGCTGGCAGTCGCTGACTGTCTTCCCGCTGCTGAGTAATTGTAATTGACTTAATTGTTAATATTATTTTTAATTATATCTTTTTTGACGTTTTTTTTGACTCGAAACGCTCAGATGTCATGCTGAGCTTTGCATTTAATTCCAAAGAGCTAATAAATTTAATTGTGTGGCGATAAAGGCGCCAGTGAATTGTGCATTTAGCCACTAAAGCGCAACGTCATTAAACCGCACCTCAAGACTCACTCGGTCGGAGGCTGCTTTTAGCGCCGTAAAAGGTTAAAACGTTCAAAATAACTTACTTATTAGCCATAACTAAGCAGTGGCTTAAACAAGTGAAGATATCTGCATGTTTTGATCAGTTCGCGCTTTAAAAGAAAAGTTGTAAATTTATTACATTTACATGCTGTCAAATTTCCATGCCCAAAATAGAAATGTACACTGTATTCGTTACAGCAAAGAAGATGTAATTCACAGATACATACACGTGTATCTTTTTTAATTAATGCATTCGTTGCACACACAAGCATATGGAGGTAAAAAGTGCAGCAGCTGCAATAAATGTTCGAAGCAACAACAACAAAAAAATATATCATGCAATGGCTGCGTCTCTGCTGCTGGCGACGCTGCTGCTGCTGTTGCCGACGCTGACGCGGCATTGACAAACTCAACACACACAGTGAACGTTACTCACCACAGTCGACAAACAAGCAAAGCAGCATGTGCTGTTGCTGCTCTGCTCTGTTGCTGTTGAGGGACATTGGTAAGAGCGAGTCGACGATCGCATGATCGCACTCCCCTCTGTTTGCCACTGGTGCGAGCGAGACGCAAGACCAATGGCCGACACAGCATGGAACTGCCCACTTCAAATGGAAGTAGAAGAACAAGAAGAAGCAGCAGCAGCACAAAGAAAACCAGCAAATAAGAGTGTGTGCACAAAAAAACAGCAACAAAAATAAAATAAAATAAAATAACGGACAGCTAAAACGAATGGGAAGAAACAAGTGTCGTGAATGCATGAGTAGTATGCGAAATTATTGAAATAGATAATAAAAATAAGCGCTTTTTAATTGTTTGGCATGCTTTTGTTGATGCCGGCGATGAATCACTAATAAAATGTCAAAGCAAAGGCAAAAGCAAAACAAAGCAACGCCAAACGACGCTAAAAATGTTCAACAAATCAAAGTCGCTTTTGTTGCTGTTGCTTTTGTTTGTGCACATTAAGTGGCGTGCAGGCCCTCTCCAACCGCCTCTCCCCCCTTTCTGCGCCTCCGCCCGCCTCAATACCATCCGTGTGTCTAGTGAAATTATTGCTAATATAAAAATATTTTGTAGGCTCATAAAAGCGACTACGCTGGCACAGACACTGGTAAGAGGGAGACGTGGGACGCGGTTGCATTGAGTACTAGACTTTTGTATAGCTGTGGGTGTAAGTCCTGCTGTGTGTGTGTGCTTGGTGTGTGCGTGTGGGCGTTAAATGCCTATTGATGCAGTCCCAGTGCCACTTTTTGATGCCAGTTTTTGATGCCTTTTGCGGCCAGCTCGTCGACAGCATTCGCCAAACGCAAATCGTACAATATTTTAAGGCCTAATTTTTTGACGAGTTTTTAAACGATTGTAAAACTCTTTTCTCGCTGGCTCGTTTTACGAGTGCGAGGCCATTCAAGTGTTTGAGCGAGTGAATTATGGGACAGGCCCAAGATAGCTACGCCCGCCGTTGTTCTCGTTCTTAGCTGTAACACACACACACACACATGTATATTGCGGTTTATGGGCTAGCGCACAAAAATAACCCAAAGCCCAAACCGAAGTCAAAGCCGAAAACTGTGTGACAAAAGCGAGTAAACTGGGTGGCGTTTATTACGTGAGTTATGACACCTTCATTGACAGCAAGCAAAGAACTATTAACAATAGTAAAATTAATTTGAAACCAATAAAATTCGCACTAATATTGCATAGCAATGAGGGCCCCATAACACCTGGTAGCGCCGTCGTAAAAATCCCAATTGCAAAAATCACAACAAATCATTAAAGTTTTTATTTTAATTGGCCATCAATTGAAGGCGGCCTTTTTTATTTGCTGTTGTCTTTCTGTTTTCTTTTTTTTGTGAAATTTGGTATTTTAAAACATTGATCATTCATACAACACATTGAACTAAATGTTTTCTTTACTCAACCACTTATTTTCCCAGACTCTAAAGGATTTGCTGTTTTTAGACCCCGTACTCTTTAAAAAAGAGTAAAGGGGGTCTATTAAGTTTGTCAGAAGCGAGATGTGCGTAACAGGCAGAAGGAGGCGTGGCCGACCCCATAAAGTATATATATTCTTGATCAGCATCAACAGCCGAGTCGATATAGCAATGTCCGTCTGTCCGTCTGTCCGTCCGTCTGTATGAACACCTGGATCTTTTAAACTACAAAAGCTAGAGACACGAAATTTGGAATGAAAGTCCGTTTATGATGTACGCAGATCAAGTTTATTTCAAATTGTTGCCACGCCCCCTACCGCCCACGCAATAAGCAAAAAACCAGACACGCCTCGAAAAAATTTGTGTTTTAAGCGAATAACTCAATATTTATGGCACTTAGGAGCACCAATTTTGGTACGTAGGTTCCCAGAGACAGCCTAAATGCAATGTCATTTAAAGTTTTGAGCTGCCACGCCCCCTTTGCTCATAGGAACTAAAACACTCTCCAATTTCAATGCCTTTCTGCAGGCATTAAATCAAATAGTACAGTGTTGTAATTTAACATACGCTTAGAGACTTACTATTTCTAACTTTCCTGAAAGTGGCATCAAAATCCTATGTCAAACAACAGAGAAATTACGGTTCAAAGTTGAAGTTATTTTAAAGCAAAATCACTGCATGCGCGCAACACATACAAACAAACACAGAAACATACAAACATATGTTCGAACGTTTTCTCTACCTGCTTTGGCGGCAGCGCTGCCCGGAGCCGCTGGCCGCGCCGAACAATGCTATACATACACACATATGTATGAGCACACATACATATTTGAAAATAATTGGAAGAATGATAGAAGAGGAGTGTGGTGCAACTGGTAGAGTTGCGGCGCAATATGGAACCTTCGTATGGATCGCGGGTTCGAATGCTGAAAATGACGATTGTTATTTTATTTACTTTTTAATTTTAATTCAAAATGTAAATATTTCATTTTAATTTTTTTAATTTCATTTGAAAATTTTTATTTTAATAAAATGGGCACTACAATGGGAGTACGGGGTCTTTTACAGTCGGCTCGATCGACTGTAGCCTTTCTTACTTGTTTTTTTTTCGGACTTTCACAATCCGAGTCTAACGAGTATTGCATAATCTTCAAAGGAATGTGGAGTTCCCTGCAGGCGCTTTTAATCTCCATTCCCAAACGAACAAACATATTGTAAAACAATTATCACCTGTTGCAAATTATTCCGATTTTATGCCCGCCGCGTAATATCGGTGGCTGTTTCACCTCGGCCAACACGCGTCCTCCAACCGCTGTCCAAAAGTTGCTGCCCCTGCCCGTCTCATATAACACTCATAAATGTTGCAGAGACATCATAAAAATGTTTGAAGCACCGCCGACACCAGCAACAGTAACAACAAGAACAACATCCATAAATCCCGATTATGGTTTCTGGATTTATTGCGCTCAGTGGCAGCAATCCGACGGTTCGGAGCACCCTGTATATGCACATGCAGCTTTAGTATTCACAATGCAATCAAAAACGCACTGTTGACTTTTGTTAACATTTATATTGTTTATTTATTTATAAATATCAACCAAGTCATAGTCTTTAATAATGTCCTATCAAATAGCTGCCAAAAACCAAAGAAATCATGTAAATCCACAGAAAAATATTGATCAACATTTGTAAATATTGTGAGACTTTTGTTTATGCCAACGTGTCTGCAAAAACAAACAATGCGAATTGTATTTAATGCATTTTGCAACAGAAATTTCATTGCGTATTTCGCAGCACAGTTTGTTCAACTCCGGCTGCTTTGGCTTTGGCTGCATTTCGAATTCATTTTGGAACAACCCAAAGAAGAAAAAAATACATATAGACAACATGTGGAGAATGCTGCTCATTAATTTATTTCTCCACGATTCCATAGCCTAATCAGGGGAATGGCATCAACGTACCGAACTGGCCATATAAAATGTGACACTTTTATAGGGCACTTGGAATGCGCTGCGGGCCGCAACAAGTCCATGGACGAGCCCAAAAGCCATCTTGGCTGAGACTGAGACTGACACTGGAGAGCTGCGGACAGAGGCTAATGCGCATTTGCATACGTTAAATTTACATACACACATTTACACGTATGCAGCGGTTGGATGCGGCCAAAAAAAGAGACACAGAGTCCCCATAATCTAAGCCAGCATCCATTAACTGCCCGGGCAGCAAAGAGACACTGTTGGAATTTTAAAGAAAACCCATTTTACGAGGCTTCTCTTTAGCAGTATCTACGTTCTGCATCTGTAGCTGTATTTGTTGTAGATACATTTAAATTAGAGCATGACTTGCACGCGCACCAAATCAAAATATGTACAAATACAAGATAGAAACAAAAATGTCACAGCACTCAAGCAAGTCAAGCCTGCTCCTTTCTCCCGTCTAGCTCCTTCCTGTGAATGTTTAGCTCCGACTCCTGTTGAGCTCTATTTGCGTCCAGTTAACGCGACGGGGCCATAAAAGCCAGTCGGCCGTAGAGCCTGAAATCGCCGTACAGTTTACTTCAATCGCTCCCGTTGCTCGAGGCGAGATTCAAATTTTCCGTTTAGCATCCGTTTGCCTCCTGCTCCTTTAACTCCTTTTACTCCTTCATCCTATTTCTGCCTTACACAATTCATTTTATGATTTTATTGCATTTACGCATATTGCGTTGCCGATACCAATGCCCAACTGATTTATGGTTCAAAGAACCCTTTCGTCTCTCTCCCGAGCCTTTTGCCTCCTGTCTCGCGGCGTATTCAAAACTCAAACAAAGGACAAAGAGACCGTGAACAATGAAATTAGAGCAAAGCATTGAGGGTGGCATACAAATACATATATACATATCGTTGCCAGGGCTGACAGGGTGAGTCTACAACTAATATGTATATACAAAAGGATTGTTTGTATTTGTATTTTTTGTCTGCTTCGCTTATGTAACTTTCTAAAAATGTGTCGCCTTTGCCTTTTCCGTGGCTTTGAGTCATTTTCAGGCCAAAGCAATCACAAATTTCTGTGTCCCTTAAGTCTGAGCAGATTGGAACATGGAGAGGGGTATGAGAACTAGACGGCAAGTGGCAAAAACAAACACAAATTTATGATTCTACCTATTCATTGACTATCTAACTCAGTCAGAATAATTTGGACTGACAGAGAACAGCAAGTGTCATTGGACAAATAAGTTAACGTTATTTATTTTATGTTTTAAAATATTTAAATAAGAAAGAGTTGATAAAGATTAAGTTAACATTTCTTGGATGAAATTATATAAAATTTCAAAAAAATTTTATTAGCAAAGAAGTAAACTTTTTTAAACAATAATATTCCTATACAGGAGTTTTTAATTTCAGTAAAGTTTTATTATTATTGCCTTTAAAATATCATAATTATTTTAGTAAGTTAATAAATATTACCCGATTCTTTCACTTTATAATAACTAATACTTTTTAGAGCAGTTTAAGACATAGTTAATGTTTATTGTACAGTTCGACTGATCCTCAAGGTGCAGTTATCCACAAAAGGCACGGACAGTTTCTAACACACACAACACACAAACACATCTAACACACATACGTACTAAGAGACCAAACTAAGAAAAAGATAACAAGAAAAATAAAACACACCTCCTATCGGAGCCAACTAAAAGGCATAAAAAATGAAAAGAAAAGAAAGAAAATAAAACAGCGAAGAGAAAAAGAACAAGTGAAGAATAAGAGGAGAAGAAGCCAACCTTTATGCCTATAAATACATCGAAATAATGGATCGGATAAGAGACGTGCATTTCAAAAGAGTAGAACTAGGACGGAGAGCAGGGAAAAGGGGACCAAGGAGCGGAGAGAGGGAAAACCGAACTCTTCACTGTCGTCTGGGGACTGAGAATTGAGAATTGTGCAGCGCGAACGGGGCAATCAAGCCACTGAGCCAGCAAAACGAATCGAAATGTTGCCAAGACGTGAGTAAGTGGGGAAACGTTCAGAGTAGAAGAAATAAACCAGCGACAATCGTGAATGGCCGACGGCAATGGCAACTCTGGCGAAATGTCATTGCCAGAATTACATGAAAAATGGCTTTCGGTTTGTGCATTTAACCCCTGCAAATGGACATGGCCAACATATGCGAGCACCGCCCTAACCCCAGCCCACCCCAGTCCTCCACTCTCCCACACAAACACCAACAAGAAAAGGTTCAACCACCGAGCCAAATTCTGACAATGAATCAAGCTAAAACTCAAGCTCAAACTGTGAACCGTTTGCTGTCGCGGTCTAATCAAAAATTCCAAATACGTTTCAAATTTAATATGTGCATTTATCTCAGATCCCCTTCCATCGCTCAACCTACTCCCCTACTCCACACTCAGCAGAAATGAAAGGGATGCACTATGGCTGGCAGCAGGCAGCCATTTGATATTTCCTTTATGGGGCTTAAATATGTATAAGTCCCGAGTTGGTTACGTGCTTTCACGCACTCATATGTGTGTGTGTGGAAGTGTGTGTGAGCGGGTGTGAGTGTGTGTAATATTTCGACTAAAAATTCACGCCCTGTGTTATTCTATCAACACCTCGGCATTGTCGCCATACACGACCCCAAAAGTCCCCAGTCTTTTCCACAGAAACAGAATCAGAAACAGAGAAACTGAAACCGTTGCCCCTTTCCAAGGCAGCGGCTGATGTTGCATACGAAATGAGATTTGTGGCAGCCGCTGTGACAGGATTTGTGTGGCAGGATGGCGATGGCAAGGGTGTGCTATGGGGTAAAGGAAAAGGAAAGGGAAGGGGATGGGAAGGCAGTCTTAGCAGCAGTTGAGAAGAACGTAAGTAAGACGAAAATTAAACTAAAACAGAAATATTTATAAAATATTTTTATATATTTAATATTTGTGCAGCTTTCTTTTATTTTTACACAACTCACTTTTAATTTGTGTGCGTTTTGTTGGAGTTAGTCGATGTCAAATTATAGTAAGATTATTTTTCTAGCCCCGCATAATTATTCTTTGACATTTGCGCAGCTTGATATGAATTTGAGGTGCCAATAAACTAATATATCGACAATAAAAATTAATTTAAAGTATACTTTATACTTTTATTTATTAATTTTAAGTCAATTTAGTTGCTACTAGTTTTATTTTTAATTTTTTAAGCTGTCATTCAATTCATCTGATAAAAATTATTGGCAATATTGGCAATTAATTTTTAACTAAATTACTCATTACTTTCTCAAATCAAGTCTTGCCCATATCGTAATCCAGCATCTCAAACCTGCTGAATTTTATGCCTTTAAGTGCTTTCTGATTGCTGCTACCTTATTAAAATAAAACACAATACAATCAAGTTTCTAAAATTGCACTTTTTATATTCAAATCTCCGATCCATCTAATAAATGCAAATGTAGAATTTGATACTCAATACGTACTAAATCACAACGATAATCATGCTATTCTAAACATATATTATGCAAAATAAGTATATGCAAATAAATACAAAGACTAAAATGGAAATATCTAAATAAAATGAATTTCGTAGCCGACGGCACTGAACACACTTTCAAAAAAACCTCAAACAAAATATGCAAATAATTATTTCTGGTCAGAGATTTATGGTTTGCTAAGAAAACTAATAACTCAGAAGGCAAAGCAAAGCGGAGTTTGAAGAATTGAAATCAGTTGCTAGCTATGAATGAATGTTTGACTGCGAATGCGAATACGAATAGTTGTTTTATTCGTTGTGTACAGGTTTACTTCTGGGCAAACACAAACACAAATTCAAAGTTGACATTTTGAATGCCGCGTGTGGCCAGCTTTGTTTTCCGCAAAATTATAGTTCGTGTAATGAAGTTATTACGAGTCTTAATGCTCAAATTTATGCGCGGCCATTAAAAATCAAAAGACACGTTTTTCGAATATATTTTAGCATTTTTCTTCTCCATTTTTTTTCAAGTTTTTTCTCGAGTTGTTTCTTTTTTCGTATTCTCTTTTTTTTTGCAGTCGCCGTCGCATAAATTAGACGACGTGACTTGTTTGCGCCAACCGATAACGAAGCGAGGCTCTGAATCGGAACCTCGAGACTTCACAATCTACAGGGTATGCGGTGGGTAAGCTCGGGTTGCGGTAAGAGACGCTGGCAAGCGTCCATCGACCATTATCGGGATATAATATCGCAAAATTTACAATGCAAATTCCGAGCTCTGGCTTTAATCGAATCGAACTGTGCAAAATGGAGACGAAAGACAAAGAGACGCCGCTGCACCAGCCAAAAGTGATCATGATCTGAGCACCGCGATCTTGTGTCTGCTGTGCTGTTGTGCCGTGGTTTGTGCGAGCTTCGAACAACTGCGAAACTCATTTCGTGGCAGGCTTCAAACTTTGTTGCACGTTTGTTGGAACATATTAATTGCATTTTATTGGCCTGGTCGGGTTGGGTCGCTGGAAACTGGAGACTGGAGTGTGGGGAGCGAGGAGTGTGGGGTGAGTGGAGCTGCAACTGCTTGCAGTTTAATAACGCGCATTAAAATCACAGATTTATTGCTACACGCAATCCGATTTCACGACTACAATTGCCGTCGCTTGGCAGAAGCACAGAAACCGCATTGAAAACAGCAGCTTTTGGCTTTTGTTGGGTTTGGACCGAGTTTGGTTTGGGTATAGTTTGGGTTTGGGTTTGGGTCTCTCGAATCTTGTGGTTGCATGGCATATGAATGAGGCCATGATTGCGTACTTGGAGTCAAAAGGCGGCCATTGCAATTGCCAAGCAGACACAAAGACAGACAGACCAATAGAAAGAGGCACAGGGAGAGGAAGAGTGAGTGTGGGCCGTAAAACAAACGCCAAAGATAATTAAAATAACTCAAAGCCTTTCGGAACATTCCGCAACAAAACGGCGTTTTGCCAAATTTCATTAAACATTTTAATTGCCAACATTTTGTGACGGAGCAGGAAAGGCAAGTGTTGTAGGCGAGTGTGAGGGTGGGCTCTGGGGTACAACGCTTTTTGTTCCCCAAAAAATTATTGCATTCCTATTCGGGCCAAATGAAATACAATTTCATTTTCATTTTCATTTTGGTCGTGCTGAAGAATGTGGCCAGCAGAAAAGGGTTGCCAGCTGAACCAACTGGAACAACTTGACGCATCTCTACCCCTTGTTACATACCCTCCCCAACACTCCCCTCTCCTCTGCCGCCCCTGACATGTTCGTAATCACTTCAGCACGCAACAAAAGCCAACAGGAGGAGCAACTTTAGCCCCCTTCCAGCAGACAGCTCGACAAGCACGCAATTTTAAAATAACAACAAGGCTCACGCGCCATCCCTGGCACCCCCCTGCTCCTTTTAGCCACCCCTGGAAACTGGCTGTGCCACACCCTCTGCGGGGAGTGGGTTAAAGTGCGAAATGGCCCAAGGACCAAAGGGAGCGACTCCTTCCATTACTTTTTGCTTGGTTTTCTGATTTCGCGTTGCCTCGATTCGATTGCGTAACTTGTGCCGCTTTTCCCCCTTCCACCCGCTGTACGTCATGTAAATATGTAATTTCCTGCTGGGGTGCCAGCCCCTCACCATCTCCCTGTCGCTGTCCCTGCCTCTGTCACAGCTCCGTGGCCGCAACAGCCGTCGCACTCTAAATTTAGTTAATGAACGTTGTTGTTGTCGTTGTCGTTTGCCGTTGTACGTACAAGAACAAAGAGAAGCCAAAACGAGAATTCACATACAGTCACCCACGCGTGTAGACACATCATTTCCCTCTCACCCTCGGCCTCTCCTCCTGCCACTGCTCCGTCTGGAGCCATGTCAGTCACATGGATACACTCACGCACGCACATTTTTGAAAGTAAACAAAATTAGACATGATTATGTTTGTGCCTCAGGACATAAAATAAATTGGCTCCCAACTAATCCCACTGTGCACGTGGAATGTCGGCAGACGCTTCTCTAACAAACTTTGCCATCTTCTTCTTCATTTCTGCTTTCCTTTTGCCTCATCTTCGTCTTCGGTTTTGTGTTTGTCTGCTCTGCTGTGTGTTCTCATTCCGTTCGCTGTTTTTGTTTGTTTTTGCCAACATTGGAATCAAGATGCCAAGTTGAAAATCGCAGTAACGACTTTGGCTCTCTTTCCCCATCTCTCTCTTTTTCTCTTTCTCTGTATCTACATACTATAGATAAGAACAAGTAATACATACTAAAAACTGGAATATCCATAAAAACATGCATATACATATAAACTTCAAAGTGTTTGCCTAAGCAAAGCAAAAATAAGCAGCTTTCAAATCAGTCGGAAAATCGATTTTAAATCTTCGGTCACATCTTAAATAGTTGAAATATATTTTATATAAATTATATCTTTGTGGTTTTTATTGAACGTTAACTATTTTTATTTATTTATGCCCGTTTTATTAATTTTTTAAAAGCTATTTCAACACTTAATAAATTAAAAGCAATTGAGTCACGACTAAAATGATTTTAAAATATATTAAGCATTAACTATAACACCAATTGAGTTTTTATACTCCTTTTATATTTATGTTTATTGTAAATAAAAATATTATTAACTAAGACAGCGATCTGCTTTAAAATGTTTACGTGTTACTTTAATACATTATACTTGTTAAGCACTGTGGTTTATTATTTAAGTTAATAGTTTAAGACAAGTATTTGTTTTAATTATTAGACATTGTGTTTGCCTTTATTGACAGTAAAGATATAAACACGATAAATATTTAATCACCATCCAAGTGTCTGTTTAAGTTTAATAAAATAAGCAAGAAAGCTACGCAGTAGAATATATAATAAAGTATCAACAGTTTAAAAACTGTTTAAAATAATTATTATAAGAATAAATTGTCTATACTTTAATTGGCGGTAAACAAATTAATGCAGTTAGTAACACCTTAGTTATAGTATTAATTAAACTCGTCGTAAATAGTTTTATAAATTTATAGATCAATAAATATACCGCCTAATGCTTAACTTAAATATCTTTACATATATTCGTGATAAGACCCATCTGCTTTCCTGCTGTCTACTTAGAGAAATGATAGGTGTGTCAATTGGGATACTTCTACTCCACGTCGGCAATTTAATGTAAAGCGCAGCTGATGTGCGATTCATCGAATTCATAAATATGAGTAGCTATCAGCTCGGCTGGGATTCCATATGTGGCCACAACGGAAGTCTCAGACAACTGCAGAGGGAAAATGTGGAGCAATCAGCAACGGAGTTTTCCACGAAAGTGGCAGCGGACAAGTTCTGGCAACGGTCATGGGATGGCATTTTACTTTTTGTGTTTCCCTAAGAATTCAATTTGCGGGAAATGGAATGAAAATGAAAATGTTCGCGACGCTGATGCCATGTTCTTGGAAGAAGTTTTCATGTGTGCCCAACGTAACATTTCCCTACCCAATATCTCTGTTCCGTCTCTGTGGCTTCTGTTCAACTCGCACATGCTTCGGTAATTTCTGGCTTCCTTCCTCTGGGCAATGGCCCAGCAATCAATGGAGGCCGCTGTGGAGTCAGCGTTAGTAACGAAACAGCAACAATAACAAGAAGCGTAGATACAGTAGTCGAAACAGAAGTAGAACCAGATACAAATACAATTTCAAAGACATGTCCCCCGAGAGTTGCCTGTAGCAATTGCAGTGGAAATTGTTTGGAGATAAAAGGAACAGAAAGAGGGCATAGAAATAGAACGGAGAGAATGGGAAAGATTGGAATTGGAAGGCAGAGAGATAAGAAGTGAGGGCGGTTGTTGGATACGATTCTTAACTTGTCACATTTCCCTTTGACAATTGTTTTGACCACCCACACTTTTAGCAAACTTCTAGTAAAATACAATTATTTTATAGTTCCCAAAGATTTATCCCGAAATAAATAATTTTATTTAATACCCAAATTACGAACAAACTAATAATAACTATCAAATCTAAAACAACTTCTCTTACTATTGATAGTTGGCCGAATTTATTGTATTCAAACAGTTGGCAACGCTAAGCGACATCTATCGGCCTTAACTGGACATCACAATGAAATGCATAAAATAGAGCTTAACTAATGGAATTGCCGTATTTAGCAATTTAATTACAGACATCACTCGGGCTAGTGCAGCATACCGAATTTATGTGATTTATAATAGAATACTGCAAAACTATTAATGTTTGACATTTATGTAGATTCCACTATTCGTCTGTGTTTCCTTTTGTCCGCTCATTCGTTTTACAGTTGCCGATTGTTTAAGTAATGAAATAAACCCGATTTTTATGTTCCATTTAGACTGCTGGTTTATTTTAAGTATTTTTTAAAGCGCGCTCTGTCGTTGAGTGTGCGCACTAAACACGCAACACACGGCAGTTTATACACAAACCCAAACACAGCGAACGTGCCTAGCGGGAAAGATGCGAACTAAATAACTGGCTTTTGTAACGACCACGCAAGTGTACGGGTAGAAAAACATAACAAGCTCGATACTCCTACTCGTTATTTACTTGTTTCGTTTTTCCATAGTGTATTTAATATTTAATACTTCTATTTTGTGGCTTAGTAATTGAGTGAAAATTTAATTAAAAACAACATAAATTGTTTTTATGCATATAACGTAGGCCAATTAAATTGTTAGATATATGCACTTTTATATAAACAGAACGGAATAAACAATTGGACCTCAGCGTCTGTAAACAATTGACTTTATTTAAACTTAATTTTCAATAAGGTTATAAAAGCAGAAGAAGTAAAATAAACAAATCAATTTACAGCACATAAATGCATTGCAGTTCAACAAACATTTCTCGCAGTGTATGCACGCACAGTCGCAATGGCAGCAGCAACCAACATGGCCGCCGCCGTCGCGTTTTATTGGTCAACCACCACCGTCGGCAAATGGTGTCACTACGCATGTCGCACGAAGTCAAACGAGACACAAGAAAAAAAGATACACACACAATTTAGGCCCAGCCCTCCGACGCATTTGCAGGTAATGTGGAAAAACTAAGATGTGGAAACTATAGAGTTTTACCAACGTTTATTGACTGCTACTCAAACTGCAGCTCCTGCAAGCTATGCAGCTCCTTTGGAACCGTAAACCAACCGCTTAACGATTAAGTATATTTATGAAATTATTGCTGCAATTATGTAGAGCTAGGCAGGTGCCAAAGCAGGTACAGGTGTGAGGGCGAGTGACCACGTCACGCAATGGATTATAAACAGCGATGACGACATAGATGCCTTCGCCGTATCCATTGCCGTCGCCGTAGTCGATGACTGGCGCTAATGACTTTAGTGCTGCCAATAAATCCATTCAAGCGCACAAACGGAGCAAGAAGCTCTACCTTCATCGAGTGCTCGTGCCATTAAGTGCGCCATCAACGCTCAATTGCGGAGATTCCATCATAAAACGGACACAGGAAAAGGCACCGAGTCCTTTGGCGAGACGTTATGCAATTAACACCTGATCGGTAATGAAGTGTGCACAATTTGAGTGTGTTATGTGCGTGCTTGTGTTTGTGTGCTCAAAAAGTGTGTGAAGTTCTAACAGTAAAGAGTATATTGACCTCATATAAATTCTGTTAAAGAGTTGTCAATGTTTTCTGCCTATCAATTACCTCTTTAGGTCAAATCAATTTTATTTTGCTTTAAAACACAAATAAATTTTGAATTATTTTCAATTTCAAAAGAAGTTCAGTGTTGCCAAAGTTTAAGATGTATTTAACTTTCTTTAGCTAGGATTACAAGCTATGGTTTGAGTTAACTGCCAGTAAAACAAAAAAAATCATAAAAGACTTTGGCAAATAACAAATAAATTAAATTCATCAAAAATGTTAACTAAATAAAACTATGCTTTTCTGCTTTTAGTTGTTCACTCGTAAAGGATTATAGCACCTTTGCCGAATAAAATTTAAAACCGATTCGACTGCTTTGCCTTCAACTTTAATCAACTAAACTTGATTAAAAATTAACTGCAGTTTCAACTAAATTTAACGTTAAAGAAAATTATATTTTATATCTTTTAAAACTTCTGTTTAGTTTCCAACTATAAATTCGCAGTCTTTTTTTTGACACAACCATTAAAGTAATTAAAAGAAGTAAACTGTTTTTGTATTGCCTCATCTACCTAAATCTGTAAATACATTTTAGCAACTGCTCATTAAAAGAACATTAATTGTTGCACTTCACACAAATCTTGAAAAGCCTTCAGGCTTCCCAAAAAAGTTTCCAATTTCAAGTCGAACTCAGTTGCAGCTACTGCAGTTATGGCAATTGCATAACACAAGTCATGCGTACATAAATACGCTGCATCCGACAACTGACTGACTGACTGAATTGTTGGAATTGTCGTAAGTTGTAATGGAATCGAGTGATGGCAAATGGCAAATGGTAAATGGCAAATGGCTGAGACGTGAACCCATTAAATGTCAGCAACCTTGAAGCGTTAAAGTTAGCACCTAAAGCGACGGCAACGGCGACGGCGACGACTACGGCGAAGGCAACGACGATGGCAACGTTGTAGGTAACCTTGTCGGAGCACAAACCAAGGACTCTACCGTTGGCTTAATGATTCAAATTGGCCAATTGGACACATGACACATTCATAATTGCCAATTAAACAGCAATTGCAGCACTTGTCAAGATTTAAGCTTACTTACGTGACGTCACAGCGGCTTTATGGTCGTTTTGTGGTTGAGTTTGTGGCACTTTCAGTGGCAGTTGCAGCTGCAGTTTACAGTTGCGGTTAAAGAACGCGTGGAGCAGCCCTCAAAGGCGCCTTTGACTCGTTCCTACAGTTCTCCAGCATTTTTTCACTCGCGACAAGACACTTTACCGGCACTGCTAACGGTTTTAACAAAAACTATTTGGCCTAAAACTTTTGTGAGTTGAATTTGTGGATCTGCAGTGCGAATTCAAATTGTGCGTATTTTTGGCTTAATCTTATTGTTTTTGTTTGCTTTCCATTTGGTCAGATTGTTTTTGTACTTCTTATTGTTGTTGTTTTTCTTATTGTTGTTGTTGTTTGCATTCGATTTCTGGTGCTCGGTTCTCACGCGCTGCGATCCGCTCTACACTAACAAGAAGTTTATGACCAAATGCCATAAAATTCGTTGTAAAAAGTCGACGAGGCTGGAAAATGTGTTTTCCGTTTGCTGCTGCGCCTCCGTTCCTTTGCTGCGCTCTCTCTCGCTCTCTTTCTCGTATTCGTACTCTATCTCTTTTCAGCTCTTTTTCTCTCTCTCTTTCTGTTTCTCTACCTCTATGTCTTCGTTTGTTCTTTCACTCCTGCTGCTGCTGCCGCAGCGTTGGCTTTTAATTTTGTTTTGCTTTTGCGTTTGTATTCGTTTTTTTTTATATTTTTTCCTCTCTCATTTCGTTTTGCGTCTCCATCTGCTCGCTCTTCTCATTGTCGCTGCCTCTGTTGGCTCTTTGTGGTCGTCGCCAGTTCATTTTCGGCACTCTGACCGCCCCTCTCTCACTCTCTCTCACACTCTTTCACTTACTGACTCGCTCACTCTGCTGCCAGGCTGCCATCTCGCTTGTACAAGCGAGCGCACGCCTCTGTTCTCTCGCTCTCGGTCTCTCGCGCGAACTGTTCCCTGTGTATCTGCCCCTGTATTTGTATTTGTATTTGCATCTGTTTGTGTAACCTTTGCTGCCTTTGCGCCTGGCATCTCTATCTCCTGCTTCTCGGTGAGACAACAAAAGGAAGGGAAGATAAAAAGCTGCCTCTGCGCTCAGTTGCTGCTCTCCCTTGTCAGCCATTTTATTGCTCCCTCGCTTTGTGCTCTTTGTCTTCTGTTGTCTTGCCTTTGTTTTGTCTCGTATCCAGTTTTTTTTTGTATTTGCTTTACTCCATTCATTCGCTTTTGCTCTCTGCCTCTGCAAATCTCTAATCATTTTCTTGAATTGCACATTAAGTTCACCTTTAAATTGCCGAAATCAAATCGAATAAGATTTACTATATACTCACGCTGTGTAAATTTTCCTTTAAAGTTAATTTAGTGGTGTAACTGATGGAATTGTACAACTAAACCTTTTTTACACTTTTTCGCATTCTAATAAAAAGTTAATTTTCCGGAAATAATTGCCTGATTATTGTACGCTTCTTAGCTTTAAGCTCAGTATCGTACTATTACAGCAAATTTTAAACGATCAACATGAAATTGAAAGCGACTAACCTCTACTTAATTATTCAGCGATTGATTTTCTATATATCAAAAATCAAATGGTTTTAATTTCTACTAAAATCATTTACGCCATTTTAGTGCTGAACAAAAGAAATAAATATAAAATATTATGTAACAAAGTTTCATTGACTTAAATTGGTTTTAAGAACAAAAAATTTATGAAATTTATTCACTCATGTTTAAAAATACTTTACGGCTAATAAGCTTAAGGAATTGGGAATATTTATTTTATATAAACTCTTTGGTATCATTTTCTACTCTAGGGATATACCGTTGTACTAATGTTAAACCTCCCAAATAAATTAAATTCAAATAAACCCCCACAAAAGAACAGACTTGAACTGATTTACATAGACATGACATATATTAAAAGAACTTGTTTAATCAGATTGACATTGACAATACGTGTTCTAGGTATAAGTTGTAATTTTCTGTGAACATGAAAAGCAGCTTAAATGAACGAAGTCTGTGATAAGCAGACAACTCCGAGCACTAAGTTTAAGTGTAGGTGTCGTGGAACTAATAAATAAGAAACATACACAGATGGGAGCATAGGTATAGCGTATATATATACATAATACACCTCCACACACATAAAATACACGTGTGTCTGCTTAGGGGGAATTTAATTCTCATAGCATGCTAATGCAGATTCTGCTTTGCCCCCACGTGAATTGTGGCTGTTGTTTTTGCTGCTGTTGCCAGCACTTTTGAGGGTTGCAAATTTAATGGATATTTCCCCCTTTTTACGAGCTTCCCTGCTGCCAACCCGCAACCCCGCCCGCTTCAAGCCCTCAGCCCAACGCCCACATCGCTCAACCCTCGAAGCCACGGAAGCTCTGGCAGCAGCGGAAGCATCAGCTTCATGGTCCCCAAACGAGGGAAGCTCGAATTGCATTTGTTTGGATGTTTTACGAGCTTAATTCCTTTTGGAAGTGGAAAGTGGAGCTTGGTGGGTGAAAGCCGCCATTTGCAAAAGCCATGGCATGCATACCTATATCCGCATCCGCTGCTGCTACTGCCCTCGGCACCACATTCCACAGCGCAGAGCCATTATAATTTTACAAAATCCGAAAGTTAATCATACGAAATGACTGCTCCCGAGCAGGGACATCAGCTTTCGAAGCTGCCTCTTGGCCGGGCCTGAAATGTAACGGAAACTGCGCATTGCGGCTCATGTTTTCGTGTCATAAAACGCAGCCACAGCTGCTGCCAGAGCCAGCAGCAAAAAAGAAAGCACTGAAGCCTGCCCAGCCCAAACCATCCTTTGATAACTTCAGGAGGGTGGATGGGTCCAAGGGCTGTAGAAACAATGGAAATTCGGGTATTCGCATCGCTTCATATTATTTCTATGCCAATTAAAAGCTTCCGTTTGGTCAGCTACTGGACTCTAAGATGACTCTGCGAATCCGCGACTCGCTTTATGTTTCAATTTATCTTTTTATCAATTTGTGCAGTGTCTTTTACTCCCTCACTTCCTCTCTCTTTCTGTTTTGCTGTCCGGCTTGGTCATGGTCTCTCCGTCAGCCGCCCGCTATTCAATTTCCATTTAACGAGTACTTAATTTGAGCAAGTGTTTGCTTGGCTGTAAATATTTATGACCATTGCCTGTCTGCCATCTCTTTCTCATTTCTCACTCCCTCCTACTCACTCTCTCTCTCTCTCTCTCCTGTCTCTTTCTCTCGTCGGTGGCCAGTGCTTCATAATTTTATTGTTTTATTGCTGTAATTATGCATTAATTTCATTGAGATAGTCGTAAATGGAGAGAGCTAAACAGATCGGTAATAGCCAGAATGGCAGCCATAACAGCCAATTCAGCCAATTCAGTCAATTGGGCTAATTGTAATTAGCCAAACGCCGTTTGCCCTGCCTAATTACCAGATATTGCAGCCGCGTGTGGCCGCAATTGATCAAACGTTTTGGCAATCAAAATTATTATTATTATTATATTATTGCCATCACTGCTTCACTTCTGCCTTTTGTGTCTTGGCAATAAAAAAAACTTCGAAGGAAATTCTCACCGAATCCGCAGATCATTGGGAATATAAAAATATTTACAATGTTTACATTCAAAAAGATTAAATTCCATTGATAATTAACATGTTCTGCTAATGAACATTTGAAATATAAAAAATTTGTGTATCATTTTAGACGTTTATTCAGCTTTTTCAATAAAGAAATATTAGAATTTTATAAGAACTAAAAAATATTTTCAGTTAATAATTATTCAAAAGCTAAGAAGCTTATTTAGAAAACTAATTAGTGGTTGCATGTAAGCTTAAAATTAATATTATTAATTTTCCTCTTCTCCAACGAAATTGATTCTTCTGATATTTACGCTTTGTTTGTTAAATACCAATAAGAAGATTTTTATAGTTATACGCATATTTATGGAGTTGTATTCCGGTTAGAAACCATTTTAGACAATGTTGTAACGCATAGAAATGCGTCATTTTTCAATTGATTTGTATTAAAAATATAAATTTAATTGTCTGTACCTTAAAATCAATTTTAGTCTACAGTTCAAAGAAGAAAAATAAAATCTCTAAAGATGATTATGTACCACTTATTATGCTAAAAATCTTGTTAAAATTGTCATAATATAAAACAGTACAAATAAAAATGGTGACATTAACTTCTTGTTCTAGCCATTTAACATGGTAGAAAGATGATAAAAGCTTCTCTAAAATACTTAAGTATTATGTAACTAATTATTGCACCTCTTCAGACTATTTCAAATCTGTAAAAATAATAAATTGTTTTAATTATTCTCGTAATAATCGTGCGTATAACAAAACTGCAGAACTTTTTAAGTAACGTGGAATGTCATCAATTTGGAATTTTATATAACAGACTGTTTTCAATGTGAGACTGTAATTAAAATGTATGTATGCTTCAACAAATAAATAGTTTTACATAACACATTTTAAAATTGTTTTATTTAATACGAAATTATTTAGTTTTCGGTGAAAATCCATCCAAAGATATATTTTTAAATATTGTTTATGAGTGAACAATAAATAAACTGATTACATACCTCTAATTGCAATATAAATGCTGCTAAGTTCAGCTTATTGGATTGCAATATTTTTGTTCTTAAAGTGGCATACGACGCCAACGGAATTTCTTCATTTTTCTAAAGTATTTAATTGTGAATAACTGTGGCACACACTTGTCACTGCACTATAGTCATTGCCTTTTTAATAACCGTTTCAGTATTTGTACTATTTAAGTTGCTGCATGTGATTTCTATGATTGATTGGCTTTTAATGTTCCACTTGGATGAGGTGAACAATTAAATTATTATTGAAAATTGCCGAACTGCGATTGGTGATGATAATATCTGGCTAAGATTGAGTTGATTCTACGGGGTTTATGGCTGACACTCCGCGGTTTTAATTTCGACTTTATGCGGCGATGATGACGACGACAATGACGACTCGCGGGTACTAAAACTCCATTGTAAAGTGGTAAATACTCGGGCGGCGCACCGTAAAAAAACGCCAAGCGCCAAAACCAGAACAACAACATTAAAGAGGTATAGACACAATCACACACATACTCTCACACACACACACACACACATACTCACAGGGGCATGTCTTGCTGTGTGTGTGTGTGTGTGTGTGTAAGCCAAATTCGAAATCACCACTTTGCGAGTTGAAATCTCTTTGGCTTTCGGTTCGTTCGCCTCTCTCTTTCGCTCTCTCTTTTTGTCTCTCTCGCTCTCGTTCGGTTTGCTTTTCGTTCGTGATTTCCTGTGCCAACAACGCCGACAGCGACAGCGACAGCCTCTGCTCCTCTGCTCCTCTGGCTCCCTCTAGCTCCCTCTCAGTACCCGTGTCCATTGCACAGAATTGAAAATTCGAATTCGACTGAGGTTGCATTTACCATGGAGATAAGCGAGCATTCTGTCCGTGTACGTGCAACGACCCTACTCATTTCCAGTTTCATTATCATACTCCCTTAGCTTGAGGAGACCCTGCAGCTTTCCTATAAGAAACTACTATAATTTGGAGCTATTTATTCGATTAATTTTAAGTGACAGTAGTTCACTCACAGTGCTATGAATTTTAGGGAACCTTTGTAGCTCATTGTACTAACAAACCAAAAACTAATCAATTATTAAATAAATTCTCTTTTATTTGATCCAATTTAAATTATATCCTCTTTAAATTTAACAAGTTAAAAATGCATTTTTCACTGAAAATTATATTATATTTATATCTAACAGATACACTTCAAATTGTGGCTTAAGTGTAAGCGCTTAATCAAATTTGCTAATAGTTTTAATAGTTGACAGCTTTTTAAATAGTAGAAATGCCAGCAAAACTAAAATTTTATGTTCTCAACTTAAATTCTTCAGCTATTTTTATTATTTAAAGTGCTGTCAAGTATTAAATCTTTTAACATTCTAACTAAATTGCAATGAAATGTTTATGTTTGTTATTGTAGTTCTCGTTCGATTCCATTTGGTTTGATTTAAGCTGTCCAAATTGAATTACGAGCCAATAATTTACGATTCGATTCAGTGAGCTTGAAAATATTTTGCAATTTGGCGAAATTGTCGTTGCCAATTATTTTGCTCTGTTGCTGGGCGAACAAACAAACCTTCTCTGCTACTGTACTGTCCCCCTTTGCCTACCATAAAAAGTAACGGCAGCAGCAACCCCTGAGACAGCAGCAAGTCGGCCATCTTGAGCGGACATTTTCCGATTTTCCTTGGGAGTGGTGGATGGAAAGGGAAGGAGAGGAAAGTGAAGGGACACTACGCAGTTTTTGCTACTGTTTCGTGTTTCGACTACCAAAAGTGAACGGCGATTGCTAATCGCATGGCAAATGCGATACATTTAGGAAATTGTTCTACTCATTTTCGCATTCCATTTTCGTGGCATTTTCATCGCCATCGCCCAACGCCCAGTGACCAGTGCCGATGTCTTCGAGGCTGCCAAACATTTTACGACTTATAAATTATCGTTGTTGTTTTTTTTCGTTTTCGTATTTCTTGTTCTTTTTCTTTTCTTTTAGTTGCCGCAGGACACCCAGAAGGGTGTGGACTGCCAAAGGCAGGGAATGTATTGCTGCCCATTGCTGTTTGTGCTCACTGTAACAGTTCCTGCTTGCTGCTTGCTGCTGATTGTGGCATAAATTTGGGACAGCCGCCCCATTAAGACAGTGACAGCCACAATTTATGGCCTCTGCTGTCGCTGGCAGCAGCAGCAGCAACAGAGCGATAGCAATGGCCACAAGGCTTGGCTCTCATTTTCTTCGCATGCCATTTGTGTTTATTTATGTGCACACCCAGATACACACACCACACACACATACACACGCAGGGATTGTGGCAACCACATGTGCACTCTCAAGTCACAGCTCAACTACTAAATTGGCTAAACCATATACGGATAACGCTGGCAGACATGGCAGGACATCTGCAAATATAACTGAATGCATTTGAAATCCCACGAAACCTGCAAAATGCCAGCAGCTCCAAGCCAACCTTACACTCGATAATATATAAAGGAGTCTATATAATGCCTTAACGCTCCACTTGAAGCGCAACCACAGAACATTAAGCGGCTTTGGCTTTGGCTTTGGCTTTGCCTTCATCGCATTCAAAATTAAATGAAATTTCCTTGAACTTCGCGGTTCAAGTGACACCATTTCATCCATGGTTTTGTCTTTCCTTTTGCCGTTTACCACTTACTATTCCCTGACTCCATTCCACTTACCAAGCTGATTGATTGCTTCATGGCACTTACTGGTAGATGAGCTGCTTGGTGTGATTTACATTATGAAAATTAAAAATTTTTAAAAAATATTACCCCTTCAATTTTTATTTTTTATACCAAAAATAATCCAAAAACAAAAAAAATTTTAAAAATATTTTTTTTTTTTTTTTTTTTAGTTTTTTTTGACTCTCCAACTCTTTGGCTTAAACTTATATACTTGACTTGAAAATGTTCTGTTTATAATAACTATAATGCCAATTTAAGTAGGCTATCAAAAGTGTTTACATAAATCTACATATTCATTTTAAATATAAATTTCTTTAAATGGCTTGGCGGCTAAGTAAAACAAATGTTAACAAATAATTCAGGCTATGAATCTACATCCTAAATTTAAGCTACACAAAATAGAATTAAATTGAATCGGTCAAAACAATTGCAAAATTTTTTCGCTTGTATTTCTTTAAAAATCACTGTCTCAAAATGAAATATTATAAATAATAAGTAAACGAATATATCTTTAAAATTCCCCGACGTATATGCAGACACTGCCTCCGAAACTCACATCAAATTCATTTCAAAATTCTGCTTTGTTTTGCTATGCAAAAAATCATAAAATATTATATGCAAATGACATTTTTCTTGTTTTGGAAAAAAAGGGGCCTCATAAAATGCACAAAGATTTTATTATAATTTGTTTTTCTGTGTGTGTGTGTGAGTGTGTGTGTGAGTGTGTGTGTGGTGGTGAAAGCAATGAGAAGAAGATTTCAAACTCAGGACGATGGATGGATGCATTTGACATCAGCTGTCTGCGCCCCATTTTAATGTTGCCGAAAAATGTAATTTCCGTCGACGACATTTTTGCCACAGAGCCATTAAAATGATGCACAACTTCCATTTACCAACTTCCATCGGCTTCATCAGCGTAAAAAATGAGGCTAGCAACAATGATGAAGCGGAGGAAGTGAATGTGAATGTGGATGCTGATGAGGCCAAGACGACGCTGTCGAAAGCCTAAAGGATGTGGCTGTAAAATAGTCCTATTTATTATTGCGCATACGCCGCGTAAAACACAAAGGTATGCCCCTGATCAGTAGCTTAAATTGATACAGATACACCGCGTGTATCTTTAAAGAGATGCTGTTACATAGTTTTGGAAGCACTGCCAACTTTTATTATTTTGTTTAATTGCCTATAACAATTTTTTACTATTGAACGTCAGAAGTTGTCGAAGTTAAAGCAGCTACTGCTGCCATTGGTTCTGGTTCTGCTGTTGTACTCCCCTCCCCGTGAATGACAGCCAAATGGCAATTGACACCCCTCGACAACCCCCCCGCTCACCTCACTAGTCGCCCTTTTATTACCCCTACTAGGCAAATGGGCCGAAGCTTCGAATTTGCTTAAGGTTTCAGTTTGAGTTTGAGTTTTGGGTTCGAGTTTCAGTTGGAAGTTTTATGACAGCTAAATGTACCTCGATTGTAACCAAATTGTTGCCTCCTCAACCGAGCTGACTATTCACCCAAGCAATTTATGATTGACAGTTCCTACTAATTGAGACATAAACTTAACTTGATAGCTGAGTTCATAAAGACGCCATAAAAAGCCTCAAATCAATGCCGAGCACTGGGCCAACTATTTAAGTGACGAATGCTTTGAGCTAAGGGATTGTGGTTTGTTCTCACATCGATTTGCATAAATAGCAATACAGTAAGTAAATCAAATTACTAAGCTCAATCATAGGTGCTACAACGCAAACTGTCAAAAAGAATAACCAGTCAAATCGGGTATGATATTAAGGGCTCCATTGGAGTACTTAAACTAAGGACTAAAAGTAGGTTGGTATAAATTAAATTAGTTTTTTGTGGAATAACACAAAATTTTAATCTATGTAACTTCATTTTTACTTTCATTTAGAACCAGATTATTCCTAAATTTATGTAACATTTTTTTTTGGATAAATATTTTGAATACTTTGTTGTGAAATATTAATGAAATTCGGATGAGACATGAGTAAAGAAATTTGAATTAACGGAATTTTTCTATCTGTATCTGCGAATTAAGTATTTTATATACTTTAAGAACATAGTTTTTAATTTAAATATTTCTAAGTAACTCATTTTAAAATGCAATAAATTGCATAACTGTCTAAAAATTGATAAAAGCTTTGAGTTAAACCAACAAAGACAAAAAAAAAGTTTATCTTTCGAAAAAATAACTCAAAAGTCTTTAAAAAGCAATCAACTAAACTCAAAGTCAATTGTACAGCAGAGTTCTCACAGAGATCGAGCTCCGTGAAGTCAAGAACTACTGACAGGGCTGCTTAGACTCTTGATGCTTGAAAAAGATAAGCAAAAAGGGAAGAATTTATGTAAATATTGTGGGTACAACACCAGCATGTAGTGATGGCTTCAAAATGGCCGCAGACCCAACTGAGATCGAAACTTAGATGAGGAGACAGAGAGGAAAGGCCATGAGATAGGGAAGGCAGAGTCCAGGGTCCAGCATCCAGGGTCTAAAAGTACACGAATTTGAGATTTGTTGTCGTCTGTGAACTGTGTAGAGCTCGCGGCATGCGTTCAATTACAAACACATAAATTTCCATTTCCATCTGACACATGACAACCCATAAAACTTGTTAAAATGTACAGCAACAAAAGGCCAGCAACCTCGCGGTGGTCAGAGCCGATTGGTACTGACTCAGGGATTGGAAATGGGACTCAAATTGGTACTGTGACCGAGAAGGGGACAGGGACAGGGACTGAAGCAGAGACTGACACTGGGACTTGACGTTTGAGAAGAATGAATACAAAAATACAAAAATACAAAAACTGTATCCAAAATGGTAAAATCTGCTTCAAAATCTTGCCGCGTCGCACATAAAAGACGCGGGTTCTCTTTTTTTATTTTACGGACACTGAATGATATCAGATTTCTTTTCATTTTTGTATTTTGTTTCGTTTCATTTCGTTTTGGTTTGCTTTGAGTTTTGTGTTCGTTTTTGGGCTTGGGTTTGGCTACACAGAATACATATAGAATTTTTTTTGGCTTTGCTTCGGCTCATTTAAGTCAAAAGATAAAAGAAAATGGCGTATGGCATCATTTTATGGAGTCCACCCCGAGCTCATTATACAAATCCCATTGATCCGCCATTAAAATGTAGTCCGTAAATGGTCAGTGGGAAGATGGAGACGGGGAGCACAACAAAGAATATAACCAGCACGATACCTAGTCACATTTTATGATCTTGACCACCTTAGGTAAGCCCTAACTCTACAACATGTGGAACTGCATTTGCATCTAGATAGACTTTTTACTTTATTCTCAGATTGTTGGAGTACACCGATTTAAAGTGACGTCAGTCTGCCACAAAGTGTTACTTTTATCATTGTCTTTAAATGTAAAGTGTTTCAGATTAGCTAAGTAGACTAGTGTTTAAAGCTTTTACAAAAAATCTTTGTCAAATGAAACATAACTGAAGTAACTGTTCGAATCTAAAATAAGCATTTAATTTACTGCCAAATAAATGGAAATTTCCTGCCATTTAATCGAAGGAATGCAGATTTCTTTCTACTCCTTCCGTCTTTTTCGTGTGCTATTTAAAAACCTTCAACAAAGTATAGACAGTTTCGTGGCATGAAACGATGGACAAACTCAAAATCCACTTTGTGAGAGCAATCCGTATAAGCTTCCCAAACATTTAATGTCATAAAAACGAAATTGACATTTTCTGAAACTCCGTTGTTGGCAATAAATTTGCTTCTTTCGTTTCATTTCGTTTCGTTTTGTTCTGTTTTCGCATTCGCATTTGTTTCTGTCTTTGTTCGTCTTCGTTTCCCTTTATTTAAACGCATTTCTTTGGCACTCGCACACAAAGAACAGCTCCAACATTGTATGGAACACACAATCTTAGACATTTTGCCCCCGTCACTTTTTTTTAGTTTGGAACAGTGGCCAGCGGCTTGTCCTTTTTATGGGTTCACGTAGACTGGGGACCAGAGACTGGGAACTGAGCACTGAGCACTGGTCCTTGGTCCCCGCCAGACCGGCGATTTGGATTTACGACAACGATGACGCTCTAATTTCGCTTAGATTTCACAATTGACGAAGCAGAAGTTCAACACTTAAATGCAGATTCCACGCGCAAAGCTTTTATTGCCGCCGGCATTTGTGGAAATTGTCCCTTTAAATGTTCTCCAACTCCAACGCGCACGAACGGGAGTAGCAGTTCAAAGGCGAAACCCGATATATTAAGCGATCTGTTGGTAGCACATGTAGAGCAACGTTCATGGTGAAAACCGCACTGATTTGCATCACGGGATCTCCAGACATTGTAACCCAAGTGTTCCACATACTTTCCGACCCATCGAACGCTCTCGCTGACCTTAAAGAGTTGAGCCTTCTGATCATTTACATCTCACCCTCAACTCTTTTTAGATTTCACACACCCAAATGGGTTTAGAAATCGCCACGCACACACACAAACATAATTATGCATATATCTCAAGGTCAGGTACCGCACCTGACGAACAAGTACCTTTTCGGCCACATCGGAATCCTTTCTGATGCAATCTTACACGCACATAATGCCCTTAATGTCTGTACAGATGGCGAACACAATATGTGTGCCAAGGTCGCCATTAAATGATTTCTAGTTTTCTATTTTTGAGATCAGCTGAAATCATCTGCATGAAAAACGTTCAAAGTCTTTTTAAAGTGTTCCCAAGAAACGTTTGAAATCTTTTAACGATCTCCCAGATAGCATAGTTCTAGTATCTCTGGATAACATTTTTTTTAATTAGTGACCACAAATATGTTCATTTTGACATAATTTTAAATTATAATAATACATTTCTTACGAAAAGCAAAGACAAATTTGAATACCGAACAAATAGTAAAATATTCAAAAAATAGCCTTTAAATTTTAAACATTATTATAAATAAACATCACATAATTTAGGACCCATACAAAACATATCCCAATTAATAAATTATTTTCTCTGCATTGAATTCGTGGAAATCAAATTTTTAGCCTTTTTAACTAATTGTATTTTTTAACAGCAAAATACTAACAAGACAAATCAAAGCACATTTTGTATTTATCATTTCGTAAGTCTTGATCATTTATGAACAACTCTTAATTAACATAAAATTCCACTAACCATAAATTTAAAGCCAATAATTTATTAAAAAAGACAATTGAAACAGACAATAATATAAACTGAAATGCGATTATTTCTTTCAGTGTGCCCATTAATGTCATCTGGCGGCCATTATGGAATTAGGCTCCGCCTTCTTATACTCGCATTGTCTGTAGCAGTCAACTCTTATAAACTCAGTGCGCGCAATACACACAAATTTATCAGACACGCGCATTTAACATTACAGTTTTACTCCACACGTAGCCAGAATTGCTCCACACTTGACGCAGCCTGTTACCATTACCTCATGTAACATTTTCGTTCGAGAGAGCACTTTCGTCAAATGAGCAACAAACAGTTTCGTTAAGGACATTGTTCCTTATGACAGCAGCGACATCTGTTGTTCATTTAAGTGCACAAGAATAATTGGAAATAAAACTGAATAGAAATTATATATATGTACATATATCTAATGGGAAGTTGTTCATAAGCAGTTTTATTAATTATATAGTTTGAGTTTCTATTAAAATATAAATCTAACTTGATACTATCTACGTAAAGTGTTTAGTTAAATGTCAATCATTTCGATTATATTAAGTAGGCATCAATTAATTCTACAAAGCATCTGCAATTTGCGTGCTTAACAGTAAAATAAATTAAAAGAAGCCTTGAAATATAAATATTTAGTGTCATGAGTATTCCTCATACACATTTTACTATATTCATCACGCATGTCGTGATTCGAATACTTTTAAAATATCTGCATTGGGGTACATCAATATCTAGCAGTCTGGCAACGCTGCCATGCGCCATTAGGCTACGAGCAAGTCCCGCCCACAAGCACTCACTCCAGCGTAAACTCTTATCTGTGAGCTGCAACAATGTTTTGGGGGTGTGTGTGTGTGCGTGTTTACTACATTTGGTGGATGAATACTGTTATTCTGCTACACTGTCAGTGTGTGTGTGCGTGTGTTTGGTTTAAGAGTTTGAGGGTTGCCATTTGCAAGACGCGGATTAGGCAACAGCAGCCCTTAAGTGCCGCCATTACCATTATCTGCATCAATGTGTGCGTAAGCGTGTAGGCGTGTGTGCGTGTGTGTGAGTGTGTGTGTTATTACTGCCGTACGTGATCTCTTAAATTGTATTCCTCCCAATGCCGTGGGAACATTTAAAACGCACATCGCACCCGCGCCTTTATCGCCAGCCATAAAGCATAAAGCTGAAATGGAGGCAGGAAATGTTGTTATACCCACTCCCAGAGCTCCTCGCAGGGGGAACAGAAGGAATGCCGGAAATTGTATCACGCACGCTGGAATAGTGCAATCGACTCAAAAAGCGATAAAACACTGCAAAAGATAACATTGTCTGTTTAATGGAGCTGCTGTTTCCCCATCACTTGGAAGCGAAATAACTCGCATACTTTGACTTGAAGTAATAAGCTAAGCTCTTCTAAAGTCTTAGGTACAATCTGCATAACCTTCTGCACAGCCTCTCAAATAAAGTACAAAGTAAATCCTTGAAAACATTAAGATTTTCAAGTCGTAAGCGTCCGCGATGTGTCAATTTGTCTAAAATACGTATCTAAGACTGACTTAAAAACAAAATAAAAACCTTGTAGATTCAATTATTAGTTTTCAGTCTCTAGTTTTCCACATACATATTTGCAAACCTTAAATAGTTTGGATTGCTTTTTACGCAGTCTGAGCAATTTTTTATACTACAAACTGAATCTTTGTATATTTCAAACTTCTAGTTTATCTACAGTTTTACTTAAAATAAAATCTTTTAGTTTTCAATTTGTATATGGAGTTCATACATAATTATTTTCCTCTTGGAGTTACACTCTAGATTGCGTTTACATGTAATATCAAGTAAATAATATTAATATTTAAATGTATTTCTAAAAATACACAATTAAATAGTTTAAAAGAATAGTCTTCAACATTTTAATACAAGCTAAGAACTAAAAGAAATATTGGCCAATCTTTTTGTTTAATATTAAATGCAGAAAATCGGCTATAAAGAATTCTAAAAATTTAGAAATAAGCTTTGAATTACATTTTTATAATATGACGAACAAGTTTGCGCTTTAAAGCCACATGTATCTTAAGGATAATTATATCCTTTTGTTGATTTTAGGAAATATCACCTAATGGTTACATGGTAAAATCATATAAATAATTATTAAAATGAAGCTAGCATTTTAATATTAAGTTTATTACATGTTTTAATAAAATCTTTAATAAAGCATTTATATGATATTAACTTAAATTAGAGTCATTTCCTGACAATTACTAGTTTTAAGGTTTGTCAATTTTTAAACCTCAACTACGGTTACAAATTAATAACGCAAATTTATTTTACATATGACATTTTTATTTCTGATGACCCCAAATCTTATTAGGTTAGTTACATGTACATTATTTGAAATAAATAAATCACTTTGAATTCCAAAAGACGGAATATTAAATTAATTTATTATACATAGACATTTCTAAAGATGATTTGTCAAATCTAAAATAAGAATAAGTTAGTTGGCATAGAACTTACCAGTTGTTAGCCAAAGAGCGGGGAATAAGTTAAGAAACTGGGCAATCCAATCGGCAATTGCATTCGCAGGTTGCTTTTGGAAACAGTATTCGATGGGGACAATAGTTTTACACTTTGACTTTAGTCACTTGCCGACGGCTAAAGTGTTTGTTTAATATAAAAATATTGTAAATGCGTAGACGGTAGCAAGTTAACTGTTAATTGGCTATTGACCACTAACCAATTGGCCATAAACAAATGCCAAAGAAATCGAGGCGTTAAATGTTAACGCGATAACTGCTGCCGTTTCCATCGATTTACTATTCACAACACACTCGTTAGTTTATTCGTGTTTATATTTGTATTTGTATTTGTATTCGTTTAAGTATTCGTATTCGTATTCGTATTCGAATGTGTTTGTATGCGTTTAAGTATTCGTTTATTGTGATGGTTATAATTTTAAAAGCTGAGAAAAGGTTTGAGAACTGCCGCTAAATGTTTATGTTTATGAGAGTAATACATTAAAATTTGTTACTCTTTCGCACTCACTCTCTCTTTCTTCCTTTCTCTCTCTTTCTGTCTCCTTTCTTACTTATTGTTTCATACAATGTTTTGTTGCTTTTATTGTTATAATTAAAGTTGTTGTTGGTTTATTATTTTAACACTTTCGACAATCAGCACGAAGTCGCTGAGATTCCAGTTGGACTTGCAGTTGGTTCTGTGTGCTGTGCGTTCAGTGTGTGTTGTGTGTTGTGCGTTTTGTGTGTTGTGCGGAACGGAACGAAACGGAACGTCATCGGAAAACGCTCGAACTGTGAATGCGATGTGCGAGTTTTCTGCTGGGTGTGAATAGCTGTTAGATTCCAGGAATCGAATCACAACCACATCCACATCCACACCACCAACAAGCGAAACCAAACGACGCCGACGCCGATGTCGATGCCGACAACAACAACAACAACGGAGACTCCAACGACAACAACAACAGCAGCAACTGCGAAGACGACGACGACGAAAACGCCAACGACGACGTCAAGAGTCACAGTCACAGTCAAAGTTAGGGCAACAGCAACGGCAACGGCAACTGTGATACCGAAAGCCTTACCCATGCTAATACCACCACCAATACTAGCACTAATACCACTAACACTACACTGTAAAAAAGTAGCGAACTTAAACAGAGTAGTCACTTAAATTCTACCCCTAACCTCTCAATATACAAATTGTTTCAAATAAGAGTGGAAAAAGATAAACATAAGAAAATTCTTGATCATTAAATTATAGTCATTAAATCCAATTCAATTTATTTTAAATATTATAAGACTTCAATTGAAATTTGCTTATCTATGAGCTCAGCAGAACTCAGTTCATTTTTAAAATAAAACTTTCAGTTTTTAAAGCAAATTCAAGCCGATTTTTAGCAGTGTAGCAATGCCAATAAGTAAGCTAGAAAGCGACCGTAACGAACCAACAGCCAAAAGAAGAGCTACAGTTTGAGCATATTGGCAAAAGGGACCAGGAAAGAGATAGCAACAGAGAGAAGGAGAGAGACAGAGAACCCAACCAGACATTGCACACGGGCTCGTAAATAGTAGATAAACAAATAAATAAATAAGCAGGAAGGGGACACGGGCACACTGCTCAGATATATGGCCGGGGTTATATATCTTTTACCCTCACACACACATGCACACACACTCACACTGTGACACAGTCGATATCGCCGTTGACTTCGATGTATCGGTTATTTGCTTATTTCTTTTTTTTTGAGGGTTGCGAACTCGCTCCAGATACATTTATTTATTCGCCCACGCGATGTCGCAAATACCAACCACCGACCATATTGTCGTCCCTTTTCCCCTTCCCTCACCATCTCCCTTCCGCTCTCCTTCCCCTACTCATTTCCCATTTCCCGCCCTTTTTTACTGCGCATTGGGGCTCGTGGTGGTTGTGTGCCAAACTTTTCTGTCGAAAATCAATTCGCAATTGCTTTTCACTCTGCGCAAACTCCGATTTAATAACCTTTCCTTATATATATTTTTTTTCTCATTCAACTTGACTTTTTCCTGGGCCTCCCGAGGCCAGAAACTCTGCCGCAAAATTCAGCCAGCTGAATCTGAGTCCCAGCTTTTCTAATGAAAATGAAAGTGAAGACCTAAAAACTTCTATTATAGAATCTCAACTAAAAGTTTTCATTATTATGAACATGAATCAGAAGGTCATTCCTCTCTTAAAGTCTTCATTAATTATGCATAGTTTCAACTAAGTTAACATTTTATTTTTAACTATGCAAATAAATGATTATAATGTAAAAAGACTACTCTAAAGAAATTTATTTTCCTTTATGGTCTGAAACCAAAAAAATGATACTGTTAGTTCTGGTAAAAGGCTTCAAAAACATGATTAGAAGAATCTCTTCATTGTGTATAAGACACCAAATATTTTATATATGGACTAAGGTAACCGATTTTTATTTAATTTATTTATTTACGCAACTAAAAACAGTCACGAGTATTTAACTAAATTATTTAGTTATATATAGATATATAATTAAAATGAATTTTTATAATAAAAGTTGAGTTATAAAGATTTAAATTAACTGAAACTAAAACAGCTAATAACTAATCCATTTTATTATTAGTATCTCTTTAAGTTATAATTCATAGTTATAAAATAATAATAAAATTGGTTCATTATTAAATATGATTAATATAGATACTTCTAAGCATTTTAGCCAAAAATTAATTTATAAATAAAAGTAATCTCTGACAACTTACGTGTCAGATTGTTCCCAAATTTTTGAGCATTCAAATAAAAAATTAAATAAAAATTTAGAGTATTAAATAGTTGAAATTGTTTTACTGTACATTTAGACAATTTGAATCACGTTTGAGTTCCAATGAAATTCGCGACCATTTTAAGCCTTTTTCTCCTTTTTTTTAAATTTTTTTTTTTGCCTACTAAAAACTCACTCGATTTGAAATAAAAGTAGTAACTAAACTGCATTTATTTAGGCCAAAAGCGAGAGATGTGAGTGAGTTTGTGCATCCCGCGTTTGTCACTCCTCAGTTCGCTTCAGTGGGCATGACCTGTCATGTGCCAACAAAGGCCGGGTGCTCGTTCGTCTAGTTGCTGTTTGCATCCAAAATTAACCGTCTCCGACTGCTTAGCAGACTCAATTCTATGTGCTTTCTGTCAGAGCAACACCTTTTTTTCTGGCGGGAGGGCGCCAAAGTCAGAGTCGGAGTCAAAGAGACGGTTTTGGACCGATGTTTACCTGTGATATCTGTTGAGAGCTCTGTGTCTTGCCAGCCAAGTTGTTGCCTCAGCGGACACTTCCTTAAATGGTGTTAAAACCGCTAATTGATATGGCAAACAACGCGTGCTGGCCAACAGTCGTACCACTAATCTATATCCCCCTAGATTAGAGAGTGTTTTAGAGAACAATGACGGAACTTATGGACACTGGATTTAATGGCAGTAATTCTATAAATATAAAGAAATGCTTTAAATATAATATTAAAATTTATTTGTAGCTGAGTTAATCTCTGGTTAAATATTATTCAAATGTACAATTTTGTATAAAAGCTATAAAAATACTAGCTTAATAATAAATATTAGTAATTTTTTTAAAAAATGTACTCAAAATCAAATGCGACTCTGTTTAGAGAGCCGACGGCTTCGTAAAGGATACCAAATCCTATACTTTCACTTATTGTGACCAATGATCTGTGTTAACTTTTTGATAGATAGCCTCTCTTTGCCTCACTCTAATAGTGTTGTCAAGCATTTTTTTTTTAAATTATAAATAATATTATGTGTACCACAAAGTAAAGAATGTATTTTTTTTGTCAGAGTCCCTATAAAGGTATAAAAACAGAACTTCATTCAAACATTTTGGACATAAGATTAAGATTAACTATAGACCGGAGCTTTAAATTTTAAGACCCCGTACTGTAAAATAGAGTGAATGGGACCATTGGGTTTGTCAAACGCCAAATGTGCTTAACAAGCAGTAGGAGACTTTTCGGACTAGACCAAGTATATATACTTTAGTTTAGTATCAACAGCCGTGCCGATATAGCAATATCCACTGTCCTCAACAAATTTGGTTCGGATGGGACAGCTATAGCTTACGGCTCCCATAGGACAAATTGGTAAAAAATTTCTTACACTACAACAAGTACGGAGTCTTTTAAAGTCGGCTCGCTCGACTGTGTCCCTTCTTGTTTTAGTTGAATATCATATAATTTGGGGAAATCTTTTAATATTCAAATTTGTAACAAATAACATACGCCGTTGTTCAAATAAAGTTTGAAAAAGTAAATTTTTAAATTGAATTCCAGGTTTATTTTATATATTTAACACCTTTAATAGTAAAGTAATTTGAAATACTTTCATCAAAGTCATAATGAATTCATACTTAGTCAACAATGTAGTCTATATAAATACCTACGTAATTCTTAAAGTTCCTGATTCCAAATAGATAATTTATTCAATAAGTAAAAAAAACTTTTTCTTTTTCTTAATTTTTCTATTTCGAAAACAAATAGGAAATACTCTATTAAGTAACTTTTTACCCAATTTACCTTTATACTATTTACCTTTGGGAATTCTTGCAGCTATATTGTTGTAGAACTTGGCTTGCAAGGACAAGTTACCCAGTTGTGGTCAAATGTCAGTCACGCACCGTCTGTACCGTCTGTCGAATGCCACAAATCAATCAGTCGATGTCGAGTCAAATATTTTGACTCTGTGATAGCAAACAAATGTGGAAACGCACCGGAACAGATACTCGTAGTTGTTGGCAACACAAATGACGAACTGTCAAACTGTGGAACTGTCGAACTGACGAGTTGCCCTAGAATCGGGAGCGTTGTCTTTGTATCTGTTTTTGTCTGCGTTTTTGTCTTTGTTGTTTTCTTGCCGCCGACAAACGGCAATGTTTAAAGCCGAAATCACACTTTACGCCCGATTTGCATTTGCTTGCGAGCCAAGAAGAAGAAACACACACGCACACACACACACACACCGACCATGAGAACTGTGATTTACTGCCTTGCCATATCGATCCCACACCCTAGAGTAGGCACCTTCATGGCACCGAATAGTTGCCAAAAAAGTGGAATTACTTGGGACATGAGCAACGACAGCAGATCGAGCTACTGTTTAAGATTTTCCTCGAGAGTTTTCCGCCACAAAATGGCATTCAAAATGGCCGCAGCAAAAGCAAGCGAGGGAAGGAGGCAAAGAGGGTGGTTGGAACAAACAGAGAGCAGAGGAACGGGGAGTGTGGCGTGAGGGTTTTTAGCGGCACCGGCCGTCTTGATACTTATGGCGAGAAAATGGAAAATTCGATGTCGCCATAAACATTTATTGCTACTTTGGAAAAACTCGATTACAACTGCCTCAGCAAAAACTCAGCGAGACGAGGGAAAAACTCAGTGAAAACTCAGCGAAAAAACCTACGAACTCTGCGCAGCCGCCATTTTACGAGCAGCGCCAGGACACTTATGGCATCATCACGGGACCACCGATAACAGGACTCGGGAGCGAGTCCACATCCCGTCAAGCAGCAGGAAACGGATTTTGCAGAGAGTAGAAAAGAAGGGGATGATAACCATTCGATGCAAGGACTCTCATCGCATTGGCAGCAGTTTTATTGATGCCCAGCACTCGGGGCACTCGGGGAAAATGTATACAATTTCCATTTTTATAACCTTAGCGCTCCAGTGCGTCCTCAGTGCGTCTGCAGCCTCCGCTGGCGACCATAAAATGCGCAAATGTTCGCGCAATCATAAAACTTAATGACCAAAAGCATCCCTACACCGCCCCCCCCCCCCCTACGAAAAAAAATTGGGTTTTGTTTCTAAAAATGTTTTTCTTTTTGATTCGACTCCAAATCAACTTTTGTGGAGCTGGAGAGAGTTGTCAAACTTAAGCCGACTCCATACACACATAATCCCAAACTTGCTCCCAAAACAGAAAATGAACAAGAATTTTGCTTTGCTATTCGTCACCGGTTTCTGGTTCGTAATTGCCGTCGCCGGTTACATTCTGGCCTTTCGATGCAAGGAGCGAGGAATCGTCCAATGTTGCGTCATCCTTACCGCCGTCTGCTGCTGGCTCATCTGGCTGGTCACGTTCCTCATGCAAATGAATCCGTTAATAGGTCCACGGGTCGATCAGAGGATCATCTACTCCATGGCCTCCTATTGGGAAAATTCTCACGTGCGACCGAGCTAGAACCAGACACGGAATGTAACAATCTCTTTTCCATTCAATTTAGCCGCAGTGCTTTTTTAATTCTTACTTTCTTATGTTTATAAATCTCCAGTAAAATGTTAAAAATGTGTCATTGCCTTGCTTTTGTTTAAAGTTTTGTGCAGAATTTTAGCAGCAAATAAAAATAAATTAATTACAAAAATAAACAAACTCGCCAAACCTGCCAAATGTTGTTTAGCGCCATCTATCGCACATGCTCTTAAATACGCAAGTGCAGCCTAGACACAAACCAAGCTAAAAAGTTGCTAGCTTATACTAGCTGCCAGTTATGCCACTCTTCGCTTATTAGTTGTGATGTTAAATCAAATGCAAAACTAAATTAAATTTATAGTTAAACAAAATAACACTTTTATTTAAATAAACAATTTTTATAGTATAAATAAAATGTAATAAATAAACAAATCGCTTATTTGTCACCTCAAATTGGATTTGTACATAATAAACATATTTATTTGTGTTTCATACCAGATGGACAATAACAATTAAAAGACTTCAATACTGTTTAATATCTAAAAAACAAGACAATTATAAGTTTATATTTAACGTTTAAGTAATTTGAACTAACCTGTAATAGTTGGCTTTGAAAGGCCCCGCCTTACTCAAGCCCAGGAACTTGGCCTGAGCATCCGTTAACTCGGTCAGGTGAGCATCAAACGTGGACAGGTGTAGACTGGCCACATACTCATCTATATGAAAAAGAAGCTAGTAAAACACACAAAATATGGGCATTAATCTGGTTGACTTACCCATCTTCTTGGGCAGCAAATAGACATCCGACTTGTAGCGTCCCGGCGCCGAGAAGAGCTCAATGAGCGCCAAAGCCTGAGTGGAGGAGGCCACAGAGACGACAAAGGAAGAAATGGTCGAGCAGGAAAGATTCACCAAGCGACCCTCGGCAAGCAGTATGATCATCTTGCCATCGGGCCAAATGATGTGATCCACCTGCGAACGCACTCGCTGCCAGGTGAGCTCAGGTGTGTGCAGACTGCTCACATCAATCTCGGAGCAGGAGTGTCCCATGTTGCAGACAATGCAGCCATTCTTCATGCGATTCATATGATCACGTGTGACGACATTTTTGTTACCGGTGGCGGTGACCACAACATCCACTGTACGCACCACCTCTGGCAGTCGCACCACCCGAAAACCATCCATAGCCGCTTGCAGAGCACAAATGGGATCCACCTCTGTGATGTAGACGATGCAGCCCTGACCGCGCAGGGCCTGGGCACAGCCCTTGCCCACATCGCCATAGCCACAGACGACGATCTGCTTTCCTCCGAACATGATGTCCGTGGTGCGTTTAAGACTAAAGGATTTGTTAGTAACTGATTAGAGATAATTTAGTGACCCACTCACCTGTCCAAAATAGAGTCCCGACAGGTGTAGTAAGTGTCGAACTTGTTCTTCGTCACCGAGTCGTTGACATTCATTGCTGGCACTGTAAGTTTGCCCGCCTTGGACATCTGCAAAGGAAACAGAGGCTTCATTAGAGCTGTTCGACTTCTACTTGCCCAACTGTGAACCCACCTGGTACAACCTGTGCACTCCCGTTAAGCTCTCCTCGACAATACCCTTGATGTTCTTGAAGTACTCCGGGTACTTCTTCAGTATCAGATGCGTGGCATCTCCTCCATCATCAAGTATCATGTTGGGTTGCCAGCCCTCCTTGTAAATGCAGCGCTCCAGGCACCACCAGAAATCCTCCTCGGTTTCACCACGCCACCCAAAGATGGGTATGCCCGCCTCGGCCAGGGCGGCAGCGACGGCATTCTGCGTCGAGTAGATGTTACACGCCGCCCAGCGAACAGTGGCGCCCAGTTTGATGAGCGTCTCGATAAGCACCGCTGTCTGGGCATTGATGTGGGTACAACCCACAATGTTGGCATTCCTCAGAGGTTTGTCCTCGGAGGCACGCTTACGTAACGTCATAATACCCGGCATTTCCTGCTCGGCAATGTCGATTTCGCGACGTCCAAAGCCTGCCTTGCCAATGCTCTTGATGCAAAAGTCCGTGCTGCCCGCGGAGTTGCGCTGCTTGATGTCCTTCGGGGAGATCTCATCCTCATCAGAGCTACCGGTGAAGCAAGCTAGGATTAAAATTAATTAGTTAGTTCTACTAAATAAGAAATAGTATAGTCTTACCTGAGCTGAAGGAACAGGTGGAAACGTCGGAGAAGCGACGAGCTTCCAAGTTCGATTTCTTCACAGAGGTCTAAAAAGAAGAATTGGGTAAATAATTACCAAATAAATATTAATTTAAATATTTGTTCAACTATTTATGATTTAAGTGCAGCGGTTTTAACCAGATCGAAGTGTAAATAGCTGGTAATTGACATCGTTGCGAGAACCTGCGATAATTCGCTAAAATCAATTGAGGCGAGGCGAGAAATCGAGAAATCTTTAATTCGAGATCTCTGGATATGTTGATTTGTGGAATCACATGTCCAAATTCGCCTTTTGGTGGTCTAAGTAAACGAACAAATTAATGAATTCCGCAAATTGTGTATTTTATCCATTTGTTGTCTGTTTGCATTGCCGTAAACATTCGCACACTAATGTTTATATCGCTTCTATTTAATTATACTATACTCGATCGTATGTAAATTGGCAGTGCCCTCTCTATCTCTCCCTACCGCTATCTCTCTCTGTTCTCTCCTTCTAGTTATCAATTCAGCGCTTGTTTTGCCTTTTTATATTTATTCAAATTTGTTTTTTGTTGAAAGCCAACTTGTCACGTGCTCACTGTTTTTTATATAGGCATTTCGCTGAGACGGCTTATACCCTGCAAACTTTGTTATTGACTGTCACAACAATTTATGTGCGGAAAAAAACAAGTTGATTAAACTTTCTGTTTGCTCTTCAACAGCTTTCCGTAATTTAATCAAAACAAGATTTTGCTAGAAATTAGTAATCAAAGGTAAAATTAAGCTGGAACTTAAGGAAAATCTTTCTTTAACTAACTGAAGGATTTTATGAAGCTGTAATTTATTGAATAATTTAAACAAGAAGTGTATTAAGGCTTTTATAGCTGTTAGTTACAGGGTATTTTGTAGTCGACCCCCGTTGCCTAATACTTTATTTTTGGCAAAAATGATTATATTGACAAGCTAAATAAAAATAAATCTTGTTAATTATCTGTCAGTTTTAAGCACCTGTGCTCAGAGTGTTTTATACCCTCAATATTCATAAATTAGTGCATAGAGCTCCTAATTTATAGGGTATACTGTTACTGTTACTGTTATATTTACCTTATCGGCCAAGCTCAGGTCGGCAAACGTTGTTTCTGGCATTTTAGTCATGATGCAGGCACTACTAATAAAAACAAAAACAATTATAACTCGGTTAACATCGGTGCATAGAACGACCTTGAATATATACATATATATTTATATATATGTATGTTTATTTGTTTAAAGTCAGCGACTCACATTTGGATTATATCGAAACTGGTTCTATGCTTAAAGTGCTTCAAGTATGTCAACAATCGACTATGTTGTGTTTTTTTGTGTTTTGTGTTTTCTTTTTGTTTGTTTTGTTTTATTTGCGATTTTATTGTTTTATGTTTTTTTTTGCTAGTTTGTTTTCTGTTTTATTCTAGGCACCAATGAGACCGGCTCAACGGATCGAAGATTGTCTGCGGACCGCGTCAGTTTCCGCGGAGATCAGATTGTTGACTAGATCAAACTTAGTGGAACCCAAGACTAAATATTCACGCGTCTCAATCGTTTCAATTTGGATCGAGATCGAAGCTCATTCGCACTCACACTCAATGCACTTCACTCTGTCTCCGTTTCTGTCTCTGTTGCTCTCGTTGTCTTTGGCCCTCTTTCTCCCTCTCACCCGCTTCTTTTATCTCTGCGTCAACGTTTACGTCTACGTCTCCGTTTACGTTAGCGTCTGCGTCACCTTTTGTTCTGTTCTTGCTCTCCTTTTGGATCGCGTGTGTGTGTGTTTTGTGTGTGGAATGTATGGTATGTGGATCGTGTGGAGTGCAAGCGATGCCTTCGTGCGCTCTCGACTGGCGCGAATAACAAACTGATTCTGATTCGCATCAACTTGTACTGGTTATGTTTTGTGTGGTGAGCACAGCGATCATTTGGGCATGAAGAAAGAAACTAAACGCAAATGTGTTGGAGTCCTGACTTCAAAATACCCTACACAGATTCCCTACTAAGTACTTGAGGCGGCCGTTTAATAGATAGATTTAATAGAATATAACTTAACTCTATAACTAATTACATTCCGTGTCAAAATTAAAACTCTTAAGTATACACGGAACATGAATCTATTTATATATTGGGTCAGCTTTAAAAACTTTATAGTTTTAAAGACATATCGAGTAAACAAACATTTTAAATCAGCTATAAACATGTTAGCAATAAATATTTATGTATATATGCAGTTCAATGACTTCATACAGCAATAAATACAAATTTTTTCTAAACAAAATATAAAAATCAACGGGCTATTCAGTGTGATAGTGTTAAATTAAGACTACAACAAATTGCAGTGACTCAGCGTTTAAACTGGCAAAAAAAAGCGATGGTAATTTTAACTCACTTAAAAAATGCTCAGATTTCAAAATGTTTTTACTGAAAGCGAAACAAAGAACTGTATTCAAAGCAATAAATTTGTATAAACAATTTATGTTTATTGAGTAAACAAGAGTAATAGAAATAATTATTTTTGAAGAGGAAATATATGATTGAGTATACCCAACAGCCACTCAAAACAGAGTATGCAAACTGCACAACTACTATAAAGAAAAGCAACAAATGGCATCTTATCTCACTTGACGCTGTTATCGCTCTCACACTACTGCGGAGAATGGAGAACAGGGAATAGAGTAGAGAGTACACAGTATAAAGTATAGAATGGAGAAGGGAGAACGAAGCGATCTACCGACCGCGTTACCAACTAGGTAAAAACTCGTCGTTTTAATCAAAGCTCTCTCGATGTGTGAACCGATTACCCGAAATCAATTGAGGGTTTGACGTAGAACCCAATCAAGATAAACTGATGATACTACCCTATAAATACAGAATAATATGTGCCATTGTGTGGTAAATAAAAATATACTCGCAGCATGGTACAAGCCTTGTTAGTCATGATGTTATTGTTGTAAATATAGCTTAATTTCTTATCGTAACTTAACTAAAAAAATCCTTTTTTCTTGAACTACAGTATACATATAGTTTCATTGGAAGCGCTTTATATATCTGTATTATCGTATTTATAACCTGTGCTGCTTATCTGTCACTGACTATTTTGATAGAGCTCATAACTATATTATAGTATATATGTAGGTAGCTTAATTTAATTCACATCCGCTGTTACTCAGAGTTAGTCTCTTTTAAATTTACTCAGCACCTTAAAGATTTGAGCTCATGGCGTTACTTTATCCTGGGGATGATTGCTTGCCAGTCACATTTGGTGGTGGGAGGTTAACAACTTTTACTACGTGCCGTTCCGCCATTTTAGCCAAACAATGTCCAATGAATTTAGTGCAGAAAATTTAATTAGATGTCCGTGTACCTTTTAGCATGTCCATAAAATGGAGGGAATTCAATAAAGGGCCCAAAGTGAATCATCCACCAAGGGATGCTGTGCTCTACTTAAGACCCTGACTCCCTGTCTCAACGGGGGTTGAGGGCGTCACAAAGTGCTTAAGGGATGCGCAGCAATCTGAGGGTTAGTCGCAATATGGCCAAGATGCTGCAGCTTAGAGACTCTAATCATTTAACAATCCTACATAGTGCGATTCCAAGTAGTAATCCCAACTCTTCTATTGTAAGCGCTATAAATGTTTATGGTACCGACTTCTGTTTGAATTTTTATAATTAAGAAACACGCATATTGTTTATAGTTGTTAAGCAAAGTTCTTAAAACGAACTATAACTATTTCACTCTATTTATATATATAAATAACACTCCCATTTGATCGAAATAGTGCCCGAGTTTTTGTAACCACACTAATGTGCTAACTAATATAGTTTATACAGTCCAATCAAATTCCGATAAAGTTAAAAATTTACAGAGCACTGTAAACTGTAAGTTCAATTATTCACAGTTATGAAAAAATAACCTTTGGTGCTATACATTTCTGTTTATATTATTCACGTACTTATTTCCATTCATATTTCACGTAGTCGGTTCGTGCGGCTGATGTCGCATGCAAATTAATCAGAACAAAGCGTACTGTAAATGTATTTAAATAAATAATATTTTTTAATTACAATGTCTTCAAAATAAAGTCTGAAATATAATGGGCAAGTTTGTCTGTTTATTCAATTAAATATCTTTGTGATCATCGATTAAATCATTTGCTTACAAACAGTCTGTTTTCATTTGCATTAAAAGCCTTAGACTTACATGGGTCTATCACAAAACATATATCAATTTATATGTATTTAGGTATATATGCACTAAACGTATTTACATTAACATTTACACAGTTTTAACAGTACTTAAATCTATCGCATGTTTGTCTATTTACATAAGCCTACTTAATACCTTCAATTGATATACTAATCCCTAATGGATTTCACAGCGAGCCAGCCCTTTCCATGAGATACCAGGGCAGGAATACGGAGGCCGCCACAACGGCAACACATGTGGCACACAGGGCCACGGTTGATGTTAGATTTGTGATCCTAAAGTGTTCATCTGTATGATCCAGCTCTTCGTTGGGATGCTTTTCAAACTCCAAAACTTCTACATCGAATCGAAATCGCACCTTTGATGAGGGCGACTCCTTGCGCCAGACCAAGTGTCCCGAGGACTCTCTGCGCTCCAAGCTCCATTTCGGATCGTGAACTGCAAACATTAAAGGAAATTTTAGTAATAATTTAAATATTTGTTTGAACTTTTGCACTCTTTAAACAGTAACTTGTAAGACTTTGTTTCATTTAAAGTTGTGAAACAAATCAAATTGAGTGACAAAAAACATTGCATACTTTGGGGCAGTAACTAAAAATAGTTTTCTGCTAATGTGTGGTATGGAAAGTTACTCATAAAGTAATAAATTAGCAACTACTAATTTGTTTACATTATATATAGCATATTTATTTATTTATTACGTTTTAATCTATTAACACCACTGAGTTGATTTAAATAATGTATATATTATTTGTTTGTAATTTAAAAGTGTACTATATATTTACCTGATCCAGTCATTGCGCTAGTATTAAGTTCAAAACAATCTGAAATGAAATGAAAATAAAGGCAATCGATTAAAATAATCTGTTGACATGTAAACAAACAACTTGTACTTGTATGTGTAATTGTAATTCAATGAGTGTGCGGTGCGTTGACCTTCAATGCAATTTTGTCCATGGAAATTTCAACTGCCACCTCAACTTCTCACATATTTAATTAATTCTATGTGAGGTAAGACTAACTGATTAACATTCTAGTCTCATGCGGAATTTAATTATTTAAAAGCAGTAACAACAAAAAAACACGACGAACGTGTCGCCGACAAATGTCGAAATTTAAATCGATTTCAATCGAATTCTTTGTGCCATTTAGCAATTTTTACTTGTTTTGTGGTAATACATTAATTAACTGTTGTTGCAAGTACGAAGAAAGTGTATGTGTGAGTGTTTGTGTGTGGAATCAGAGCACGCCAATGGCATTCAATCAATTGTAGACAATGACAGCACCACCTGACTCTTTGTTTAACCCATCAATCGACGTCGTCTTTATGTCAGTCTGTCTGTCTTACTGTCTGTCTAAACCACAAGAAATTTCAATTCACGTGACTAAACAGCTTATTTCAATCCCGATATAACAACATTGATTTTTGGTGGAACGTGAGAGGTGAATTGTTTCGTCAAGGCCCAAGACACCCACTGGAATATCGACAGGTGTGCTGGCATGCCAAAATCGCATAACGAATTGTTTTACAATCTACAGTGAAGCCTCGCTTAGTATGCATTATAAACAATTTGCTGGAATTTAGCTTAGTACCTTATCATTTGATGCTTATCAGCAGATGGCTAATGAACCTCACATGAACTATTTGTTTATAGCAGATAATAAATAAAATTGATTTAATTAAGGTACAGAATCGAATCTTATTTTAAAATGACCCACATATGAATTTTTGATAATTCCAAAATCAACGTCACGCCAGATTTTAATCTATGTTGAGCAATATGTTGCATAATTTTCTAATAAGAGGTTATAGATCTTCTTTGTTAAAGTATTTAAAAAAAATCTTAATACAATTTTTCTTAAAATTTCGCATTAGTTTTCCAAATTTTGACATGATTAGCAAAATTTAATTTTTAGCTGTAAGTCGCAATAAATCGCTTTTATGAGAAACATTTGCTTTGTTAGACCCCGTACTCTTTAAAAAAGAGTAAAGGGGGTCTATTAAGTTTGTCAGAAGCGAGATGTGCGTAACAGGCAGAAGGAGGCGTGGCCGACCCCATAAAGTATATATATTCTTGATCAGCATCAACAGCCGAGTCGATATAGCAATGTCCGTCTGTCCGTCTGTCCGTCTGTCCGTCCGTCCGTCCGTCCGTATGAACACCTGGATCTTTTAAACTACAAGAGCTAGAGACACCAAATTTGGAATGTAAGTCCGTTATTTTCTCGAGCAGATCAAGTTTATTTCAAATTGTTGCCACGCCCCTTACCGCCCCCGCAATGAGCAAAAAACCAGACACACCTCGAAAAAATTTGTGTTTTAGGCGAATATCTCAGTAACTGTAGCACTTAGGAGCACAAATTTTGGTGTACAGGTTCTTAGAGACAGCCTTAGTATAATGTCATTCAAAATTTTGAGCTGCCACGCCCCCTTTTCTCATAGGAACTAAAAGACTCTCCAGATTCAATGCCTTTCTGCAGGCATTAAATCAAATAGTACAGTGTTGTAATTTAACATACGCTTAGAGACTTACTATTTCTAACTTTCCTGAAAGTGGCATCAAAATCCTATGTCAAACAAGAGAGAAATTTCGGTTCAAAGTGCATGTTATTTTACTGCAAAATCACTGCATGCGCGCAACACATACAAACAAACACAGAAACATACAAACATATGTTCGAACGTTTTCTCTACCTGCTTTCGCGGCAGCGCTGCCCGGACCCGCTGGCCGCGCCGAACAATGCCATACATACACACATATGTATGTGTGCACATACATATATGCAAATAATCGGAAGAATGATAGAAGAGGGGTGTGGTGCAACTGGTAGAGTTGCGGCGCAATATGGAACCTTCGCATGGATCGCGGGTTCGAATGCTGACAATGACGATTGTTAATTTATTTACTTTTTAATTTTAATTCAAAATGTAAATATTTCATTTAATTTTTTTAATTTTTAATTTCATTTAAAAATTTTAATTTTAAGAAAATGGGCACTACTATGGGAGTACGGGGTCTTTTACAGTCGGCTCGATCGACTGTAGCCTTTCTTACTTGTTTTAAATTAAGTTTTTTAGTATAAATCACTTAAACTGCAGATGTTTTAAAAATTATATATTTACTTATACTAAAGCAACATATTATATAAAAACAAAAACGTACATTTTTATAAACTAGTATATAGTAAACTAGAGAGGAAATCATTGAAACAGATGCGGATGCTGCATTAGCCAAAAACTCAATGATGCTAATGACGTAAGACAAGAACAATTGTGGAATTGTGGAACTGAGAAACCTCTTTGCATTTTTCACTGAACAGTTTACTCGGTAGGGTCACAGTGTCACAGAATATATTTGCCCAGAGTATACGTAATTATAATACCCATTCGAAAGTCTATGTTTGCTTGCTTGTAAATAAATACAAACTGTTTTAGACCGGGCCAAAAAGATTACAAAAGTAATTAATCTTTGGTCGAAAAGTGAGTCTGCTGCTTAAAGTTTATTTTTAGCAAACAGTGTACAGTTTATACTATATTTAATTTATTTTCATTGAACAAATGTATGCAATTTTTCAAGTGGCCTTTAAATCAAAGGAATACGCTTATCTAAGCCATTCAAAATGACTATATTTAAGCCAATGGTGAAATGTAGATAACTAATGATTAATTTGTTAGTTCATTTAGTCACTGATCAAAGTATTTAACAACAACCTTTTGATAATTTTTATCTTTATAGTCTTAACTGTAATAAATGATTTCAAACATTTGTGACTTGCCTTAAATAAACCGTTAGTATTTGCTACTAATTAACCAATTGTTTTGACTAACTTATGTACTTGAAAGTAATAACAAAATGTGTATACATAAGTATAGTTATGAATTGTTGCCAATTTTAAACCATTTGAAATTAATACACAAATCCAGTTTAATTTTCGTGGGCTTTGCTTTTAGCCATATTGCAATTTAACCTGTTTCCAAACACTTTTAACAATTAACAACCTTTCAGAGTTGATTTTTGTGTGTGTTTTTTTGGAATTTTTTTAGCACTGCGCAATGCCGGTTTTTTTTTTTTATTGTTATATGTTATTGTTGTGTGTAAGTGTGTGTGTTTGTTGTTGTAGTTGGAAGCACAAACAGTTCAACAAATCGCATGAGAAACTTTGGCCGATGAGTAGCCAGCAGTTAAGTCGTGTGATATGGGCGAGTGTCTCAGTTAATACGAATTGTCCACGAGCCGAAGCGAATGAAATGTCTTTGGACTTTGAGCCAACAACTGTCGAGCTCTTGAAACAAATGCATTTAAATATATGTATACATAAATATGTATGTAAACACGAGTTATGTGTTTGTATGAGTAAATCAATCATAACTCAGCTATCGCTGCTATTGTTTCTGTTTTCAAATATACTAAAAGAATATACGAATATTTGTAGGAAAGTATATATTCTAGTATATATAATTGTAGTCATATTTTAAATTTGTTCTTTCCTATGTTGTTGCCACTGTCGCTGCCGTTTTGGTCTGATAAGAATCACAAAGAAATAAACGACAACGTCAGCTGGACTCTTATTTTAATCAATGAACTCGCTCGTTCCAATTCTCTACCCTCCTTCTTTTATCAGCTGATTTGCCAAGTTCCCACAACGGAACGCCTAGCACAGTGGAGCCACCACGGCGAAGACTGTTAAACATTGAATTCTTTTCAGCATTCAAGGAAACATTTATTTCCTTAAATACTGCGAAACATTTGACATTTGTTAACCTTAATTTGAATATAATTAACAGTTGCGAAAGTCTGGAACATAAACCTTGGTAAATGCTAATAAGCGAGTGACTACTGTATGCATTAGCAAATTGGAGCACACTCAAACATACGTGCGTACAAACTTTGCACACGTAGTGGGTAGTTTATAGTGCTGCTTCACTGTATTTGAAATGCCAAGGTGGTATAGTTTGCAAAAGCGCAAAAAACTAAAAGTTAACAAAAAGTAAAAAAAAAAGTAACAAAAACAACTCACTGTAGCAAAACACGCGCGAACCCCAACGAATGATAAGCGTGTAAATCACTCTTTAAGCTAATTGATGTACATACAAACATACGTACATATTTGTATATTATGTATGTACACACATACGTGGCTATTATTTCATAGAACTGATAAATGCACACATATTAACACATACGTAGTTGAGTGAAGAAATATGGCGCGACCATCAAATTATTGTAATCACTTTTAACTCATCTCATCATATGCATGTTTTGATGCTGTTTTGTTATTGTTATTGTTACAGTTGCATCTTATTAATTACATATGTGTATGTATGTTCTCATAAATAAATGCATATGTGTAAGTGTGGCGTGACTTGTTTTTGTTTTTTTTACCGTTTTACTTTGCCGTAAGACCTGTAAGGCGTCGAAGGCCAAGCAGAGCTCATTAATTTGTCAACAGCTGATGCACACGCATACACACTCATGCGCAGACACACGCATACAGTCACAATGAATCAGTGCAACCGATTGGAGGGGTTATTGAAAAGGGGAGAGGCGTTGGCTTTACCGCAGGCAGCTGTCGTTCAAGTCGATCTTGGATTTTTTAATTGTACTTGTTTGTGTATGTTTGTGTTCAACCACGTTCACTCGAACTACACGACGCACCCAACTATCGAGGTCTAAGCATAGACACAGACTGGCGCTGCCTCGCTCAATAGTATCTGTAGAAACCCGGGGCTAGAGCAAGCGCTGCCGCTGCCGCTGCCCCAACGCTAACCGTTTGCGAGCGAGCAAAAAAGAGAGAGAGACCCAAAACTGGCTGTTTGGAGGCTCGGCTCCGCAACAGCAGTAGCAGTTGTAGTAGTAGCAGAAAAGTATGGTATTTTTACGATACTCAAATATGTATGCATGAGTGTTTTGTATGTGTGGGTGTGTGTTTGTGTACAAGTTTGTGAACAGTGGTCGCTTTGGTAGGCGTCGTCAATGACAACAGAAATTTATGCAGTGCACACATATAATTTGGCTATACACATACATATGACATACACAGCTGTTTACTTACATGTACACAAAGAAATCTGATCTACAAGAAGTAGAAAATAACTGATTTACTATTCTTTTATAAACACACGAATTTATTGTATTTAAATGCAGATCACTGATTAATCTTGGAATGTATATTCTATACTTTTGTTCATACACAAATTAATAGTATCAATTAAAAGCAAAAACAACAAAGCGTATTTTATTTATTCCTCGTCTTTTTATACTCTCTGCAAGAGTATATTGGGTTTGTGAAAATGTATGTAACAGGCAGAAGGAGGCGTGGCAGACCCCATAAAGTACATATATTCTTGATCAGCATCACAAGCCGAGTCGATATAGCCATGTCCGTCTGTCCGTCTGTCCGTCCGTATGAACAAACAGATTTCAGAGATGGTAAGAGCTACAAGTTCGAGCTTGGTCTCAATCGATCACATATTTAGTCAGTCAATACAAGAATCTTTTTTTTTTTCGATGCCACATACATGTATATGTATCATATGTTGTCTTTCGTATGTGTATTCCCATACAGACAAACAGATGTATGTGTGATTATGCTTACGTTGTTTTTGTTTCATCATGTTTTCATGCAAGTACTACACATTGTAATATCTCTAAACCGATTTTAGTAATTAAATCGCGAAAAAATGCAGAGAGTATTTTACGGTCGGGCTTGCTCGACTGTACTTTCCTTACTTGTTCTATAATAGCTCAGCAATAAAGATGATAAACAATTATCTTCAATTCTCGAGAACATAAATTTATCTTCGCATGCATTCTACGTAGAATCACAGATAAATAAACAAACAGACAAGATTGAATGCTGTAGTAAAATGTGCCTTTCTCAAAAGCCTAGCCCAAAGATCAACAAATTGGATATGAAATTATTTCAAAATCTCAGAGTTTACCTCTTTATGCGTACATTATATTTAAGTTATATTTAATAAGTAATTAATTTAATTTACTAAATTGCTTATTGTAATTTCATTTACTCAATAAAAACACCCATGAGGTTACACTTTTAATTAGCTACGGTATCCAATTCATTCAAAAAGTAGTGTAACATTGCGACAGATAGTAGTGTAAGTAGAGTATAAACAAAGCGGAACACAGGCCACTAGACAGTATGGTCTTCCTATTGTTATTGTTGTTCTAGGGTAAATACATACATACAAGTGCATGTCCATATGTTTAAAAACGGAGATATGCGCCTGTGGCTGTGTGTGTGAAAGCTTCATGATTAGTGTGATTGTAGACGCAGTAAAACAGTGACTCCCAGCTTAATTTACCAACTCATGTCACTTACTATTTTAAGATTTATATAATTTTAATTTGTTACTTAAAAAAATTGTAAGTACCAAGCGTTTAAATTTAAGAAAATGACCTTTTTTTTTATGAATAATATGTTATTTTAAATGAAAATAAAATCGTTATCAAGTATGCAGTGGATCACATAATGCTGGCAGTGACTGTGTGTGTGCATGTGTTTGCTATTGTGTTCCTTACACACACATACTTTCGTAAGTATGTATGTATGAGTGTGCATAAGACTCAGTGTAAAACACTCGAAATCTTTGCTATTGTCATTTGTGCTGTTCTCGTCGTTGGTCGTGAGTCGCTTCAGTTTGTCGGAAGCTTTGGACCTGAACTCCAGGGGCAAAGGCAAGGCAGAGGAAGCCTGTAATATAAGTGAAAAGTAATTGAAAATAAGAAAATAAAATTCGGTTGTTATGATTTTGAGCCGTTATGTCTGAAGCATCAACATCAGAGCAATCACACTCGGAAGACCTGTCTAGGTATCTAATCTCTAACTAAGCTAGTTGACACTTGATTTAAAGGTCGATTGTGTTCACCTCTTCCCACCTTCTTCACACAGCAACAACTGTCGCCTGCAAGAGGTGCTCAAAAAGTGTGCCAACATTCAGTCGTTTGAGTCTCTTTATCCGTGTGCTCAGCTCGATAACGATTTTAAGATGATCTCACCAAATCCGTACTCCCTGAGCTCATTCATATCGAACAGCAGCTGTGCCAGCGAAGATGCCTTTTCGGACATTGTGCTCGAGGAGGACAATCGCATTTCGTTGGCCTATGAAAATCTGTGCACAATCCCTCGGAGATTGGCCGACAAGTTTGCCGCGCAGACCAAGTTTCTTGATCTAAGCCATAACAATTTCCAGAACCTTAAGTTTCTTTCTTTCTTTGAGGATCTCCATACGCTCATATTGGACCGCAATAGCAATTTGGATGTGAACACACTTCCCTATCTGCCCAATCTGAAAATTTTGTGGTGAGTTTAGAAAATATCATAGTCAGAATGCCTTTCAAACTATCCTATCACTTTAGGATAAACAATTGTGATATCTGCAACATAACCGATTGGATACACCGCATTGAGCGACGCTGTCCATCACTGGAGCAGCTATCCTGCATGGGCAACCCGGGCATTCAGACCGTTTTCAAGAACCACGGTCCTGCACCATCTGATGCCTATGCACGCGACTACATACTCCAAGTGCTGCCAAATCTTAAGTATCTGGACGGAGTACCGCGCTATGCATTTGAGAATACTGATCACAGTTCGGACACTGGTCGAGGGAGTGGTGTGAACGGAGCATCATCATCGTGCACATCCATGACGGGACACGGACAGGAGTCAACGAGTACCTGTGACAAGAACTACAGGGGCAGTAAGATCGCTTCACCCACAAACAGTTTTAGGGAGTTCTTTAGGGTGATGCCCATCAAGAAATCACGTAGTCGCAATGGCAATGGATCGTCTACAAATTAAGCATTCATATGCACTATAGAACATGCTAGAGTCTCAGCCTGAGATTGTCTTATTGGTCTGTTGTTATTTATAGAGCTTATCATCAGGCCTTTGAGATGCCCTAGCTGCCAGGCAGTCCATTGCACCCGATTACACCTACAAACCACATGCTCAATGTAAGCACCAGATCAGTATGTGTGTGAGTGTATTTATGTGTGTGAGTGTGTGCAAGCAAAACAATGATAATTACAATTGATTCAAATAGTGGACCGCGAGAGGAAAAAACATACATTTCAAGATTCCACTTGTTTTCAAGTCCCAATTTTACATAAATATTATATAAACATTTTGCTGATATAGTTCATAGGAAAATACCTGAAATAAAACTTGACTGAGTCTTCATGCTCTACAAACTCATCATAAGTTGATAGTAATTACTCAAGTTCTGTCAAATTATAAATCGATTGTATTTGTTTTATTTCCAATAAATTGTACTACATTTTAGTTGTTCTATTTAAGTTGATTAGAAATTCACACCATTATACAGTCCGACGATATCATAAGGATTTCAATTTGGCAGATAAAATATAGATAATAAATAAGTTTATAATTGTTGGATGATGTTCATAAGACGGCAAATGAATTTAATAATCCTCTCTTTATTAACGCTATTATTATAGGCCAATTTGTGGCACATTTATCTACCAAGGAGTAGCTTACAAAATTGAATGTTTTATATTTATTATTTCTCCTAGTTTGATTAAATTTACTCTGCCTTCTCCGGCTTGATCAGGACAAACACCATGACAAAACTATAAATTAAAAATAATACGCGAAACACACGAATTTATGTAGATGTTAGTATAGTGCTTAAATAAGACAAAAAAAACTCAAAGTATAATTATTGTTCTTTAAGCATATTTGGAATAGTTTACGTTTTGTCGGCTATTGCACCTATGCTAACTGGGTCAGCGTTAGATACGGGTCAATTATTCTTGATATCCAAAGCACCGAAGGCAGACTCCAATGAAGAAATCCACTTTTCATTATTCTTAATTGATGTGTTGCTTGCGGTTTGGGCAGATGCCTGCTCCAGGGCCCACTGTGCAAGCTTTTGAGACTCCTTGCGCTTGGAACTAACTGCCTTGGAGTTGGCCAAAGAGCTGCAGCACAAGAAGAGTCCATAAAGAGCACGCAAATTGTGCGGGTTCAGCTTGATTGTCTGCGAGTAGTATGTGCGAGCGATTTCCATGTTTTCCACGCCGCCCTAAAACACACAAATTTCAATTAAATTTAGTTAAAGAGCTTAATGGTGTAGCTGGCACTTTACCATAGTGTAACGGATGTCGGCGAGTCGTTGATGTATGAGATGACTGTGGGGATTGTGCAGAAGTACTTCCTCCATACAGAATGCTGCCTTGCCGTATTCACCCTCGCTCATGTACAAGTTGCAGAGCTCCTGCCAGGCTTCCTGGTCCGACATGAATCTAATAAGATTAGAAATATTAACAATACGTCGTGATAACTTTCTGTTTCAGTAACATACTTCTTAAGATAAGCATTCAGTTCCTTGATAGCTTCCAGTCGCATGCCACGAGCCTTCATTATGGCAATTTTCCTCTTCCTTGCCGCTGCGTTTGTCTCGTCCTTCTCAATGATGGCATCCAACAACTCAATAGCGGCATCGTACTGCTCGAGTGCTTCTAGTCCCATGGCCTTAAACTTCTTTACACGCAAACTGCCGGGGAACTCGATGCTTAGTTCCCGTGTGCACTTTGTGGCAATGTCGAAGCGTGCGGTATCCAAAGCAGCGACAATGACTTGCTCCAATATCAAGTGCCGTTCGTTGCCGGTCTTTTGGACTTTGTCCTCCAGCACAGCCACCCACAGTTGGACTATCTCTTCGCTGTGTCGTCCTGACTCCTCGCGCCATTTCCTGAACTGGTCCCGCACATCTGCAATTTTAATTCAATATGAAAATTGTAACCCTATTGCCTTTTTTCTCATGTTTGTGTTTGCATGTGTGTGTAAGTACACATCAGTGCGGTGCCAGCAACTGGCACAGCCATAAATAATTAATTAAAATACTCTCTAGGAGTACGAATAACAGTATTGGTTACAAATATTTACCTGACCAACTCATATCCTCATAAAACTCAGACATTCTAAATAATACTATTTAAATTTATTTATTTGCAATTTGTGAAGTATTTAGGCGAGCTAAGAATTATCGATAGATGTCATTTACAAATTGAAACTATATCGATAGCGGCGATACAAGAGTTGACGATGTTTTATCGATTGTTTTAACGAAACCTAACAATGGCATTCCTTAAATTAAGCTCAACTATTTTAAATGTACAAATTGGATAAGATAAATAATGCCGCTATTTTGCGTTAATTAAGCGTAACTATTGGTTTCAGACTACTAGTGGCTGTAATTTTCAAATGATTTAAAAACTGTCGTACACAAATATTTTGAGTCATTGTGGCAACCCTACTTACAAACGGCAATTATCACAAGTTTAATGAAGCCTACGCTTTCGACGCAAAACAACATTACATTGGGCGGCTGTGGCTCCGTAAGCAGCAACGTTGGTAGTTTATTAGCAAAACCAACGCGCTCACAACTGGAAGCAGCGATTGGTATATTCAAGGAAACTTCCGCTATCCAAAGACAACGCCAACTAAGCTGACTTCCACTCAAAACGGAGCAATAAAAAAGTCATCACAATCAAAACAAAATGCCTCAAAAAGAGCAGCTGTCACAACAAACATTTCTGGGCTTCGATTTGAGCACACAGAAGGTAAGGCCCGAACGAGTGTCTAAATGTGTTAGTTTTACATTGTTTACCATTGAGGTGGGAGTTTCCAGTACACTTGCCTACGCGGCACGTATGCAGATGAGGATTACACTCCGGTGTTATTGGTAAAGGTTAAATACACAGTTCTAATCAGTTGGACGACGAGTGTGCTTAGCGCTTATCACTCACGGACCAAAGCCTCGAACTTAATTAATTCTTGATATACATATGCGTTAGTAGTACAGTTTGAGCAGTTACTACTCTCAACCGTGTCGATACTTTATGGCTAAATTGTTTGATCGTTTTTTGCCTTTGACGCCCACTTGTTGCCAACACATACACATGCGTGTACTTGTGTGTGCCAGTGTGTATCTGTGTGTGTTAGTAGACTCTAAAGTAAGCCATGACGTAAACGATGACTCTTAATCGCCCTTAAATGTTTGATCGTTACTTTCGAGGTGTGTCCAAAAGGATACGGACAGTGACACTGACAACGCCCCATGACTCTTCCAAGGACACTCTGCTTTATGCCAATTTATGACAACACACAATTTCGCCTTTATTATGCCAATTAAAACGTTGCCATTATGCGATAATTTTCCAGACAAGCGACTGTGACTTTTACTTGACTTTTAATTTGGTTTTTCTGTTTAAACTTTAGCAATTTGGTTAATCATGATTTACTTGATTATGCCAATAGTGACAAGCTAAAATTATACATTAACAGTATTTGAAATAATTGCTTATAAATCACGAGTAAATAAGGCTATTATAGTTACTTAGACTTTAAAATTGATATCTTAAAGTAAAAGCAAATAATAGAACCACCTCTTTTATTCCTAATAAATAAACACCTTGGGATTACTTCCCACCATTCGGTTCTAAACTTCTTAGAACAGTCTATTGTTCTGTTTACTATACTCCCGCTAAAGAATAACCTTCTTTTTTCAGCTAAAAGCCGTGCTATTGAGCTCCGAACTGCAGGTAGTTGCCACAGCGGAGGTGAAGTTCGACAGTGACTTACCGGAGTTTCGGACCACAGGAGGTGCCAATGCAGGACCCAATAAATTCGAGTAAGTTTTAAGAACTTCCTCCTATTTCCAGCCAAATCCTTTAATTCTGATTGCTTTACAGATTCTTCGTGCAGCCCGTCATGTGGGTTAAGGCCATGGACATCGTGTTGGATCGTCTGGTGATGCAGGAAGTAGATCTGGGAACAGTTGTGGCCATCAGCGGCTCAGCGCAACAACATGGCTCAGTGTACTGGTCAAAACACGGAATTGCTGCCTTAGAGTCTCTCGATTCCAATAAGTTCCTGCATGCACAAGTGGATGATTCGGCTTTTGTGGTTAATCGCACTCCCATTTGGATGGATGCATCTACGGCCAATCAGTGCTTGGAAATGGAAACAGCCATTGGTGGCACAACACAAATGGTTCAGTTGACTGGCTCCAAGTGCTACGAACGCTTTACGGGGCCACAGATACGAAAGATCTATCAGCAACGTACTCATGCCTATGAAGATGCCAAACGAATCTCATTGATTAGCAGTTTTCTGGCTTCACTGTTCCTGGGCAAAGTGGCGCCCATCGATTATGCCGACGGATCAGGCATGAACCTTCTGGACATACGCAAGAAGACATGGTCCAAGGCTTGTCTAAATGCTTGTGCTCCCGATCTGGAACAGCGCTTGGGCGAACCAGTCGATAGCTTTTCAATACTCGGCACTGTCAGTGATTACTTTGTGCAGCGTTTCTGCTTCTCATCCACGTGCCAAGTAATTGCCTGCACAGGCGACAATCCATCGGCTCTGGCTGGCATGATTGTGGACAAGAATTGGCTGAGTGTCTCGCTCGGCACCAGCGATACGTTGATGATGAGTCTCCTAGAGCCTCCCAATCTAGAACAAGGTCATGTGCTGTGCCATCCAACCGAAACCGAACAATATATGGGTCTCCTCTGGTAGGATTCCAACTTTTTTACTAACATGATCATTTTCTTACTTTGTTCTACTATTAGTTTCAGAAACGGTTCCTTGGTGAGGGAGTCGATGAAGAAATCCGAGGCTAGTGGCAGCTGGGAGAAGTTTAATGAGTTGCTCGAGTCGACGCCACGTGGAAACTTTGGCAACATGGCCATACATTTCGATGAAATGGAGATCATACCCAAAGCAAAGGGCACACTGCGTTGGAACAAGGAAATGGATGCCAGTTCTCCGGATGCCAATAAGGGAGTAATCAAGTAAGTTTATCCAGACATAAGCTGCCTTCACATCTTATTCATTTTATGTTTACTTTTTTCAGATTTAGCTCGCCTCAAATCGAAATTCGTGCCTTGATTGAGGGACAGATGTTGCACCATCGCGCCATAGCAGAGGACATGGGTTTTCTGCTTGGCGAAGACTCCAAAATACTTGCCACAGGCGGTGCCTCTGTCAACAAATCTATTCTGCAAGTGATTGCCGATGTCTTCAATGCACCTGTCTACCAACAGGTGAGTCTCTAAAGAAGATACTCAAGAGAGAAATCAGAGCATACCCGTTGTTTACTTGCAGACTGAAAGTGAGGCTGCTCTCATGGGTGCAGCTTATCGAGCTGCCTACGCCTGCTACATTAAAGAGAACAAGACAAAAGATATTCAATCTTATCGCGACTACATCCTAAATCTGACGCCAAACCTGCTTAATCTCGTCTGCGAGCCCAACAAGGATAGCGACACTATATATGGTCCGATGCTGCAGCGATATCGGGACATGGCAGCGATCTTAGAAAGCCAATAGTTACCAAAAAACCCTCCGAATTTTTACTTTCGCATTCCATGACTCTAGTTCCAGTTATCACATTCCACACTCACATAACTGTATAACTTAAAAAGTGCAATTAACAAAATTACGCTGTGATTGACAATTTTATTACGAGAACGTTTTGCAAAAGCATTCACTAAAAAATAAACTTTTACAAATAAAATGAAATGCTGCAGTTTGTTTTCTAGGTAAAAGTTTTTGGAGGCTTCTCACTTCTTGCGACCACCGCGTTCCTTCACCTGTAGATGCACCGTAGTGCCGCTGAGCAGGTTGTAGAAGGCCATGGTGTTGTTGTCTTTGAAGAACATACCCTGTAAATCAATACCAACAATTTGAAACTCTTTAAAGAAAGTTCATCAGCCACCGCTTACCTCATAGAATATCTTTTGCTTGGCAGGTGGCATGCCCGTTTCGTCCTGTAATTTGGCCTTAAGATTGGCAATGGGATCGGTTAGTGCCAGCGTGACGGCAATCATTTGTCCATTGAGCTTCCATTCAGACTTGTCGGTGTTCGGAATTTGCACCTGAATGGTGACAGGACTCTGTAAACACAAATCAATTATAAAGTTAATGCCACTTTGGAATAAAGTGAAGTTTTTTACCTTATGCATTGAAATGAATTCAGCCTCGGGCACAAGATTGTCTTCGGAACGCATCTTCTTAGTTGGCGGTTCATCGTCTATGGGTATCATCTCCACTGGCGGAGCTGGAGAAATCTGTGGTGGTCCACCGCCAGACGGCATGTTCATGTAGCCACCCGGACCACCGCCATATGGTGTCGCTAAAAACCAAATATATATTGGATTAACAATTAACTAGGAAATGTTGTGTGTGTTGTGTGCTACATACGCATCATGGGCGGTCTCTGCATCATCATCACCGGATTCGACTGTGGCATATTGTGGGGCGGTTGCTGTTGTTGGTGCTGATGATGCTGGTGGAGCGATGACGGCGGCGGCTGCTGTGGCGGATGATGATGGTGTGGTGGTGCATGATGATGCCCGCCACCACCACCGCCGCCCTGATGATGCTGTGACTGGCTATGGGGATGATTACTATGCTGGTTCTTCGAGGATGGCTGTGGCGGCGCTGATAGCGTTGCCTTGTTACCAACTGGCTTGGGTCCAATTTTCTCCTTCTCTTCGTCATGGAGCAAACCCTTAACTTTGTGTATTTGATGAATTTGATCTTCGAGCGTGATATTCGCTCGCGCTGCACGTGTTGCCGCTTCTACGCTGGACGTGTGGCCATCCCAGGTGACACGATCATCCTTTTTGGTCTCCTCCTCACCCAGCTTCTTGCCAATGACCGTCTCCTCGTCGCCCACACCAAAGATATCCGTACGTCGTTCCGCCAACTGTTTCAAGCTTGCCTCGATGGCCGTTCCTGCAGCAAACACATTGTCCTGGTTTATTTTCTCAACGGTGTGCTTATCGCGCTGTTCCACCCAGCGCGGATCGAGAAGACCAATGCGCATATGCTCCGACACCTTCGATGCAGGGATCTTCTCGCCAGTGATTGGTGAAATGAGATATTCGTCTGTAGCCACAGGCGCAGGCTTGGGTTGCGTAGCTTTAGGATCGTATTTCTTAACTACAACCTTGTCGTGTGTGGGCGGCAGCATTGGCGCAACACTTGGCTGCATCTTTGTGGTTGGTGTCTCCTCATCGCTGGATGCCTCGTCCATGTCCTGCACCTGGTTGTTATCGCGCCTGGAATTGACGGGTTGGCCATATGCGGTAGCGTTCTTCATTTGGATTCCAACACGGTTCTCCATTTGCGATAGCTTCACACCGCTGTCGAGATGACTTGCCAATGGAGAGTCGTCCTCATCATCAGACTCAATCTGCATTTCTATGTCACCTTCCTCCTCCAGTAATCGCTCTTCCATAAGCACACGTGCTCCGACCTCATCAGGATTGGTAGGAGGCGGAAAGTTTCCGCTTTCAAAAGGTTGATAGTCCACAGTCTCCACCACGACAAAGTCGTGCCAGTCAATTTGGGCATAGGCCACACGTTCTCTCTCAATTTTCTCTTCCTCACGGCGCCTTTGAGCCTCCTGATGCCGCTGCCAATTTGCGCGGTATTTTACTTGATCCAAAACTTGGACCATGCTGGCGCGTCCTGGTGCGCTTTCGGAGCGTAGCTTACCCAGCAGATCCTTGGGAGGGATCAGCACTTTGGTATACTGTTCCAAGAGCTTGGTAAAGTACTGAAACAGCGAGTGTTGTGGCCGTAGAAAATCGAACTGAAAATTGCGCTGTTCTCGGCTCATGAGGTTAGTCAGAAACTGCCGTCCATTTCGGGCCACAAACTGTGCGGTCAACTTGACAATATCCCTGCAAGATACACATGGTAATAATTGTTATCAAAACTCTGATAAGACTTACAAGTCCATGGCAGCAATGGAAGGAGGATCGGCGATGAATTCAAACTCTGCTGGAGGTTCCTTTGGCACAAACTGCTGCTCTACAACCTGCTTAAGCAGCTCCTGTTGCCGCTGCTGTGCAGCACTCGTTACGGCCAACTGTTTTAGTCCAGTTATTGCGGTAAGACCGGCATCTGTTTGAATTAAACCGAAACTTATTTAAGTTGGCCAACTAACCATGAAATAATACTCACCGTTTCCCTCCCGAAACTCGTTGACCTTGTGTCTGTAGTAGGCGTGGTATGGATCACCTCCGTTTAAGAAATTAAACTTTGGGTTTCCCAACTCATTTTGCCGAATGCGCGCCTCGAACTCGGGACCATTTCGCGCCACAAAACTAGCTGTCTTGTCCACAATATCTGTTTAGAAACAAAACATTTAATTTGATGAGTGAAAACCCCTAATTTGTTTGTAATTTATTATTTGTTACATACTTCTTACTTCCGGCGGCGGGTAAATAATGCCAACGATTGGGCCGGACATTGGCTTCGATTGTTCATTGTTGAATTGATCATTGGACGCATCTGCTTCTAGGGAAGGCATTGCTATTGAGATTTTGTTTGCGTTTATGCTTTTAGATGTTGTAATTGAATTTTATTATTTGATTAAAATTTTCTATACACACCAAACACGATAAATCGGCGAAATTTTGCAGCAATGTGACCAGATTTCGGTAAGCAGAAAATGCATCATTTTGTAAAAATACAATTTTGGTATTCGCTTTTCGCGGTCACACTAGTGTATAAAATCCCAGTATTATCATGGCCACTGGATTTGCAAGTCCCACTATCAAAAAAGACACCAGTATTTTAAACAAAAACCAATTATTATGAAAAACTCTTAACCGAAATATTTATTGGAAAAATAATAATGAAATATAATAATAAATTTATATTCTTTTAAATATTAAAGTTATCAATTTCGATTTGTCAGCGTCAGTCATACTTATAATTAGTTCTCATGTACCAAGCTGAAGATAAACAAATTGAACTTTGGAAATTTATTGCTTTCACATTGAGACATTCCAACAAAGATACTCACCGGATAAAGGTAATCACGATAATATTGAGATTGATTTCTGACTTATTCGTGTTCGAGAGTTGTTTAAGCCAAAACTGCAAAATTAAAATTTTATTTTAGACTTTCAACCAAATCGAATCATGCCTTATATGAATAATTTATAACTTATTTATTAGTTAAATAAAAGCTTTATTTGGTCTCGTGTCAATGTTCCATGAATATTGCTCAATGTAATTTAATTTAACATTTTAAATCCTTTATCACAAATTTATTCCCGTTAAGATTGCATGGACTTAAACACAAAGATCAATTCATTCGGCTCAAATATGTGTATGTATGAATGTGTAATACATTTGTCAAAGCACGTAAGCCGCATACATGTCCATATATACATGCACACTCTATGGACATAAATACTTTTGTACTCCCACAACAAAGAAAACACATGATGTGCGTTTTAAACGAAGATTGAATGGAACTTTCCGCTCAGACCATTTGAATACCCTAAAAAATAAAAATAAACGATACATATTAATTAATGCTTTTTCTTAAAAATATTCAAAGCTAAAGCTACCCCGATATGAAAAAAGGTCAATATAAAAAACAGATGTTTAATATATTTTAATATTAAGTGAGTGCAGCCTTATAGTTTTGTTTTAATTCATAGTAAGGTGTTGTTGAAATAACCTTATTCAACCTAAATTGGGTTTTTTCAATTTCACAGAATTAATAATTAAATGTAATATAACTTATTCGAGATAAGCTTGAAAAAAATAAATATTTTCTATTTCTAACAGCAACACTTTCAGTTTAGTTATTAACAGCAGCATAGAGTATTACACAGTCCCGACTTAAACGCTCTCAGCTGTTACTGGTTCTCTCTCGCTCATTTCGTTCTTTCGCTCTCTTCGCTCGCCTCGGAGTGTGCCCCCCTCTGGCTTTAACAGAGCCTCTCATGCCGCCCTGATAATACCAGAAGAAACAAAGCTCAGCTGAGCTGAGCTGCTTTTATTGAGATTTACAGAGCGCTCAGTTGTATTTGAAACGTCGGAGTGAACGCATGCGTTGAGCGGCTTTTGATTCTGTGTAATCGCGTTGCAGCGCAATTTAAGCTGTTATCAATCGCCAAGGGTCAGAGAATTGACACTAATTGTATATTTGCACCTATTTATGCTTATACCAATCGACTATTGATTTTCTATACTCAAACTAATTTGTGAATCACATTCAATTTTAAAATGCCGCTTTGTAATTACATTTGGTTGACCGCTCTCGTAATACTAGTGGCGTCATCGAATGCACTGAACTTGGATTTTTCGCAATGTAAGTTGGATTTGTACTTATTTAATATGATTCCATAGGCTGTAATTGAATTAATTGTTGTGGAAATTGAGTAATAGTTATTGACAGCACTTTCAGTTTTATTTGTGATAATTAACTTGTTATTCAGCAATAGATTGAGTAATTGAAATTTTAGAATCTTTAAGTGTTTGATGCTCATCTGGGAGTTAAGACTAATTATTTTGTTATTCAAAGCAAGCAATTACCACTAGTGGCTGACTATAAACAAGCTCATTCTTGTCACCATTGCTTTCCACTGCTTCCCATTAAAAAATCGCCTGAAGAAACAAAAAAATAAATAAACTTATCAAAAATCAATAAGGAAAGATCTGTAATGTGTTTAATAATGTTCTAAGTAGAATAACATATATACAACTCAAAAAACAGATACTCAAAGATAAGATATGGATTTGATAAACAAAGACAAGTATATGAAAAGCAGATATAATAAAAATTTACATAGGTTAGGTTAAGCTGGACGTCCTCTACCGGACAGTATTGACCCTTAGTAATTCGGTCCCGAAGGTGGCAGTGGCTGGAAGTCAAGTACTTAAATTACACAAAAGATTTTTATTCTGCGATTTTCCTTTATGTAAATATTTAATTTAAACTTTAAACTGTAAACCTTTTTTCATATTCCCAGCTCATCAAACCATAAGCAGCGATGTGAGATCGTTCTTCAGTGGATTCTCTTCTGCTCAATGGAAAGAATTTGTGACTTCGGGCATCGATTCACTCAACAGACAGAGAAGGTTTGTGTTTATACCCTGTAACTTGGAATCCCCACTCACTACACTTTTTTAGGCTCGAGGACAATTTGCTGAGCTCAGACATCACTGTTAAGAACGGAAGTCTTTCGCATGCCCAACTGCTGGACACGCTGCCCAACGAGAAGTCCAAACTGGACAGTGACATTGCACTGAAAGTGCTGAAGGCGAGTCTCTACATCTTCAACAGCAAGTGTGATCCACGTGGAATTAGCGGGGATGAGTGCCGCAGCTATCTGGAGACGAAACCACTGCCGGAGGGCAGTGCACTGAAGGCCGAGTGCCAAAATTTGTTGCACACTCCACGTGAAGGACATCATGCATTCAGGCGTCTACTGCCCCAGAACTACAAGAATGGCTTTGATCAGGTGGGTTGAGGGCATCTTTTTAGTAGAATTTTAATTAAATTAATTGAAACTCCCACAGATGTACAGAGATGAAGATCTGCCTGCTGCCTGGTCCATCAGCATGTCACTCTACGATCGGGAAAACGATCTCTCCGAACGGATAAGAGCTCGAAGGCGCAATGATGAGAACCGTAATTTGAATTTGGTGTTGGTGCAGTTGGCACAGTTTGTGGAACACGATCTCAGCAAGACTGTCTGCCAGTCGATGAGTAAGTAGAGGGAGAAGGAGCCCAAGGGACACTAAATTTAAATACCCTTTTACTATCCAGGCAATGGCTCTCCCATCGAGTGCTGCAATCGTGATCACAATAATTTGCAGCCACGCTTCCGGCATCCGATGTGTGCTCCGATTCTGGCCCAGGATAAATACGGTTTCTCCAACTGCCTGAGTTATGTGCGCAGCGCTCTTGCTGTGGGTGAAACCTGCAACTTTGGTGGTGCAGAGCAGGTAAAATAAACACTTAATAAGTCAGTAGTGTAGCTTTAAATAATATATTCTTATATTTCCTGCCTCAATCACAGCTCAATCAGGCCACTGGCGTCCTGGACCTGTCGCAGCTCTATGGCTTCACAGATGATGCCCAGCTTAAGATGCGCACCCTACAGAAGGGCACCCTAAAGTCCTCCTCGGATGGAAAATTGCTGCCCTTGACCTCTGACACAGAGGGACACACGTTTTGTGCGAGGGACAGTAAAAAGAATGCCACAAACTGTTTCGTTGCCGGCGACTCGCGGGTTAATAGCAATCCACTCTCCATACTCGTGTACACCATCTTCATGAGGAATCACAATCGAATTGCTGCCGAGTTGCTGGCGAAGCACAGAAATTGGAGCGATGAGCAGTTGTTCCAGGCAGCAAAGACCGTTAATATCGACATCTATCGTCGGGTTGTGATGAACGAATGGCTTCCCGAGGTCTTGGGCGCTGAACTGGCCGCCCAGGTGTTAGCCACACCCCCAGCTGCTGCTAGCCAGCGCCTACCCGGTGTGTCCAATGAGTTTGGTGCTGCCGCCATTCGCTTCTACTTCTCTATGCTGCCAAATGTGTTACACAATTTAGCCAGCGCCAACGAAGTTGGCTCAAACAAGTAGCAGAATTTCATTAATTTCTTTTAGTGTGAATTCTAATCAATTTTCGTCTTTTGCAGCAACGTTTTGCCCCTGACAAATCTGTTTGAGTTGAAGAATGAAATGTACAAGCCACAAATACAGTACACACCCGATAAACTGAACGAGATTCTGCAGAGTTTGCTGCATGAACGTGCTATGAAAATGGATGCCTCCTATGTGGGCGCAGTGAGTACACAGCAAGAAAATCATAGCTAAAGGTGGATTTAAAATTCTGCATTCAGCTACGATTTTATAGGAAATATTTTAAAATAATCCTATAAATAATTCCTACTTAAATTAAATATTCTTATACTCTTTTAGCTTGTAATCTAGCTTTTTTCTGCCTATTGGTACTTATTTCTACCTCAATTCACAGATCGTTTGGCATGAACGCACTAAGCCCGATCACGCCGATCTCTTGGCCTTTGACATACAAAGAGGACGCGATCATGGCCTTCAGCCGTACTACAAATATTTGGAGGTCTGCAGTGCCAAAAAAGTAACTGGTTGGACTGACTTTGAGGCCTTTATACCCAAGGAAGTAAGTGCAAGTGATTAACTAACTTAAACCTTTATTAATCCTCATTCCTTCAGCTACTAGACAAGCTAAAGACTGTCTATAGAAACTGGACTGATGTGGATCTCCTAATCGGAGGCATTTCAGAGAGCATTGTTAATGGAACTGTTGGCCCAACTTTTGGCTGCATACTAGGTATAATCATTAACTATATGAAGAAGACTAGTTTTAAAGACTTTTCTTAATACCTTTAGCTGAGCAATTCTCCAAGAGCCATCAAGCCCATCAGCAGCGACATTCCGCTGAACAGAATTCCATTTTGGATGCCTATAGCTCCATGAATGGAGTCAAGTTACTTTGTCTGAACTCAAATATGGTCGCAGTACCGCAAAATATCTTTCGATTGCAGTCCAATAGGTGAGTGGGTGGCAGTTTTGAAGATACAAGAATTACGATAGCAATACAACTCACATGTTCCCTATCAATGGAGCCAACGAGTGGCATTGAGTCACGATGATTTACTTTTAATATTAACTTAAGGACCTGAGCGATAAGCGGGCCAAAAACTAATTAGACATATACAAAACGTAATGATTGATTTGCTTTATTTACTTTTATTTATTCACAGCAATCGTTTGGTGGATTGCAGAAATGTGGCATAACCAAAGACAGCGGAAAAGTTTGAAGGGAAAAGCCCAGAAAGAATACCACACAGCGGACTGCAGTTTAATCATTAAACTAAATATCTATAAAAAGCTAAGCTTAGATTTGTACTAAGCACACAAAAACAAACAAATTTATATAAATAAATATATTAAAAATCTTATCAAATGAATTCTTACTTAAGTGCAAGTCGAGCTCTAAGAGATCGGTAAGAAAAGAGACTAAGATTTCAAGTCAGCCTGATATCTTTTCATATATTTGGGTATAAAAAAAATAAATTTATATTATATTTAAACGACTTTAAACAAGAAACAAATGATTGTTCTCAAACATTTCTTACTTTAAATAGTTTCAAGTACAATCAAAATTTATGGTAAAGTATTTATTATTTAATTTCTGCTATAAAACAACCAAAAGGAAACAAATTAATTAAACATACTCTATAAAAACACAACAAAACCCTTGGTGTATCCGTCAGCTAACTTGTAATTGTTTTGCGCAGTTTATTACAAACACATAATTAATCATTTGTTTATAAATTATAAATATTTGACTAGATCCTAGTTGAGCTCCGTCTGCTCAAGAGCCAACGTCTGGAATGCGTTTGTCGTGTGGTAATAAATGTGAGGCCTAAACTATTTCTATTACTCAGCTGAGTGTGTGCTTATGATAACATGGCTAGAATAGAAAACACAAACAAATAACGGGTAGCAAACCAAACAGCAAAAGAAATAATACTGGAAATGAAAACAAACACAAACACACAAAGAGCAGAGCGCAGATAAATAAAAATCAAAAATAACCTTTTGCGTATGAAAGCCACGATAAGATTCAGTTAAAAACAATTTCTAGCAATCAATTAATAGGCGGTGTCGTCGGAGAACCGAAGTCATAACTAGAACTAGAAAAAAAAAAAAACTGATAACTGATAAGTGATAGCTGATAGCTGATAACTGATAACTGATACCTGATAACCGATACCAGATAGCGCTCTATGGCCCATTGCCATTGGCAGTTAGTTCAAATCCGATTCGCGTCGTGTCGAGAGTGCAAGTTTTTTTGCCAGAGCAGCGCAGTTGTGGTTAAATATCTCGTCTAAGGTAAAAAGATTGCTCATCACACCTGTGCACCTGTCGTCGTCTTAGCTGCTAGTCGAGTGAGAATTTCCTTTCTCTACAAAAATAAATCAAGTGCGCACAGATAACACCGTGACTATATATTTAATATATAAAGAACAGTAACATATTATCGCATTTAAAGTTATGATAGTGTTTGGGTTTATGATCATGATGTCATATGCCCATCGCAAGGAGTCAATGCAAGAATCAGAGACTAAAAAAACATATGCTGATTGAACTTTAATTGGTGGCTTATGTAACGGCACATTCAAAAAAGTGATTGCTTCATTTGCCAAGAATTTCTTACCAAAATGCGATAGCTGGAAAACGGCGTTTCACAGCCAACAGTGTACAGTGTAGTAAACGGTGCGAAAACCAAGGCAGCAGTTTAATTGGGTTTATCTAATCAGCAGCACATTCACATTCACAATCACATTCATATTCATATTCACATATTCAGCTACTCAGTTATTCAGGTGTATTCAACCTTACTCTTTTACCGTGTACCTAATTGTGTCTATGCCTGCGAGTATATACTTTTAGATCACAGTTTTATATACAGATTGGTTAATTAAAATTATTGACGAACGCTTCAAATGTGTCGCTCTAAATGTAGTCAGTCATACTTAACCCTTAATCACAGCAACATGGTCAAGCCCAGCTACAGGACTTTAAAATACTTTCGACCTGTTTTGGTTACGCGTAGGTGAATATTTTTGAAAACTTCATGAGACTGTTAACTTCAGTTCGATTGAGCTTAAATGTGGCATTTGGAATTCCTTTAAGCCTAAATTAATTAAAGCACGAGCTTATAGTGAATTGGGATTGCTTAATTAGAACCAAGTGAGAAGGATCTCAATACACGAATTATTCTTGGATACCCCCATTCGTATACCCATTTCTAACTCCAATTAATTACCGAACCTAGTTTCAAACAAAGTGAAATGAAGTGAAACTTGTCTCATCTATGGACATAATGTATTTAAAACCTTTATAATGGAAAAGCTTTTAGTGCTTAAACAAAAACCTCTAGAAAATCATAATTTTGTTTTAAAGGGAAATTAAGTATTTAATTTATGTAAAACATGATTTAAGTTTCAGAAATATTAACCAGTAGAAAATAGCCAAATACTAGAAATAACTTAGCTCGAAATCTATTCAAGGCACAGTAAGGAGTATTTCATAGTCTATGCTCTTCAAAGTTGTACGATTTGATAACTATTCGCTGGAACCATAAAGTTGCGTGTGTCACTTTCAAATAGATTAGGGATATTTTATAATCATGGAGATAAGGAATCTTTAATTTGCACTGATTTGCATAGAATTACGTATATACATGATATGGTTTATATACTATATATTCGATATCTATAATATTTGTTGATTTAATTACCCTTTAGCAGTATGCTCCGAAACGGATATGAGAATGGAGCGCATTCCAATGATTACGATGATAATAAGCCAACATATGCGTTGGATCATTTGGCCACGTTTAAGTTGAAAAATGAAGTGGAATCCAAGCAGCCAAAGGAGAAAATGAAATTGCTAATCGAACTGGACAAAACCGGTGGCATTTGGCCACATCAGATGTACATGAGCTTCAATGGTCAGTGGCTAGTGATGCTTGACAAGGAGATGAAGGAGATTGAGAACTTTCCCGGCAGTTTGATCACAGAGCCCACGGCGTTTATCAGTGACGATCCACTGGAGACCTACAACAATATTCTGATATTCACTGTGCCTGGCATTTCGCTGGGCAACACGGAAATGCACATCTTTCAGGTATGTTTCAAAGTATCTACAGTTTTTGGAAATCTCTCAGTGAAACTGTTTCTCTTTGCGCAGGTTAAGGATGTGAATGCGGTAAATTTGGTAGAGGATCTGCGGCAATTGAGTAGCGGTTCGCCAGTGACAGTGGATCGCAATAAGACACCCATTCGTCTGCCCAAACCGGAACGTCCTGGCAACCATCAGGCCAAGGATCAGTTTGGCATTGCAGCGGCTGTTGCCGAAATTGCTGCCGAGAAGAACGCACAAGATCGCGATCAATCCGATCGAGATGTGCAGGTGATCAATCATTGCTTGTACGTATACTTTTTGCAGTTGCTCAACTCTGCAAAATACTAATAACTAAGAGTGATAAAAATTGAGTCTTGATTGTAGGAACACCTCAAATAAGTTGATGATCTTATAATCAAAAGCTCTGCCTCTTATTTTCTTGAGTCCATATAATTTATTTTATTTAAATATTTAACTATCAATCTTTCTTTTAGCGAGGATATCGAGCGTTTCATTGCCCGATTGCACTACGCATCCGAGGCGCTGCACGAGCTGCAGTCCCGCAAGAACCAGCACAATCCCCATGGAGAGGGTCTGCTGGTGCTACGTTCACGTCCGCCCATCGAGAGCGAATTCTATGACATTCTAGCCAAGATTAAGCTGTCGCTAAACTTTGCGGTTAAGCTGCAGAATCACTTCAATAAGGGCGTGAATCCCGTGCACAATGTCTTTGTCTCGCTGCAAACGATTGTGACTGTTTGCAACGATATCTACGAGGGTGCTCATCTGCCGGAGAGCGTGGTAAATCCGCTGCTGCGTCGGGAAACGGTGGGTTTCCTCAATGGCACACTGGACTCCAACGAGCGGGATTTGTGGCATAGTCTCGGACCCAATTGGAATGTGCCCAAGGATCAGTTTAAAGATCACGTTGGAGCATATCATCCCATTTTCTATGACGACTGGTCACCCGACTGGGTAGTCGATGAGGCTGTGCCATACCTGGCACCTGTGCTAAAGAAGCCACCGACACCGCTGTCCACACCCATTCCTGCAAGTCCAGGTAGCAGCAACACCTGGCTAAGTCGCCTACAGTCGCGTAACGTGGATATCGCAGAAGTGGCCTACAGCAAACAGGCTACCAACGAAAAGGAACTCAATGTGACAAAGGGCGAGTACTTGGAGGTAAGTTGATGTCATCAAAGTAAAACTTTGACTAATAAAATCATGAAATGCAGATAATTGACAGCTCCCGCAACTGGTGGAAGGCTCGCAATTCCTATGGCAACATTGGCTATGTACCGCACACCGTGCTAATTGCCTATAATTTCGATCCCGCCGTGAGTCGTGGTAGGGGACGCGACACGGACTCCGTGGCCTCGGTGTCCTTTGAGAACGGTGAGGCAAGCGAGGCGAATAATCCACTCTATCGCAATACGATGGCCATGTATGTGCCGCCCGAGAACCGTGAGTCACAGCAGCCCACGGGTGCGGGTAAGAACATGCCACGCTCCTACTCGATGCCCAATGTGCCGGTACCGCCGCCGATGCCGCCAAGCGAAAGCCAAACGCCTACGGACACGCCCACTGGCACCATGAAACGCAACATGGCCGCAGCTGGAGCACTGGCAGGTGAGTTAAGCCCACATTAGTTGATGACATTGTTATTAATCCAAGCATTATTAGCTATGCGTGCTCGCAACGATTGCGATGCCGATGATGAGGCGTATTTGATGCAGGATAATGTTAACGATGAACTGCGCGTTTTGCAGCAGAGACAGCGTCGCAAGGATCTGGAGATTCTTAAGACTCCCGAGATCTATATTAATCAAGACTCAAAGCCCAGGGAGGTGGAGGAATGGCTGCGCGGCAAGGGATTCTCCGATAGCATCATCAAGCGCCTGCATACGCTTAGCGGCGAGGAAATCTTTGCTCTCTCACCGCACACCATCGAGAGCTACTTTGGGCGACGGGAGAGTCGTCGGCTCATTTCACAGATTGTGCTGCAGAAGAACTTCTGCGAGGTATGAACAATAATATCTGACAGTCTTTAGACACACGTATTTCTTAACTCAACATATTATTTCAGTACAAAACCATTCGGTCGTCGGAGCTGTCAGCGAAACTGGCCAAGGCCAGACAAAAGGCCGATCAGTCCAACGGGGACCCGAACGAGGTCTTCTAAGAAGGCAATTGCCCCAGAGTCCGGCATTGTTTTGAATATTTCCACATGTTATTACAAAAACATTGTAATGCATGAGATTGGCCATTTACCTATTATTTATATTGTTCCCTTCATTTATTTCTTAAACATTTCTGTATATGTGTAAATAAACATAAACAAATATATATTTATATAAGTTAGGTTTTTTCCCATTTATTTTGATAAGCAACTAAAAAACCGTAGTGAATTCAGTTTTAAGACAGATTTCTTTCAATAGATTAAAAATGTAATGAATTACAATAGCTACCTAAAAGTATGCAATGATTTTATACGGTATGCCTTAATTAAATCATTTGCATACTTTGCGCCATATTGAAAATTTAAAACTACAACTTCGTAGCCTATTTTAATATTATGACGAGCTCATTTAAAAGCTTATTAACTATTTCAAATATATGGAGAGCCAATGTTACTCTCGTACAATGCTCGACTTGCTTCCAGTGCACTCGACTATTTTATTTACAATGGTATTTCCTCTATTAAGCTGTCTATGCAACTACATCATACGTCATCAGCGGTCAGTCAGTTCTGCTCCTAAAACTCGAAGTCAACGACATCAGCCCTTAGCTCCCTTATATATATATATATAATTAAAACTAGATAATGTATGATACTTATGATTATAAATAAAATAATTCGTTCACCGTCCTCTGGCACCTTTAACCTTTCCTTAGAAGGTTGACTAAAACATAAATCAGTTTGCAAACCATTCCAAATTTATTGGGCGTTAAAATGTAAATGACAACACGTGGCTAGTCACATTAACATGTTTCATTCATATAAAATTGTATTGGTGTTATTTTCGGCCTACTAAAACTTTAAGCAAGGTTTCACCTAATTTAGGCTCTGGAAAAAGTGGAGATCGAGGTCCTACTTTTGAGCTGCCGAAGAAGTTTGGGTCTATCATATAATTTGCCTGTTCATAAGGCAAAATTGGACCAGGCATAAAAGAAAGCGAATACGGAATAGGGGGAAAATATGGCGCGGGGGGCACAAATCCCGAATCGGATATAAAGTTGCCATGACTATTGACCGTTAAGCCAGCAAAACAGCTTCTAGTCAGAAGAGTAGCCAATGCGCCAAGAAGTATCTATAAAAGAAATAATAAAACCAGTAAGTATAATAATGTAAGATTTCGTTTTATAAGTGAATTATTATATGAATTAAATTTTATGCCGATTATTTATGCCAATTAAATTTGTTAAATGTAACTGTTTATCCTTTGGTACAGTACACTTACCAATTTCGCAGATGCCATGTTGTCTTTTGCTGAGACTTCAAACTCAAACTGAAGTGATAAAGTCTTGCAAGTCAAAAGGAAACATCTAAATAGAGGTGTGAAGCGTTAAGTTTTCCAATTTAAGCCATAACTGGCGTTAAGTTACGCTTAGGACATATAGACGTTATATTAATTAAAATATAATATGACTATAAGGTAAGTTGATGTCAACAACACTCTAACCAACAAATACATATAATTAAAAAGTCAGATAATTCTAATTGCCTATAATTATACGGACGAGTAAGGGAAGCCTTACTTGTGGAGTAAAAGGAAATACTGTAATCGTTTTATGTATATTCCTGATCAGCATCAATAGCCGAGTCGATATAGCTGTGTCCGTCGGTCCGTCCGCCCGTCTCTACGAGACTCTACGAGTAGATAAGCAGCTCAAAGTTCAAATGGTTAATGTCGTCAAAGTAAAACTCTGACTAATAAAATCATGAAATACAGATAATTGACAACTCCCACAACTGGCGGAAGGCTCGCAATTCCTAAGGCAAAATTGGCTATTGGCTCGCACATCGTGCTAATTGTCTATAATTTAATATTATAACGATTAAGTGATACATATTAATTATTTTAAAATAAGATAATCAATACGGTACACTTTATTGATTTGGTGTACAAATTGGATTTGTGTACCATTTTAGTCACTAGCATTGCTAGCTTGAATAACGCTTAACAAATAAATCAGGAGGTTGACTAAAACATAACTCAGTTTGCAAACCAATACAAATTTATTGGGCATTAAAATTTATGTTTTATGCATTGGTTATATAAAATTGTAGTGGTGTTATTTTCAGCCTGTTAAAATTTTAAACGTTTTTTGACCTGATCTAGTTTCTGTTTCCGGAAGTTGTTCAGGTCGTAGTCCCAATTGTGCGTGGTCAAAGAAGTTTGGATCTATTATATAATTGGCCTGTTCAAACCCACTGTTCAAAACTTGACCAGGCATATAATAGGGTATATACGGCACTTGGGGTATATACGGAGCGGGGGGCACAAATCCCGAATCAGATATAAAGTTAGGATAACTATAGACCGTTAAACCAGCAAGGCAGCTTCTAGTCAGAAGAGTAGCCAATGCACCAAGAAATATCTACAAAAGATACAATAAAATCAGATTTAGTTTTATAAGTAAATTACTATATAAATTTGGTACAAGTATCATTAAATAGTTACTCAAACATTGTTTGTTGATTAAATAAGTACAGTACACTTACCAATTTCGCAGATGCCATGTTGTCTTTTGCTGAGACTTCAAACTCAAACTGAAGTGATAAAGTCTTGCAAGTCAAAAGGAAACATCTAAATAGAGGTGTGAAGCGTTAAGTTTTCCAATTTAAGCCATAACTGGCGTTAAGTTACGCTTAGGACATATAGACGTTATATTAATTAAAATATAATATGACTATAAGGTAAGTTGATGTCAACAACACTCTAACCAACAAATACATATAATTAAAAAGTCAGATAATTCTAATTGCCTATAATTATACGGACGAGTAAGGGAAGCGTTACTTGTGGAGTAAAAGGAAATACTGTAATCGTTTTATGTATATTTCTGATCAGCATCAATAGCCGAGTCGATACAGCCATGTCTGTCTGTTCGTCCGTCTTTACGAATCTCTACGCGTAACTAAGCAGCTAAATGTACAAATGGCCAGTACTTGGAGATTAGTTAATGTCGTCAAAGTAAAACTCTGACGAATAATAACTTGAATTTCAGAATATTGACCACTCCCACAACTGGCGGAAGGCTAGCAATTCCTAAGGCAAAATTGGCTATTGGCTCGCACATCGTGCTAATTGCCTATATTTTAATATTATAACGATTAAGTAAAACATATTAATTATTTTAAAATAAGATAATCAATACGGTACACTTTATTGATTTGGTTTAAGAATTAGATTTGTGTACCATTTAGTCACTAGCATTGATAGCTTGAATAAAGTTTAACAAATTAATCAAGAGGTTGACTAAAACATATCTCAGTTTGCAAACTAATACAAATTTATTGGGCATTACAATTTAGATGAAAATTGGTGGTTAGCGCCATTAGTATGTTTTCATGCATTGGTTATATAAAATTGTAGTGGTGTTATTTTCCGCCTGCTAAAATTTTAAGCGTTGTTTCATCTAATCTAGTTTCTGTTTTCGGAAGTTGTTCAGGTCGTTGTCCCAATTGTGCGTTGTCAAAGAAGTTTGGATCTATTATATAATTGGCCTGTTCAAACCCACTGTTCAAAACTGGACCAGGCATATAATAGGGTATATACGGCACTTGGCGTATATACGGAGCGGGGGGCACAAATCCCGAATCAGATATAAAGTTAGGATAACTATAGACCGTTAAACCAGCAAAGCAGCTTCTAGTCAGAAGAGTAGCCAATGCACCAAGAAGTATCTACAAAAGATTCAATAAAATCAGTTAGTATAATATTGTGTAAAGATTTAGTTTTATAAGTTAATTATTATATAAATTTACAAGTACAAGTACAAGTATCATTAAATAGTTACTCAAACATTGTATGTTGATTAAATAAGTTAAATGTAATTGTTTGTCCTTTGGTACAGTACACTTACCAATTTCGCAGATGCCATGTTGTCTTTTGCTGAGACTTCAAACTCAAACTGAAGTTATAAAGTCTTGCAAGTCAACAGGAAAGCGAAAACTTGATTATAAGTTACGGTGTGGAACATACAGTCTTTACATAACTTTAAATAGAATAAATCTAAAGATGTTAGATTAAATTTGATTCGGATCGAACAAGTATATCAGTAGTTATCCGTGAAAAATCAGTGATTAGTAGGCAAAAGTTTTATGTTTATTGGGACATCGCAACCAACTTTATACATTAGGTATTTTATATACCACAAACTATTGATTTCAGCTTCACTAAATTATCACTTTAACTAATAAATATGAAATAATGATAGAAATATTTATCAATTAAATATAAAAAATTATTTGAAGTTAACATATTGTATATAGTTGATATACCTTACGCATTATTTTAATTAATTTTTCTATAGTTTTTTAATAATTCAAAGTTTGTTTAAATTTTATTCCATTGCATACTTTTAGGCAGTACTTAAATAATTTGACCACAAATTTGCTTGATTACCCTTGAAATAGCGAACGGCAGTTGGGAATTAAATGATCCATTTAATAATTGCATTATATTTAATTATCGTATTAAAAATAAGATCATATTAGTTGTACCAGAAGAGTTTAGTGTATATACATTTAAATTCATAAAGTCTAAACTCCGTTGACAAATTATTAGTTTGGTGGCACGTGTCGTGGCAGCTACATACACAATTATAAATGAATATTGTTGCAACTAAAAGAATGGAACTTAAGCTGGTTGAATGCGTTGGCAGACAGTGGTCTTTATTCACCTTAATATTGGCAATTGTTTGCCTGAACAGTCCATGTTTTGTTCAGGCTGAAGAAATCGTCTCGTTTCAGTCGAAATGCAGTTGCTCATTGACCTTGGCCTGTACCTGCTGCCAAACTGCTGTGCTAAACCCCATGAACTTAACGAAAACTGGTAAAGTTACAAGCACTAAATAATTCATTTATTGAAATTAATTGACGTTTCTGTCATGTTAGCCTGTGTGACATTCAAAATCAATCTGCTCAAAGCCTCGGTGGATGTCAACGTAGCTGTGGATGGCACCTCAGTGAGCTCGTTTACACTCGATACCAAAACTCCGACCAGTTTCTGTTTGCCTATAATTACGGATATGACCCCTTTGTCCTTGTGCATTAAGATGAGCACCAAAATGTCCGGCTTGACTAATTTAAATATCTGTCCAAATTTCTATAGCAATTTCAATGCCAATCAGATTATGGCCTATGATATGCCATGCATTAAACTCGGCTTAGATGGTTTTAGCATTGTCTGAAATGCTGAAAAAGAAGTTTAATTAAAATTGAACAAATAAAAATGCAATTGCTTCGTTTTGGATTGTTTATTTTTGCTTCTCGTTAGACATATTATCATACTATATGTAGTTGCAGCAAAGCCAAAGATAGTTATAGCGCAGGTTGTTTAGTGACAGCTCCTATATACAAGTAGTGCAGTTCTTAGCTTAAGCCTACAGCAACATTAGAGTCAGTAATAATAATAATTATTGTTAGTGTTAGATATAGGTTTAAAGTATATATGTTGTAATCTGAGATAGCGAAAGAAAAAGAGAGACAGAGGAGAGAGACTGTGTTTTGATAAGTTATCATAAAATAAAATATTTTAATAACAAAATAATATAGTACATGTGTAGGTAAATGTTAAATGTAACTGAACCCATCGTGCCCAAAACATAAGATAAACCCCAGAGTAGCCCCAAAGAAAGTAGCAGGCGGGCCAACAGAGAAATAATAAACAAAAAAACAATTTACAATAAAACTTACAACTGAAGATCACACAAAGGACTGCTAAACTTAAAGGCTACACGGCTTACAACTAAGTAAGTAGCATATAAGATGCATAATTAAATAGATAGATTATCCCTAATCGATTTTCGATTCTCGAATATCGTTTAATGTATATCAATTGTCGTTTATCGTTTATCCTATCAATAAACTGTCTAGGGATGGTGCATGCCACACACTTTAATTGCTGAAAAAACTAACATTCGTGATCCGACTTCCTAACGCCCTTGCCAACTGCTCTTCAGTTGCCCTTTTAGCTCCAATTCCTGTTCCAGTTCTAGCGCCAGCTTCTTATGCTGCTCAACGATGGCATCGATGGCGTCGTCGGCGGCGGTGGCGGTGATGGCGGCGGCACATCGCTCACAATCGCCTTGCACATGACCATCCTGACTCCGGCAAGGAAGTCGGTTAGGTAACATCATGTGGGTCGTGGCGGTGCCGCCGCCTTTCGCGCTGTGCATATCAGTGCGGTAGGCGGTGGTGGTGGCGGTGCACTTCGCATTCTTGCCACCGGTTTCATATCCAGTTTCACCTGCTGCTGTTGCTGCTGCTGCTTTGGCTGCGTCGTGATGACCTTTGGTATGGTGCCCAGTCGCTTTGCCTTGGCCTGCATCACCAGATCCGCTTCGGCACCGCCTTCGGAGCTAACCGAATCATAGGACGAGGGTGTTGGTGAATGCCTGCGATTGCCTTGCTCATCCAGTTCGCCATCTTCGTCATCCTCCTCATCATCTTGCTCCTCGATCATCGTGCGAAACTCCTGTATGGAGTCATTAAGCGCCCACAGTTGTGACAGCAGTGAGAGATCCAATTGACGCAAACCGTACTGTAAAAAAGTAGAAAACATAGCTCGTTATCATCATACATTAGATACATTAAATTAGTGTAGACATAATTAATATGCAGCATGTAGCAAATATATTCTTGACGTGGCCACCAACGCGCTCCATTGCTGCATGCAACTTTCAAAACCCAAGGCAAACTTTGAGTCTTAAACAGCTGAATGACTGCCTAACTGACTGACTGACTGACTATAGTAACTTTTTTTTTGTCGTGCTTTATATTGCACTGATTGACAGCGCCACACAGCAACTAAAGCTGACAGAGGCGAGTATGTAGACGATGACGGAGACTGGTACAGGGGGGGAGACGAAGATAGAAACCGTCTATTGGGACACACCCACGGATCTATAGAAAGGTTTGGCGTTTGACGACTAGAAACATAGAATCCCGTATTGGCTTTGAGAACCTCGACTTTCTCATCAAGTTTGTTGAGCATAGCAGCAATCTAAAACGCTTTAGTTGTTAGTTCTCGACTAACAGATACCCTGCGACAGCATCTATAGTATTATTTAAGCTATGGAATTAAAGTTCTTGTCATTTTATAATTAGATTTTCTTGCCTTTATCAGATAGCCTACATCATATACTTTCTTTGGATTACATGTATAAGATTAAAGCATTTTTAGAGTCCCCATATGAATTACTAAATATAAATATTTGATTTTATGTTCAATCTTAAAGAACAATGTCTGTATTTTTATCACCCTCGCTTTCCAAATGTCATTTTTATTATTTTAAGAAATAAATCAACCAAACGTGTCTGCATTTAGACACACTTCAAGTTGGCTATAAGTTTTTAACGATCAGATTGCTACTTCGCGTCTTTTCCACAATATGTTAGGTTAAATAATTCCAATCATCTATAAAACACATCTAAACTACTGCAAAGAGCACTAAATTCACTGCACTTTTGTAAGTGCCGTTAATTGAATAGAGTATTTCCGCACACTACCTTTAATATCAAATCTATATTTGGTTTTCAGTTTTCCATTCTTTTTGCATTTCGCCGTTGCCGCTGTTGATGTCGATGCATATTTATGCCATGACAGCGTTCATCAATCTGTTGGCTGCTATCAAAGTCTGACATTTAACAGTTCAGCGGCCCGTCAATATGACGTGACGTATGGGAGAATGCGGGGGGGGGAGGTGTGCGTTGGACGGTGAGTGGGGTAGAAGACAGGGTTTTAACCTAGCTTGTCTCCTGGCCACATGAAGCGTATGTCGTGAAACATTTGCAAACCGCATTTATGGCATTAAGTAACTTGACAAGAGTTCGCGGCGCTTTTGATAGCGCCAGACAGTTGGCGTTAACCCAAAACAGCAGCTCAGTCTCAGTCCCAGTCTCAGTCTCAGTGTCAGTCTATGGCTCCAGCTGCAGTTGGGGATTTTGCAACGATCCATCTAAGCAAATGTGGATATATTTATATACAGAGTAGGTATCTGCATATTGCCTTGGCCTGCATTTCGTGGGCTTGAGCTTGAGTTTGAGTCGAGCTGACAACAAGACGCTTGTGGTCAAAATGAAAGTTCCCCGGTCGCTGTCGAGTCGGAAGGAAAAATCTCATTTGTCAATTAATATCGCCGCATAATATCTTGTGTGCAAAAAGAAAAGCAGCACAACTTTCTGCATCGCTGCCACATAGCGGCATTAAGCAAATCCGCTCAAAAAAAAAAAAACAAGCAAATGCTCTATCCCCCATCTTTATCCCCCATCCGATTTGTTCCGATCCGATTCGACCCAATCTACCGCGCCTACTCACACACTCTTAGCTGGGCTGGCTAACAAGGATAGACACCATCTCGCTGGCAATCTGATATCCATGAACTGTAGCTGCCGCTAACTGCCAAACTGCCAACCGGCAACCACCAACCGCCAACTGCCAACTTGCAACTGGCCAACTGTTTTAGCCTGTCACACAGCATTTAATCCTGACAGATTCAAGACTTTTCAGAGACTCCCCACGTATCAGCCTTTGAAATATTTATCTGACAGTTTTAAAAATAAAATATAATATATATTGTAATAAAATATAGCGTTAGAACTTTGATAAATCCTTCTTGGAGGTCTTTACTTTCTGTAGTCAGTCAATTTATACTACAAAAATTATTTAATGCTTTCATTACTTCTAATTTATGTGTAGTTTCTAGATATTTTTTCTAAATAAACTATTATTAAATTTAAGCCCGTTTAAACGATTTAACACAAAGCCCTAAACTATATACAATAATAAGTCACTAATGATTATTAAGCTTTTAATCTATTTAACTATTTAAAAACAACATCAAAGCTATAAACCTTGTTTAAATCATTTGTTTATTAGCTATACATTTTTTATGCAAATTGTTAATATTAAACAGCCATTTCAACATCAATGTAATTTGTACTTTCAATTTGATTAGCACGATTTGCATATTTCAGCAGGTCAGCAAGTTGCATTAGCACAGTTTCAATTGTCACAACCGCCTACACACACACACACTCAAATACACACAAATGTTTTTTATTTGCAACTCATGTATGTTAATTAAAGCTTAATTGGCATTAAGCACAGAGCCGACAAGTGGAGCAGGTTTTTTGCAATTGCCACCCACAACTAAAGACTGAAACATCCTCCAATGGCACAGTTTACACATCCACCAAAGGTTGGTAAGATATTTCCGCATTACTTGGCCAAGTACAACAAACAATCGATGGCTAAGATATCAATCAAAATGCGGAACAAAGTTGAAAAGAAATATTGGAAAAGTTGTGAAAAGAACGAGACTTTTTTTAAATCTATTTGCGGAAGACAAACAGTCCAAGTCTTGCCAACTTCTGTAGGTAGATACGAAGTTTGTTGGCTTCGCGGTGTTGTGATGAAATACTTGCAAAATCACAACCGCAATAAGAACATTAAGAGCACGCTCAAGGTACTGTTATGGCATAGTACGGTATAGAAGCTAATAATATTTGTTGTTATGCCCAGTTTCACAAAGTGAACTTTGTGCTTACGTTGCGTATGCGTAATACTGTATATTACATCATTTTGCATGCGGCGAGACGTGGGCAAAGAGTTGTTACAGCTGCTACTATTTCAATGTCAGTCATCTCCGTCTCCGTCTCCGTTTTGTAATTAACTAAACATTCAACTGGTTTGGCTTATAGGTTTACCTAATTAGCGTCATCTCAGCCCGACATTGAAAAGCTTTGCTTTGTTGTAGGCATGCAACTAGCCATAGGTTTACTTTAATAACCCATAAATTAAGTTTAACTGCAGCTGGAATGTTTCACCCCACTATACAAATAGATTTAATTCCACTTCTAATTTCTATTTAAAGTGTTGTGCAAAATCTAAACAATAATTTACAGTTCAAGTCGCTTGTTGAAACCTTTAGAGGATGTGTCACAGTTATTTATGTACTACAAGCATAGTGCTTTAAACTAAGCACCATGAACTTCACAGATGGAAAGACATAAGTATTAGATCGTAAATTGCAAGTCATTTGGCTAAGAGACCAAAAAGACTAAAAGACTTGAAACATCTAAGCAACTTCTATGTTGACTGTGCCACAAAAATTGCATTAATGAGTTTTTAAAGCGAATGTTCTTGACGCTTCTTTTTATTCTTTTTTTTTTGTCTTTTTAAGGCAGGTGGCACGAGGCAGAAAGATGTAGTGCCTTTTGTTGATTACGACTTGCAATCAGTGGCAAATGCATTGAGTGTAATTAAGTCCAACATATGGTGACATTAGCCTCTACTAAAGCAAGCAAAGAACTTTCGCTCGAGTGCAGTGTTTTGTCGTAAAATGCAATCGATAATGTTGAAAATTTAATTAACCCCAAAGCGCTTAGAAGCAAAACGCTGAAAGAGCACATATACTATTATAACGTAGTATATTGTTATGAACATTAGTTGTTTATGTGTGTAATAAACGCGACAGCGACCAGCGACAAGAGAAACCCTTAAAGTACGTGCATCTCGTGGATGCAACACGGCAAACGCCATCCCAAGTTGTTGCATGCATGCATTATGCATGTCTATAGTTTTGTGTTTCTATCTTTAGACAGCAGCAAGAGGGAGACAGAGAGGCGAAGGGAGGATGCCTTGGGGCGTCGGCTGCACTTCAAACATTTGTGCGTTGTTCGCAAGCGTGAACTTTTGTGACCGCTGAGAATGCGCTGCAAATGCGGAAGCGCCTCCCCAGAGATAAGCTGGCCAACCAAATGTTGCAGGCATTGTCACAGTTCTCTAGTCACAGCAACAACATTTACTTTAACAGCTGTTATTGCTGTTGCTGTTGTTGTTGTTGTTAACTTAATTTAGCCTTAACTTTATTGCTGTGTTGCCTTTGTCGATTTTTTAAAACGACAACAGCGACAACTTTTTGGCATTTGCATTTGCAAGCCGAAGACAAGTTACAAACAGTCACGCCTTTCAACTTTAGCGCCAACTGCACAGATACAAAGACACAGGACTACACTGAGAAAACATAAACTAAATACTCTGAAATAAATATCACATTTGTTTTACATGTGTACTACAAAATAAAGGGAAGTTTAGGGGATATAAAAAGAACTGCAAAATATTCGGTGTATTCTAAAACCTATTTTCTGCTGCTTGATTTAAATAGGGTAACAGATGACCAAGTATAAGGACCAAACATAACAACTCTTTTTGTGTTCTTTAGAATTTTTTCAGTGTACCAATAGAGATGGAGATACCAATGTAACACAGTCGTTGGCGACATTTTGACGTGCCCAGAACATTGTCAACTCTGGAATTTTTTGTGTTTGGCTTTTGGCGCCTCTCTCGCACGCTCTCTCTCTCCCTCCTTCTACCTATTTCACGTCCTCTCTTTCTTACTGCATGGTAGTGAGTATATTTAGACACGTTGCATATTTATTGCCGTTTTACTTGTTTGCTTTTGACGCCATTCATTGGCCAAAGCCAAAGACAGAGCCAAAGCAATTCACTTGACTCTGCTCCACTCTCTGCTTTACACAGCCGGCAAACAACCAACAACTTGGCACGTACGTTCCGATAAAATGTCAACGATACGGGTATTCGTACTGCTATTCACATCCCTATTGACCGTTCATCTAACGGTCTCACAAAGTGCTAAAGGTATTCACCTCATAGGTGCCAATAGACAACGATGCATTGGTATGTCTAAAGTCCATAATCCGATCGAATGGTATGAAATCCGTTTTGACTCATACTTTATATGCAAAGCATTTCTTTTGTGAGGCGCCACTTAGACCTCAGACCACTGAATCAACTAAATTATAACGATAGTTTAACATCGCATAGCATTAAATTATGTGCATCTCTAGCGTGTGTAACTTTCATAATTTGTTGCCTAGTGGCATTAAGACACACATATGCTTCAATGCAGTCATCTCCAGCGAGTTTCAACTCCACACGCAGCTGCCAAAAACAACAACAACAACTGCAGCTAAAACATTTAAGTTGACTGGCCAAAACGGTAGCCAAAAACTGCTACAGAGCCATAAATAAAAGCGCTCTATACAACATTTTCTTGTTGTTGTTTAGTTTTTGTCTGCAATGCAAAATTACGCAACATTTGTGTGTCTGATTCCGCACTGATTGATAAGCCAAACAAACAAACAGACAGACAAGAAGACAGACATAAAGACAAAACAAACGTGTATACTATATACATAAGTATTCCCCCAAAAAAGCAATTTCTATAGTCAACGCTGCAGTTTTAGGTGCTGTTTTTACGGCCTGCAGCAGCAGCGGCCTCAACTCAGTGTACAGCTCATTAAAATATCTGTCTGCTCAAGGTGTTGATAGTTTTTCCAGCAGTAAACAGATTTTAAAAGAGTGCGAACAACTCGAGACTATGGAATATGCTCCTCATATAAAAACTCATTTAATTGTTCTTGTGTTAAAACATTCTTTTCTTGGCATATGTCACTGCATGCTCAATTGATTAATAGTTTTGGTAAAGACACTTTAAATATTAAAATCTAACTAAGATGGCACTGAAAAAAGAAATATTAAGCTTTAAATTTAAGAGGTTTTCAGGTAATTATTCCAAGAAGAAGGTCATAAAGAATACAAGCTAAAAAATCAAAGACAAAGTGACGTAAAGTCAAAAAAAAAACTTTAGCTTGTAAAATCCATTTTAAAAATAGTATTATAAAAATATTTTAAATTACATTGATTAATTCACAGTAAAAGAATTTTATGCATAGATTTTAAAAAGTTTCAACTTAACGTAACCAAAATAGAAAAGAAATAAACTTAAATAAGTAAACCAATTATTTTAGTTGAAAAATTTGAATACTTATCTTAAAATCAATATCAATGCAATATCCTTTATTTTAAATTCATTTACTTCCCGGCAATTGAAAGATCTTTTTCGTAAGAGGGGAAAAAAAGAGAAAGACCAAACCAATTGCTGTGTTGTCTCCAATATCTGAACACATTTGTCACAACAACTAAGTGATTTATCTAATGGATTGCTTAGTTGCAGTTACAATCGTTGTTGGAGTTGCGTTCGGTGTAACAGTAAATTTATATTGCAAAATATTGGCAAACTGATTTAGCTGTGGATTGGGATTGTTCCCCACTCGCTTCAGTGGCCAAAGCCCAAGGCAAATTAAGTGCGGTGATGTGGGTATGTTAATCTATGGACTCGTGTATGTAAGCCCCCATCGTGTAAGCTCAAATTGTAGCTAGACCCTGTACTTACAAAGTGTAGAAGGTTTATTAATGTTGTCTAAAGAAAACATTATGCGTAAGAGTCAGATAATGAGTTAGATAGATGGAAAGATGTAAGTTTGTAATAAGTTGGAATAGTTTAGTTAAAAAGATTTCAAAATGCTTAAGACACAAGACTTTAAATGTAAGTTTTACTGTACCCAAAGTAGTAGAAATCATTTTTCTATGGAATATTCAATATATTTTATAAAATTAAGCAGATAAAGAGAACAATGATTTGTATATAGATTGCTCTGTAATCCATCACGTATAAAACAAATATATATTTAACAGATAACTGGACTAAGAGAGTTTTAAATATCAAACTTGGCATATAGTTTGTGCTGTATACAAAGTAGATAAAGGAATATGATTTTTACAGGATTAGTTAAGACCGGAACATAAAGATTATGATCTTAAATATATATAGAAACATAGATTGTGGAGTATTTCATAGTGCGTAGTTATTGCAGATTACACGCAGGGTCTTTCACAGTCTAGTAACCTTTGCTTCTTGTTATTGCGCTGTTGTTGCATGCCCCCATTTGGCATTTGCCATTTTCTAATTGAACAAATGCGCCCCAGAAGCGCAAATGCGACCCAAACTACAAACAACTCTTGCCAAAAGACAATCACATCTTGCTCTTGTAGAGAGCTGGAAGTTGTAGGAGGAGTCTTTTGTCGGGGCAGATTGTGAAGTTTAAGGAGTCATCTACTGCGTCGCATGTGAGCGCTAATTTTTGTAATTTGTGTGCAACTGTCAACGCAAACCAAGGCAAGCCAAGCCAGGCCACGGGCTCAAACTAAAGCTTAAAGCTGAATCTCAAGTTGTTACTGAATTTGGTGGCGAACTTTCACTTGCATTTTCCTGCTGCCTCCAATGAGAGTGTCTCTTGACTCTGTTTTGATTGCAAAGCTCAGTGTTCAGTGTTCAGTGCATGTTTATTTGTTTGTTTATTGGCCTGGGCAACATTTAATTTCAGTCGATTGAAAACGTATTTTCCCCTCCGATTCCTCAATACCCTATAACTGAAATCTTGGCTGCATTGTGTCCACTTTGCATGTCATGAAGCTGTTTAAAGCTGTTTGGCGCTGTTTTGTGCATTGCATTTGTCAGCTTCCCATGTGCTATAAGTTTTTATTAAATTTTTATGTCAGTTTTACGTGCCGAGACGCGCTTTCATCTCGATCCGCTAGATAAACACACACAGCCAACTATATATAAATAAAATATCTATATATGTAAGTGCATTTATTTATATTTTACATATATTTATTTATATTTTATGTGCTTGCAACTGTGACACTCCCCGCACCAGAATTTGCATATTATAACCATAATATAGTGTATATATAGATATATATATTTCTGTATTATAAGCTCATTGCGCCATGACGTTTATTTCAATATGTTTTAGCCCTCAACGGAACTTGGCTTCAGTGAATCGCACATAATTAGCCACGACGCGGTCTCCGTGTCCATGTCAAGTGGAGTCGCCCCCAAAGTGTTGCCCCTATTGTTGTTAATATACCCCATTTGACTCTTAACGCTTTTCAATTAGCCAACTGAACCTTCGCTCTGCACCATTCTGTTGCCAAAAAAAATAATACCTTAAATGTGTATCGCAAGGTTTACACCTGCAACCCAAAAGGCCAATATTAAAACTGTATAGAATCGACAATTGGCATTGCTGGCATTTAGCTTAAATGAAGAAAACGAGAAAAAAGCCAAATCAAATAATAGGCAGAAAGCATTGATAAATCTAGTTGTACAATGCAGTAACATTTAAAGCAAAATAACCGTTAAAAATCGCGGCAGGTTGTCGACTTATAGCTAACACTGTGCTACATGAAACACGAATTAGTACAGGCAAGCACAAAATAGCAAGGCAAACCACTAAAGGCGTAGTTGTGGGCCAAAATAAGCAGTTTAATAGAGGCAATAAGAAGTGGAATAAACTATTATTTAACCATTTGGAAAACTGATCACAGAAAAAACTTAAATATATCTGCTTACTATAACTAAATTTGTTAACCTATCTTAATGTGTTACATCAATTGTACAATAACTAATTATTCTTAGTGTTAATGAAACTCTGAGCTGTCTGCCCCCAAGACAAACAGAATTCGCTGCTCTTAAAAGTTATTGTAGCGTTTCGAATGGCGGCAAATAAAATGAAAATGATGTTTATATTGTTTATTTGTTTTGTTTTATGTTAACTAGAAAAAGAAAAAAACTCTAAGAAGAAGACAGAAGTAAATTTAAAAGTGAATTTCACACTCAGCTGCACAAGTTGCGTTGTATTAGTCAGATATTACGACTATAAGTTGGTTACAGGCAGGAAACTGCGACTGTAAAAGACTCTGTATTTATTTGGAAATATATTGAAGGTATCTAGAGTTTATACAGAGTTTTTAAGGTGTTAGATGATCTAAAAATTTTAACATTTTAAAGATCTATTACTTATTGTTTAAGTACACCAAAATGTCTGATGGCTAATGTCGAATGTAAGCCAAGATAGCTGCAATCAGTTGGCAACCTGTTTCCTGGCTAACATTTTTGGTTGTTACCTCAATTAGTGTCGCCTCCAACAACACACACAACACCTAAGACACAAGACTTGGAGACTTGAAGTTGTCGCACAATTATTAACAAACTTATTGAGCGTAAAATGATATAATAACAATAACAATTCAGTGACAATTTATAGTTGCACATTTCTCAAGTAATTTACACAAGACTTTCGCTTTTATTTCATGTCTTCTGTTGTCTTTAGTGTTGTTGTTGTTGCTGTCAAGAGCTTCCTGTGTGAAAAGGCCAGGAATGCGAATTCTACACAAACAGAAGAATCATCAAGAGAGAGCAGCAGGCTAATTCTATATACAGAATTGAAAGAACTTCCCCATTCAACTGGCTGGCAATTCCTCATTCTGAAAAGGGCATTTACATTAATACGCATTATTTATAGACGAGCAGTTTTGCAGTTTTATTTTTGCAGGTGCCTTTGGCAGCCAGACAGACCGAGACTGGGCGCCTGCATTGATCATTAGCGGGTTCCATGACAGCAGCAAACACCAGCACAGGCAACACTAACAGGAACACCAACATCCAGAGCTGTTAAAGCTGAGTCAGTCCCCAGTGCGTCCACCCGCTGTGGGCAGCTTTGATTCAGAGTCGACTCGGACTCAGACTCTGTGCCAATGTCAGTGTCCAAATCATATCGTTATTAATTATGCATGCCACCAAAAAAAGTTGCCACAAACTGTTGCCATATACACATGCATATATGTATGAATGATATAATCGCAGCCGGACTTGAACCGAGA